>CM065594.1:187997070-188443509 GCA_033119425.1 Bufotes viridis
TCCACTCCTGTTTTTTTGGGCATTATCAATACTGATGGATTACTGACCAAATGCTGACCGAGTGAAGGCGGATGCTCCACAGACAGGATATATTTTTTTTTTTTTTTTGTTCTGATGGATCAGAGGAAGGGCAAAATAATCAGTGACGTCAACACAAACTTACTGCTGACACCCTCTCCACTCTGGCGGGGGGCTCAAATTGTATAGGCATTTAATAGAACAAGCTCTGTAGAATCAGCTGACGATGGTGTAAAAGGACTGCGCTTCTTCTTGGCGCTAACATTGACCTGTAAGGCTGAGTTCATACTTAAGTTATTTGGTTAGTTTTGGCCCAGTGACTGCCCAAATAAGTGAAGTGTGCAGTGATTCTAAGAGCGATGCCTGTCATCTGCATGTCATACGGACTCACAATATTATTTCACTATCAGAGCAGATTCTCTATGCGTGTTACTGCAAGGCACAGTGTTCTATACCAATAAAAAGGCTCTCTGTAGCCAGGAAATTGACGTTTTTTAACTAAATTTACTGTGAAAAATTCGCTAATCTCTAAATATAACTATTAGGTAAAAGTTCTCAAAGGACCTGTCAGGTTGAACGTGGTGTCTGAGCTGCAGGCAGCATGTCATAGAGCAGGAGGAGCTGAGCAGATATATGTTTTATGGAAAAAGATTCAGTAAGACTTCATGCTCATTCAGGGCTTTGAAGTCAAGGAGGCGGTCCAATCAGTGATTGACAGCCTTCTCTCTTTGAGTGTGTATACACAGATAGCTGTCAATTACTGATGGGAACGCCTTCTTGACTTCAGGAATTAAAACAAATAAATTACAAGTTATATTAAATATTTTCAGATAAAATTATGTAACAATCTCTGCAGCTCCTCCTGCTCTATAACATGGTGCCTGTGACTTTTCACTTTCATGGTGACAGGTTCCCTTTAAAGGGGTTGACCACTTTTGGCTACTGTTAACCAATTTATATATAAGACTAGAAAAAGTACCCAATGTTGCCCACGTATGTATTGGTCTGTTTGTGTGTTTATTGGATTTGTTCCAAAGGTGCCAAGGAAGCGAAGGCATGCCCTCATTTTTTGTTTTTATGGGGAAAACACTAGTAGCCCTATATTCCCTGGTAGTTACACACTGTTTATTTTATTATCTTTCCCTCATAACATGACCTCCACAGCGCCCTGTCCCTTTAACTGTAACATCCACAGCAGCCTGCCCCATTAACAGTGGCCTCCACATCTCCTCGCCCCTTTGACAATAACCTCCACAGCACCCTGCCCACTTAATTGTGACCTCCACAGCACCCCACCCCCTAAACTGTGACCTCCACAGCACCTCACCCTTAACAATGGTCTCCACAGTGCTCCACCCCCTTAAGTGACTTCCACAACATCCTGCCCCCTTAACTGTGAACTCCACAACACCCTGCCCCCTAAACTGTGAACTCCACAACACCCTGCCCCCTTAACTGTGAACTCCACAGCACCCGCCCTTTAACAATGACCTCCACAGCACCAGACTCCTTAATTGTGACCTCCACAGAGCCCCACCCTCTTAACAGTAACCTCTACAGGGCCCTGCCCCTTAACAGTAACTTCCAAATGCACCTTGCCCACTTAACAGTGACCTCCACAGCACCACACCCTCTTAACAGTAACCATCTCTAGAGCGCTCCTCCCCCTAATACTAACCTCCACAGGGCCCTGCCCCCTCAACAGTAACCTCCACAGGGCCCTGCCCCCTCAACAGTAACCTCCACAGGGCCCTGCCCCCTCAACAGTAACCTCCACAGGGCCCTGCCCCCTCAGCAGTAACCTCCACAGGGCCCTGCCCCTCAGCAGTAACCTCCACAGGGCCCTGCCCCCTCAACAGTAACCTCCACAGGGCCCTGCCCCCTCAACAGTAACCTCCACAGGGCCCTGCCCCCTCAACAGTAACCTCCACAGGGCCCTGCCCCCTCAACAGTAACCTCCACAGGGCCCTGCCCCCTCAACAGTAGCCTCCACAGGGCCCTGCCCCCTCAACAGTAGCCTCCACAGGGCCCTGCCCCCTCAACAGTAACCTTCACAGGGCCCTGCCCCCTCAACTGTAACCTTCACAGGGCCCTGCACCCTCAACAGTAACCTCCACAGGGCCCTGCCCCCTCAACAGTAACCTCCACAGGGGCCTGCCCCCTCAACAGTAACCTCCACAGGGCCCTGCCCCCTCAACAGTAACCTCCACAGGGCCCTGCCCCTTTAAGTGACCGCTAGAGTGCTCCGCCCCTTAACAGTGACCTCCACAGCACCATGCCCCCTTAACTGTGACCTCCACAGCGCATCGCCCCCTTAACAACCTCCAAAGCAGTCTGCCCCTATAACTGTGACCTCCACAGTGTCCGGTCCCCTTAATAATGACCACCACAGTGCCCCACCACCTTAACAGTGACATAAAACAGTGAAGAAAAATGGCCAAGTTGTTCTGGAAACGTGGAGAAAGACTCAAGGAGCTGTGAGCTTCTACTGGCTAATAAGGTTCATGTGATGTGTGTATGTCAACTATGTGAAGGATCTACAAACTTCCATTGGCTAATATGGGTCAAGTGACGGTGCCATATTTGCATTTTTGGAAATATCTCAAGAACGGTAGGTCCTAGAAAGCAGCGACCTTTATGCAAATCTTCTCAGACATCCGATGTACCTATATGCCAAAAATTGTTCCTACATTTTTAATCCCCCACATATCCAACATATGTTAGTTATGATGTGGCATAACCGCACATGACCACTGCAGCCAATCAGTAGCCTTGGCAGTCACATCCTATATTACAGCCATTACTGGTAAACAATGGCCGTCACAATGTCGGTGCTGGATCGGTGAGCAATTGAAAAGGTGGGTGGGGGATTGTTTTAGCATTTGGGGCTCCTCCTTTTTATTTTTTATTTCAATAAATAGGACAACCTGAATCAGTTGGAAATGATCAGCTATGGTCAATTCTCTTTCCATTCACTGCCTAACACTAAAGTAATGACAGATCCAACGTTCTTCAGCAGGATATATATATATATATATATATATATATATTTTTATATACACACACGCCTGCACCATTCATCTCTCTGCACAACTAACCAACAAGGCTCTCAGTGCATTTCATAGATGGGACTTGAAGGGCCCCCTCTTCCTGAGAAACCAGCGATGCGTCATCCCTAAAGGGATTAAAAGCATTCTGAGAGTGTTGCCAACGCTCAGCAAGATAAACTCATAATATAACAGCATCTTGTCTCGTCTGAGTCTGCGATCCAAGCAATCAGCATGAAAGCCAATAGAAAACATTTTGGCAGAAAGCATTAGTATCCCACAAATATCACCCACCCTCGTGGACAGGATTGGAAAATGTCATGCCAAAGCTAGCATACCACATGCCTTCTGTCCCTACCAGATGATCCATATTTCAGAGCCGAATGTACAAACAAACACAGCCCATTTCATGCCCTTGCTCATGTTCTGCCAGTGCTGGTCGCTCCCCCGCCCTGAGCAGATAAGGCCTGAGCTTCTGCTGGTGCAGGCCGCATTCAGATAGGAGGCACCAACCGTTATACATCCACGCTGCTTACAGCGATGCACCGCTAGCGAGGGAATATAACTTCTGTCACAGAACGCTCCCCCGCACCTCCTACATCAGTAAAAGAAGATTGTCCTCTATCACTTTATTCTGTTCACTTCCAATATGGACACCATCATAGCCCCCAGAGGGGTGGCCACCAGCTTTCCTACGATGCTGAATGGCAAAGCTACCAGATTAGGCCTCATGCACACGACTGTGTCCGTTCTGCAGTCTGCAAAATACTAGTGCAGTCTGCGGGTCATCTGCATTTTTTTTGCAGACCTATCAATTCCAATGGGTCTGTGGTCCTCATTTTGCGGACATAGGTGGAGATTTATCAAAACTGGTGTAAACTAGAACTGGTTCAGTTGCCCATAGCAACCAGATTCCACCTTTCAGTTTTAAGAGCTCCTTTGGAAAATGAAAGGTAGAATTTGGTTTTGATGGGCAACTAAGTCAGTTTTCCTTCACACCAGTTTTGATAACTTGCTCCGATTTTTATTTTTGCGGGACATATAGATGTGGAAAGCACATGGATGATCGGTGTGCTTTCCCCATCTGTATGTCCTATACTTGGCCACAAACTATGGACCACGGAGCCTTTGAAGTCAATGGGTCCACAAAAAAATGTGGATGCAACATGGACGGTAAACGTATTTTGCGGACCACAAAATACAAATGGTCGCGTGTGTGAGGCCTTATGAAAATATACCTGCAATAGTCCAATACAGGTCCATATAGCTGGACTGTAGCCCAGATTGCCCAGGATTTTCCCAAAAATCAAACCTTTGGCAACAGGAGATGACAACATAAAAGTCCAATATCGGGGCTCTGTTTACAGTGGCTGTTTGGAGGGCAGGCAGCACTGTTTTTCCAAAAGTACAATCCTCCGGCAAGAAACTAGCAGCCCCAGGATTGCTGTCTGTCGTGTGACAGATCCGGCTGTGCGTGGTGGTTTCCATCGTAAGTGCATGTTCACACATAGCGGAAATGCTGGACATTTTTATGCCAGATTTGCAGATGGATAATCCTCAGTGGAAAACATTTCATCCACACGTCACAAAAAATCCGCATGAAAAATGACACAACGCCGATTTTAAATCTGCAGCAGGTCATTTCTTTCTGCGGCAGGTTCTCTGTGGAATTTGTAGTGATATCCATAATGGATGCTCAGCAAGTGTGGCCCTAAAGCAGGGATGTCCAACCTGCGGCCCTCTAGCTGCTGCAAAACTACAACCCCCAGAGTGCTTGGACAGCATACAGCTATTAGGGCATGCTGGGAGTTGTAGTTTTGCAACAGCTGGAGGGCCGCAGGTTGAGCGGACGAAGATTTTATTTTAGTGGGAGCCATTCAATCTGCCGGAACGTCAGCGCCAAAGATTTGGACAATTTTATATACCTCATATTAGAAAAGCAATGGGAGATGCTGTATATACTGACCCTGAGCGTCCGCTCATATTCTACCCAGGAATCTCTGGTGCTTAAATCATACGACGTCTGCCTTTTCTTTTTTTTTACTACCCTATACATTTAATTAAAAATCTATTTCAGTTTTCAGAAAAGCTTTGGCCGTATTCCAAGCTGGCAAATCAATACGGCAGCTGATAGCACATTCAATTTATTAGAGCATCAGTCCTCTTCATCACACGTCACCCGCCTGTCAGCCAGCGGCCCCTGCCTGTCATCCCGAACAATAACCGGAGCTTGTCTGCCCTAAAGGAGGCAGAAAATCAACATATAGATAAAAGAAGAGTAAAACTTACCAATATTGGGATGTTTTAGGAGTCGGCAAATGCGAGCCTCACGCTCCAGCTTCTGGTGGTCTGGAAGAGAGGAAGGGAAAAAAAGAGGTTTGGTGAATCAGACATGTCAAAGCAATAAAAAAAAATCTTTTCTTGTAGACTTTTTTGTGCATTTAAAACACATCAAATGTGAACCTGGTAACTGGACGCACTTTTTAAGATTTAAAGGGGTTGTCCAGGATTTTAAGAGACTGGAATAAGGGCATGAAATGGAGTAAAATAAAAAATAACCCGGACTGGCCTGTTAAATCCCAAGCTGCTCAGGTGGTCCCTGCAGGTCCTGCAGTGATGACGCTACATACATCATTACAATCATTGACGTCCATTGAGGTCATGCATGTACGGACCCTGACCACTGACGTCAGTGACTGGATGGTCATGTAAGTGATGTACATGATGTCACCTCTGCAGAACCAGGGGGGGCCAACAGACTGACAGTACTGGAGTGGCACAACATTCAGGCGGGTTTTATTTTATTTTTTTAATACCCTTTCATGCCCTTACACAAGAATCTCAAAGTCCCTTTGGCTATCTTTGAGAAGATATATCTCCAATGCAAAAAACATTATCTCACATAAAACTACTAGCAAGGCCCAATGTGTCCTCATGTATCAAAACTGCCTTAGAGCTTACTTTCCTTTTTTTTTTTTCCAGAGAAGTTTAAGAAATGAAAGGTAGCTATGGGCAACAACAAAAATCTTACTTTTAGTTTAAATTGGAGGGGTCCTCTTTTATACTTTTTATAATAACGGCCTTAGGATAGCTCATCAATATTAGATTAGCGAACTTCCAACTCGCTGTTTGCAGGAGATCCGATTCTGGAAATACGCACTAAAACTACACAGCTCCATTTACTTTGTAGTGGACAGAGCTGGTAACTACAGCGCTGTTCCTGTACACTTGAATGAGACTGAGCTGCCCATGTGACCAATGAATGTTACATATAGTCCGAAAGAGAGGACACAGCACCCTTTCATCAACATTTAAGTCCTATAATATCTAAATTGGGGAAAAATGATCAATCTGTGTGCGGCCACTCACAATGTGATACAGAAATGCTCTTCTAAAAATATGAATTATTCCTTAACACAATCTGTAAAGCAAAGAACGTTCAATGCAGCGCCACCACAGGAAGAACGAAGAATTACACAGTGCGCAGTGGTGGTGGGCTGTCCATGTTATTCAGACATGGCAGGTCCTCCTCAGAGAGGCACTCTTTACGGCCACTTTGTCCTGAATACGGGGCTCCTCTCTAGTAACTCGGCATGCCCTTATAGAACATCTGAAAATGTGTTTTCCAAAACCGGACAACCAATGTAACTACAAGGAAAGCAAAAGTACTTGGCCACGTATAAAACAGACAGAATATATTAAACCACACCAGACTGCTGACAGCTGATAGCAGTGCGGTCGGTGGATATCTCGCTTCTTTGCATTGCGTTCCACCTCTGTATATTGATCTATCAGTCCAGTACTCCATCACTCTATACAACGCAGCATAACGATCACAGCATGGTAAGTGGAATTCCATCGGAGAGAGAGGATTTATGGTTGTCACTATCCTGTGGGCTCTATCCTCTAAGACAATGTCGGCTAGAGTGTTCCCATGCCTAGATAAAGGTAACGGCCAGGAAGCTTTTATACAGGTCATGGCACCCGGTGATACATTAGCACCAGCCCCACTGCATGACACTACTGCTATTATAGCTAAGCAGCCGACAACTCAGTCATATAGGGTATGTTCGTCACTGAAAACCATGCCGATCCTGCAACGAAACTGCCACGCATTGTTTTTAATAGGAGGCCCTGCTGCATTTCAAGGGCATAGGGTTTTTCACATGAGGTTTTCCAGACTGCAGTGAGAATGTACATGTCCATTCTTGGCACAGCCAAACCGAGACTAAGGTTTCATGTGTAAGTACCCTTACACATGAACATCAAAATTAATGGAATTGACAGATGCTGAACTTAAACTAATGGAGTGTGATGGACTCCATTGACTTTAATGGGGTCCGCTGGGTTTCTATTAGGGAGTCTAGCATTGTACTGGACAGCATGAGGCACCATTTTGTCTGTATTTTTTGCCAGAATTTGAGATGAAGGTTCCTAATGACATTGCTTCCAACTGTCTCAGATTTTGCCAGCTGTCCAGTGATTCCACTGTATCTGCATCCTGAAGACACAGATATAGGTAAATACAATGGTGATGCTGGGAGCCCTCCGCTCCCTGCTCCACTATTCCCCGACAGGTGCTCTTCTCAGCAGCAGGCACAGTTAAGTGACATCATCACGCCTACAGAGCAGAGCTGGGGAAGCGCAAAGGCCGAGGGATCATTCTCCGGCATGTGAGGTCTATTGCTCAGCCCATGATATCACGGCATCATGCCTGCTGATAGGAAGAGTATGACGTGTTATGCTCCAGTCATTTGGGAAATGGGGCTAGATTGAGTATTACTTTTTTATTTTAGCACAGGGGCAGCTATATTGTCAGGGGTACATAAGGGGGCTTACGTTATTGTAAGGGGGGGGGGGGGCACTAAGGGTGTATGGAGGGAAGGGAGTAGCATCATTGTGAGGGGCACAACTACTGTGTTAGGGCTCTAAGGGGGCATTTTACTGTGTGGAGGCATAACTACCGAGTAGGGTGACAAAATGGACTGGGCAGGATTGGGTATGTAGAGACTGGGTGGAGTTAGAGGTGTGGTTTAGTGTAAAAAAATGTTTTTGCTCCAGCCAAGGATGCATGTGTACATAGGGGGTCTAAAGAGACAGCTGCTGACTCAACACGTGTTTAGAGACAGGTTTTCAATGTGTATGGCCAGAATAAGGAAGGAGAGGGAAGTAGATTCTGGTAAACCCTCATTTTTTGTGGGTCAGATGTGGACCCATTCACTTCAATGCGGACAGCACACTGTACCGGTTCCTAGTATCCTGAATTACAAACCAATAACCAGTGCATAACTAGGCACCGTGCCATTCGGGAGTGTGGGAATGCTGGGTCACTATCTTTGTGAGAGCTGTACCAGTGGTCCTACTGGTTGTCACCAGGCTTTTAAGTAAAAACATTAGCGTTACACGAAACAACTCAAAAACATATATTTCCAGGCTCTTCCTATAAGAAGCACCTGTTCCAGTGTAGATATCCAACAAGTGAAAAGGCCACACGACAACAACTAAAGAAACGCATCGCCAGAAGGAGACGTGGGGTAATATGTAGTCTTTCCGCCACTCGGAAGTATAGTTTTGTTATGTGGAAGAGGTTAGTTGACACAGAAAATTGCTAGGAATAATCTTTTCAATCCCAGCAGCTACAAGCTACAATTAAGCACAAGGCAGCTCAGACAAAAAGGACAATGAACCTACTGCTGTTCTAACTGCGCCATCCAGAATAAAAAGTGATTTGCCGCTGAAGTGTAGGATAAATACGTTTATAGATAACTAAAGTCTTCATTAAAGTGTTACAAAGAAAATTACTAATCGGATATAAAGGTTGCATCATGAACATGGAGCCGGCTACCTGTGTTTAGCTCTGGGGTACAACGGTTTACAAGCAATTCATCCGGGTAACGACGGCAATGATTAACTCCTGTACAAGCTGATGACGCTTTATGGTGTAAATGGGGCATGACAAACTACGCTGGGAGGAAAGAAGACTAAAAGCATAATAAACTTGGGACCGTCCGACATCCACCGCACACCAGCACTCAACGGTCTATTGTTAGAGGGCATCTGTCAGCAGATTTGTACCTATGACACTGGCTGACCTGTTACATGTGCACTTGGCAGCTGAAGACATCTGTGTTGGTCCCATGTTCATATGTGCCCCCACTGCTGAGAAAAATGAAGTTTTAATATATTCAAATGAGCATCTAGGAACAGCAGGGGCGTCGCCTTTATATGTGAAGGCTCTGTAACTTCGATTGACAGGGGCAGTCGTGATGACATTTTCACTGCCGGCCCAGTCAAAGTGCAGGGGGCGGCAGGTGCAGAGAGAGCACAGTCTCTAGGTGTAACTGCAACACCCCCGTTGCTCCTAGAGGCTGATTTGCATATATTAAAACATCATTTTTCTCAGCAATGAGGGCACATATGAACATGGGACCAACACAGATGTCTTCAGCTGCCAAGTGCACATGTAACAGGTCAGCCAGTGTCATAGGTACAAATCTGCTGATAGATGCCCATTAAGCCAACACTGCCCATCCAAACGAATTTCAGCAGTAGATGCTAGAACCTCAAAATGATGACAAGACCGATAGTAGCTGTGAAAAACATATTTTCTTTTATGTTGTTTTTTTTATAAATAAAAAAAATAATAATAAATGAAATAAACAGTTTGTGCTTCTCTCAAAACTGAACTAAAATGTGTTCACCAAGCATAGAACCAACAAAGATGGTGAATACTGTAAATGACCATATACTGTCAGGCAATACGGGGCCTGATTTATCATAAGTTGTCACCAGTTTTCTGATTTAATATAATTTGTCACCAGTTGTCTACCATGAAAAAGTCACAGTCACTGTGTTTGTGACTTTTTAAACACAAGTGGTAGTTCTTCACCGCCATCGCCACTTTCTCGAAAAGGGGGCAAGGGGAGGGCAGTGGCATGGCCTGTTTTCTGGTGTAAAACAAGGCAGAGGCTGGAATAGGTTTAGGTGGATGGACTGCAGGTGCTGTGCCCAGTTTATGACGCGTGTACACGGTCATAAATGAGGTGCACAGGGTTATCATAGACTAGAGTACACTGACGGTCTATGATAAATCAGGCCCATAGTGTCCAATGCTGAAATCTGTGATCTCTACATAATCTAATGCGTGTGAAGAACGCAGCATAATTGTCCCTAAATGTGACTGAAAAAATAGATTTGGCATGGCCGTCCACTACATTCTGCACCGAGATAAGTTATCACCAGTTGTTTTTGACAGATGCTTGCATGTCTGTCTTTCCCCCATAGAATTAAACACACATATAGGGTGCGGCTGGGTGACATAGCTGTCAGATGAAGCAGCTTTTGGCCTGCTTCTCTCTCGAGCAGATCCCACTCCATACATGGCGGGTGCCAGCTGGGTAATACAGCTGCCAGCATGACTGGGGTCGGAGATAACTCCTCTCCTGGTAATAAGACCCCTCAGGTGTTACAGTCAAAAGTGACTGTGGTACCCAAATTGATGATCAGAATCCTCAACACCCCTTTGCCAACAGTGAAATGGATTAGTTGCTATGGCAGCCTGGTGCATGCCTTCAGGCTAATAGGTATAGACTGCAATAGTAAAAAAAAAAAACATTTGAAATATAACACTAATTAAAATCACCCAATTTTCAAACTGTACATATAATAAACAATAAAAAATAATGCTGACAAACTATTAAGATATAAAAGTCACTTTCTCAACTGCAAAAAAATTAACAAAAAGTGATTTAAAATAAAATCGTATGTACCTTTAAAATGGTATCAGTAAAAACTACACATCACCTTTCAAAAAAGAAGCCCTAAAAAGCTCTGTATACCTATAAAAAGTTATGGCTGTCGGAATATGGTAATGCTTTTCAATGGTTTCAAACAATATAATCTGACTGATCTGAAGATTGATATTAGTTTATAGTGAACGCCGTAAAATCAATTCCGGAATTTAGTGTGTTTTTTTTCCCAATTTCACACCACAGAGAATTTTTATCCGTTTTCAATACACGATATGGGAAATCTAAAGAGTTCCATTAAAAATACAACTTGTCCCGCAAAAACAAACTCTCAAAATTAGTTGGGCCCCAAGGGAGTTAAAAACTCAACACACATTGACCCATGCAGGGTAAAAAAAATAACCCAAAAACCAAGGAACAAAGGAAAGTTAGGAAGCGGTAAACTATGGCTCTCACTTTGCCATCCTTGTTTGGAAAGTACTGGGCACCACTTAAAGAGGACCCTGATCGTGTATTATTTGCCCCGTTTCTTCAGCAGCCTCATATGCAAATAAGGCCGAATTTTGTACGGAGCGGCGACTTTTCGTTTGCCTAGGGAGTGGCTTTGTTTCTCCCTGGCTGAGAGCGCAGCCAATCATATCGCCGGGCTCTTAGCCAGGGAGAAGGAGCTCAAGTTCTCGCGAGAATTGCGAGCTTCTAAACATCCGGATCGTGCGCCATCATGGATTCCCCGCAGAGGATCGCGTCGGAAGAGGCAGCAGCAGCACCAGCGGCAGGGTAAGTAAGAGAATCACCCCTAGATATAGAGCAAATCTCGCGATCCTCTGCGGGGAATCCATGATGGCGCACGATCCGGATGTTTAGAAGCTCAAGTTCTCGCGATTCTCGCAAGAACTTGAGCTCCTTCTCCCTGGCTAAGAGCCAAGCGATATGATTGGCTGCGCTCTCAGCCAGGGAGAAACAAAGCCACTCCCTAGTCAAACGAAAAGTCGCCGCTCCGTACAAAATTCAGCCTCATTTGCATATGAGGCAGCTGAAGAAACGGGGAGAATAATACACGATCAGGGGGTCATTTTGATAAAAAATAAACATGGATTGTACATCAGTGGAGGGCGCCCAGCATGGTAGGGTAAGAATTACTATACCCTTATCTTGATGAAAGGTCCTCTTTAAGGAACAAAGCAGGCGTTCAGTCACACAGTAAGTGTAAAAAGAGCCGTACTGACTACCCAAGGTCAGAACAGCCAGGGCTGACACCACTGCATTTCCATGGCAACCAAACAGGCTGCCCCATGCTCGGTATAGCATCACACCGGCTCGAGCCTAAAAGGTTGTCCACACATTTTCAGAGCAGGGCGTGAAACGGCATTTAAGAGTCATATAACGCTGGTGTCATGTCTCAGTCTCATGTCCAGCAAACACCCTTGTGTGCTGCCATAGCAAATTCCTGCAGTAACAGATCTGCTATTCTACACTCCTTACCAACAATTATGTCGGATGATCAGCTAAACTGGAACACGTTGGACAAACGTCACTTGCGCAGCTACACTGGTATGGGGACATACCAATGTCAGCTTCTGTAATGATGGTGCCACCGCTCAGGGGGCATTCAAGAAGCGGATACACAAACAACATATCTCAGCCTAAAGTATTCGGATGTTCAGATGCTTTGTTCAAACCACTCCGTAGTCGGAGGACCCATCAGCTTTTCAAAAATGTCTGTGTTAGAAAGCATTAGCATTCCCCATACAATAACACTTTTTTCAGAATTCTACATTGTGCCTTTTCTCTTTTAGGGCTCATGCACACGACCGTATGCATTTTGCGGTCCGCAAAAATACGCATGACGTCCGTGAGCATTCCGCATTTTTAGGAAAGGAACAGCTAGCCCCTAATAGAACAGTCCTATCCTTGTCCGTAATGCGCAGAATAATAGGACATGTTCTATTTTTTTGCAAAACGGAAATACGGACATACGGAAACGGAATGCACACGGAGTGAATTTGTAGTTTACAAATTCTGTTTTTTTGCGGACCCATTGAAATCAATGGTTCCGTATATGGACCATATACGGAACGCAAAAAACAGCATTCATTTGTTGTGTGCTGTCCACATCCGTACAGCTGAGCTGCAAATTAGAGAACATGTCCTAATCCTGTCAGTTTTGCAGACAAAAATAGGCATTTTTTCAATGGGGCCCATAAAAAGTTCGGGAGGAATAACAGAAGAACAAGAAAAGATGTCCCAGAACGGTTATAATATGGGGAATACAGGTATTTACTAAAACAGACATGTGATGAGACATGAATGGTCCTTTACAGAGGGGTTGTCTAAGGGTGGGTTCACTTCACGTTTTATGCCTCTGTTTGACGTATACATTACAAAAACGCAGCACACCACGGTCTTGTATCCTGCACAGTTCGGAAAAAAAGTATATATATCTATATAAAATAGAACTCTAGGGCGGATGCCTGGAGCATCCATTTAACGTATACTTTGTTGGATATGTTAAACGCATGAAAAAAGCATGTGAACCCATCCTAATTTGGAGCATATATTTAAATACCCTATTAGGCAACTTTTATTCAATAAATGGATGTTCTCTGATTAGAACCCTCATCTATTAGCTAACATATAGAGGAACTACAAACGCCATCTCTGGAGGACCTGGCATGTCCATGCACAACACATACCACCCACTGATTCCAATGGGAACTGTGCAATGATTTATTTTCCTGGCATTGGTGCAGCATGGAAATTAGACACTTAGGCCCTGATTTAGCAAGAGCGGTGTCTGCTATGCTAGTCTTGATGAGCCCTATCCCGCGAGAGGAGGCATTTCATTTATGAAGAGGTGCAGGCTTTGCAATAAATTGAATGCCTCTTATAGCAGTCTGCATGGTATAGATTTCAGTCAATATTTACCCCAGTTTCTGGCATAGATGATGATAAATTTGCTTGGCCCGCCGACACTCTGCCCTTATCATGCCCTTTTTTCAAAAACTGGCAAAGGTGACGCTAAAAAGACCAGTTGCTACTAGCCGCAATGGTGTTTAATGCGAAAAACTGGATTTCACAGGATTTTCACATTGCTTCTTTGCAGATCACAAAATTCCAAGCAAAGCAATATTTCAACAAGCAGGCACAATATGAAATATTCGTACCATTTACATTAGATTACTGTCTATAAGGGAGAAGGTAATGTAGTAATCAAGGGTCTCACTCAGAGGCATGAGGTGAAGGTGCTTAGGAAAGGGAACGTACCCACACAACTAGTATATACGGTAAGTGCAGCACCCTCCAATATTCTGGAAGAATGAACATCCAATCAGGAAAAATTAGATTTTCGCTTTGCATTAATTAATTAGATTTTCATTGTTTGCAGCCTATTTTTCAATATTTTGGTCTTTCCCAGACCTTAATCTAAGGCCTCTTTCACACTTGCGTTCTGAGGATCCGGCGGGCACTTCCGTCCCACCGGATCCGCCAGAACGCAAGTGGACTGACAGCATTTGAAGACTGATCAGTATCCTGATCAGTCTTCAATATGCTTTCACTGTTACCATGGCAGCCAGGACGCTACTGGAGTCCTGGCTGCCATGGTACTCAGCAGCAGTGTATTTACCTGCGCTGCGGCGGCCGGGCGCTCCTTAATGACGTCACAGGTCCGGGCGGCGCATAGATCAATGCGCCGCCCGGACCTGTGATGTCATAATGGAGCGCCCGGCGGCCGCAGCGCAGGTAAGTACACTGCTGGGTTGTACTTACCATGGCAGCCAGGACTCCAGTAGCGTCCTGGCTGCCATGGTAACCGATTGGAGCCCCAGCTACACTGGGGCCCCGATCGGAACGGCTGCTGTGCATACGCAGCGCTAAACGTCGGATCTGGCAATAATGCGCCGAATCGACGTTTAGCTTAATGCCGGATCCGGAATAATGTTCTTCAATGGGCATTCATTCCGGATCCGGCATTGCGGCATGGCTTTTTGGACGGAGACAAATCCGCAGCATGCTACGGTTTTGTCAACGTCCAAAAAACGTTGACATACTTAACGGATGACATCCTGATGCATCCTGAACAGATTTCTCTTCATTCAGGATGCATTAGGATTATCCTGATCAGTATCTTTCCGTCCTAGAGCCCCGACGACGGAACTCTAGGACGGAAAGAAACAACGCTAGTGTGAAAGAGCCCTAAGAGCTTCCATGAGGCTGGTTGAGAAGCGCTTTCCAGCGCTATATGTGGGGTGTGCAATAAGTTATCTACCCCAGCATGTTAGCATGACAGTGTTAGAGAGCTGAGCTTGTCTGTGCAAGTTGAGACGGGTCTGGACATACAATACACACAGTAGCAGTTCAGTCTGATGAAAGCACTGGAAGTGACAGGATGGCAAGTGCAGTACAGTGCAGCTCTACAAAGGAAGTGAGAGATTTGAAGCTTCGTTCCGTGATTAAATTCCTTACAAAAGGAAGAAAAGAAGCCTAAAGAAATCCATGAAAGGATGATTGCTGTACATGGTGATGATGCACCTTCCCACTACTACGAGTAAGTAAAGTTTTGGCCAAGCAGTTTAAATGAGGTAGGGAAACAACTGAAGATGACTCCTGTTAAAGCAACCTGTCAAAGCAATGTGCCATGAAGTGGAGCCCATGATTTTTGAAGATCGTCGGGTCAAAGTCAGTGTTATAGCTCATGAATTAGGCATTTCAGTTTCCAGTATCATTCATGATGTTTTGATGACGTCAAAGGTCAGTTCCTGGTGGGTGCCACGAATGTTGACGCCTGAGCGAAAAACCTTGTCGCCAGCAATTTATCCATGAGAATTTAGACATGCTTAGAGAAAATCTATTCTCAAATTACAGGTGATGATGAAGCATGGGTCCACCACCATGATCCTGAGACCAAACAAGAGTCCATGCAATGGAAGCACAAGGGGTCACCAACTCCAAAGAAAATTTGTGTGCAGCAGTAAGCTGGAAAGATCATGGCAACAGTTTTTTGGGGATACAGAAGGTGTTTTATTACTAGAATTCATGCAACACAAGACAACAATTACTAGAGATACTTATGCTTCAACAATGAATTCATTAAGTGCGGCAATGAACAAAACAATGCTGTGGGAAGTTGTCGGCAGGTGGGTTAGTGCACCAGCTCACAAGTTTCGCGAATCACAAGCTGCTGTGAGAGAATGCGTCATCATGGAGCTCAACCATCCACCCTACAGTCCAGACCTAGCTCCCTGGATCTTTAGGGTACCTGCACATGTTCCCGTGCGGGAAAGCATTTTCACAAATCTTACATACACTCTGCGGTGTGGATTCCCAAATCTGCATCATGTCAATTATGTTTTCAGTTTTAGCTGCAGAGTCCACCCTTTTCAAATGAAGGGTGAGATCTGAAGCAGAACCCCATCAAATTCACACCCAAAAAACACGATCAGAAATTGAGTTTTTTGGTGAAATTTGGATTCAGAAACGTACAGAAATCCACATGGAAATTCTCACAGGAATTCTGCACCCATGTGCAGGTACCCTTACAGTGCTGGGTAGAGCTGCTCTTCGAGTCTTGAGGCAGAAGATGGGTCACAAACAATGGGAAGCTTGGAAAGCTTCAAACAGTTGATCGGTTGGGATGCCGGACTTCGGACCCTCACTGATCAGATATTGATGACTTATCCAATCATGAATCTAATCTCTCCTGATAGGAAGTTCATTCTTCGAGACCTAATGTGAATACGGACAGTATCAATTAAATACTTTGGAGGGTGCTGTGCTTTCTTCTACACTATAAGGGTAGGAGTAGCAGATATGAAGATATACTGCATCTCAAAACCCAACAGATACAAAGAAGAAACAAATGTAATGTGAAAGTATTAGATTTCACAGGAAGACAAGAGCACTGTGTAAGCACATATTCTGGCTGCAGACTTTCAGGATCCGAGAGGATATTGATTTACAGTTATTTCATCGCTTACAATTTAATTTATAACCACATGATTGAGAATGATGGAACGTGGAGGTATTTCTTCAGCAGCAAGCCTTGGTAGCCACGGACTGCAGCATTACCATGCAATAAACTGATCCCTCAGCTATAAACTTATGTTATCCCAAGCAAATTAAAACAATCTGCTGATGTGGTGCCAAACATGTACACTGGACTCTCAAAGTATGCCATACTCAAAAGCTGTGATTAGGGCGACATGGGCATTCTTCAGCATATGCTCTCTTAACAACCAAACTTTCTAGAGAACATTCAATTCGACACACAGAGAATATATGTACTTCGTGTGAAGTGCTAGGCACTGAAAATCAGTGCTAGGCACAGTAAGCATACCGCCACAGAGGGTAGGTACCCCGAAACATGACCATATCTTTCATCGGAATATCTGGTCTTCTAATCTTCTTATTTTTATGTGGATGATGTGAGTTTTCAGAGCCAACAGCGATGGCAAAGGAGATGCCGGGTGCACCGACAAGAGTGGCCCCGCCCACTGTGCACCAAACACCTTATTTACAGTATATAAAAACAGAAGCATTTATCAGGATTAGAGGACCAGAGACAAAAGTATGGTTATGTTTGGGGGGCACCTTCCTTACACAGTGGTATGCTTACTTTCAGACTGATTTAAGAGGTGACAGACTTCCTTTAAAATCTGCAGACTCCTACAGACACCTACAAACATCTAGTCACCAAAAAAAAAACAGAACAAAAGTTCCGATAAAAAAAAACAAGGAAAACAATGTGGAAATGTGGCATTTTAACAAGAACGCTGTGCACGTACTCATGGCAGAAATAAACTTGCTGTAACAGTGAAACTCCCTTTGCACGCTAATTATTACTTTTCAGGATGATTAACAGGAAGACCTTTCTGAAAACATTGTCACACTACTAAAATACAGTAAAAATCGTAAATTAGGTTCTTAGGCGCTTTTGCTATTTCAGACCACTGTCATATGGCAGGATATTAGCGTTAAAGCCCTACCATACCTGGACTGAAATTATGATACTCTTTGGTTATCCAAGTGCAGTTCAGTAGAATTTAAAGGGGCTATCCTGGAAATGATAAAGATGAATTATCCTCAGGATAGGTCATCATTATCACATCAGCGGCGATCCAAGTCCCGGCACGCCTGGCAATGAGCTGTTTCACGGAGCTGCTGCGATAACCGGAGCTCTGATGAGCGATTCAGGCTCCCGCCAGCTTTCCAAGGACAGCACCGTACATCGAATGGGGCTAAGCTGCAACTGGGCCATGTGACTGATGTACAGTGATGTCACTGGACTAGGGAAGAGGCTTCAGTGCTCTAACAGCTGATTGGCGGGTGTCACACCCCCGCAGATCTGATACTGATGACCGATCCTGAGGATCAATCATAAATATCTTTTCCTGGATAACCCCTTTAAAGGAGCCAGGTCAGATACATAATATGAGACAGTTAAAAGGGTTGTATTATTGTATGTAAAATCTTTTTGAAAACTGCTTAGAATCCTATAATAAAATGAAGTTATATGCACCTCACCAATCCCATGCCAATCACTGTCCACAGCGGTTAACTCGTGGAGTTGACAGGACGCCGTTACAGCCAGTGATTGCAGCAGTCACATGTCCATGTGGAGCAGGAAGCACAGGGACTGCTGGGGACCGAGTGGTGCCCGAGTCATATCAAATATATTAATAATACGGTAAAATGAATTCATAAAATGCAAAGCTTGTTGTATATTTACTGTCATATGAATTTAGGAAAGTTTAGAAATCTTATTAGGTGCTAACACCACAAGGCCCCTACTTACAAAAAAACTGTAATAACTGGGATGTGCTAGAAAGGTCTAATGTAAATTTGTTTATAACTATTATTCATGAGCCACTTATGAAGGAGTCAGAATGAGGTAAAAAAGAGCCATGAAGATGACTTTTTGTATCATTTTATGTTCAACCACATTTGCAAGCATGGGAAAATCCTTTAAAGGGGTTGTGCAGCCAGTACATATTGATGACGCATCCTCAGGATAGGTCATCAATATCAGATCGGCCAGGGGTCCGACTCCCGGCAACCCCCGCCAATCAGTTGTTTGAAGACTTCCTCTTTAAGATTACACTGCTCGCTGTCTCGGAAGTCTCAGCAGCGCAGTGAAATTACAAGTTCTTGTTTTATTCACTTAAAATGGCCGAGCACTTCTAATTACACTGCGCCGCCGCTGCAAGCGAGACGACGCGCAGTGAAATCATGAAGAGGAAGCAGTGCTTGTACAAGTGCCACCTCCTCTTCAAACAGCTGATCGCCGAGAGTCAGACCTCCGTGAATCGGATATTCATGACCTGTTCTGAGGACAGGTCATCAATATGTACTGTTCCAGTACTAGACAGTGCATAAAGCAATAGAAATATACACTAATGCATTTGGTCATAGCTAGTAGGGCACTTCTGTTGAGAAATTCCCCAAAAACAAAACAATTAAAAAAAAGTATCAAGAAAACTGAGGATAGGCAGCAAAATAAAGACAGCTTCTTTATCTCATATGCTGACCATACATTTATCATGGAAACTGTAAAACACATACAATTAAGCCATCTCCTGCATGCTCCACCCACACACAGATGTATACATGTCAACAGCCCCCACTCCCACTTCAAGAATGTTACTCATAGCGTGAAGCACTATTATTACTGTGAAGGTTTTGCTCATCTGTAGGAGTGCATCTTTAAAAATATCTAAAAAATATTAAAACCTTTTGCAGCCAAGTGGGGGTTCTGATTTGCCTTTCTAGCAAATCCTTGTCTCAGAATTTTTTATTTATTTTTTTGTCTTCCAGACCCGTCTCTTGATGGCCTCTGTTCCTGTAAGGGTATTTTCACACTTGCAGCAGAGTCATCCAGCAAGAAGTTCTGTCGTCGGAACTGCCTGCCGGATCCGTCGATCTGGATGTAAACTGAATGCATTTGTAGACGGATCCGTCTCTCCGCTTGTCACGCGGATAGACGAATCAGTCTTGTATTTTTTTTGCAGTTTTAAAGGCCTGCGCATGTGCAGACCGCAAGGACGGATCCGTCCTTCAGGTATTTCTAATGCCGGATCCGGCACTAATACATTTTATTCCGGAAACTGAACCGGCATTTTGGACAGAGATAATACCGCAGCATGCTCCATCCAAAACGCCGTTCAGTGACTGAACTGAAGACATCCTGAACGGATTTCTCTCCATTCAGAATGCATTAGGATATAACTGATCAGTTCTTTTCCGGTATTGAGCCCTTTTGACGGAACTCAATGGCGGAAAAGAAAAACGCTAGTATGAAAAGTACACTTACCTGCCATTTCTTAATTACATTTCGAACTGAAGAAATAGCAACCTAAAAGGATTTGCTATCTTTTCAGAGCCTTCTTCTGCTTTGTGGGCTTCAAACATTTTAGTGTGAGGGCCCATTCACACTACCATATTTTTGGTCCACATCAGATCTGCATTTTTTGCAGATTGGATGCGGACACTTTAATTTTAATGGGTCTGCAAAAAATACGAACAACACTTCGAGTGTTGTCTGCATCCATATGTCTGTTCTATAGTCCCGCAAAAAGAACATGTCCTGATGCAACACAGAAATCACACGGACATTATCTGTTTTTTTTGCAGACCACAAAGGTCTTGTGAATGCACCATTAGGCAGCTGCTTAGAAGAACCCATGGCTGCTGCTTTTCGGGAGAAGGTTAGAGGAGTCTGGGTATTTATAAAGCTTTGTTTGCATCACCTGGCCTTTCCCAACAATGATTGTGAACAAGCCTTAACCCTAACAGGCTATTTAAGGTCTGAGACCTCGTCAAAGTCATCTGAGCTCTCAAATCTCCTTGGGCTCCTATACTTTTGAAAAGTACTCCTTTCCTTTTTTCCACTTTAAAATTGTACAAAACCAAAATAATACACCAATGTTGCTTAAAATGTTGACAAAAATGTTACATTTTTAACTTTATGCCTTTTGGAGATCATTTAATCTTCAACTTGCTTAACTGTTCACAGAATCAGTAATTTTGACCAGGGGAGCCCAAACTTTTGCATGCCACTATGTGTAGATTAGCACTTTTTCAGGATATTACATGACTCGTTTTCGTTTTTTCAGCAGTTTTCTACTCTCCAGCCTCTATCTATAATCATCAGTTTCCCCTGAACCAGAGGGTGGAGACTAGGGATGAGCGAATCGACTTTGTTTGAATACTGTACAAAGCGAGCACTCCGTACAGTATTAGAATGCACTGGCTCAGATGAGCCGAAGTTATTACTTGGAACCGAACCTGAATTCGGTTTTTATTACAGTAGAAATTAATTTATGAAATAGTTATGCGAAGTCTTGCGAGATGTCACAAAGTAATAACTTTCGGCTCATAGGAGCCAATACGTTTTGATACTGTACGGAGCACTTGCTCCATACGGTATTCAAATGAAGTAGTATGCAAATCGACTTCTGATGTTTCAGCCGAAGTCGATTCGCTCATCCCTAGTGGAGACATTTATTCTGATGTCTCCCATACACTGCACATACAGAAGATCTCACCAACTTCTCCCTCTGTGGCACACCATCCGAAATAGCAGCATGAAGGACATTATACAGCAGTACTGAGCAGTACAGCTGTGAATCCAGCACTGGTGTGAGACAGAAAACTTACGAGAGCCAAGCGCAGCATCTCTATTTGTCTGTGCCTCCTTTCCCTCCACATAGACTTCTATGGGCAGCATGTAACAAGATCCCTCAATGAGCTGATGGTATGCCTCATCTGTCAAGGTTGAGCTGAGAGTGCAGGAGGAGCAGTAGAAGTAGTATGTTTTTCTTATAAGATATATTACAAAACTTTCCTTGCACTATTGATTTACGCAAAGCTAATCATGATTTATTTTACTAATTAGAATTTCACTTTACCTGAATTTCAATTACTTATCACTGTTTTGCTAAGTTATGTTTTATCTCCATACCAGAAAATGCATGGCAAAATAGGACATCACTATGTGCTGAAAAAAATAGTTAGATCTATAATTATAAGACAGATCAGGCATGCTCAACCTGCGGCCCACCAGCTGTTGCAAAGCTACAACTCCCATCATTCCCGGACAGCCTACAGCCATCAGCCTAGAGAAGGTCATGGTGGGAGTTGTAGTTTTACAACAGCTGGAGGGCCGCAGCTGGAGCATCCCTGAGATAGATAGATAGATAGATAGATAGATAGATAGATAGATAGATAGGTATAAGACAGAAAGAAGGAAAGGTATGAGATAGATAGAAGGAAAGGTATGAGATAGATAGAAGGAAAGGTATGAGATAGATAGAAGGAAAGGTATGAGATAGATAGAAGGAAAGGTATGAGATAGATAGAAGGAAAGGTATGAGATAGAAAGATGAGATAATCAGAAATATAAGATAAAGATAGAGATAGAAAGACAGAAATGCAGATAATAGATAGACAGATAGATAGATAGATAGATAGATAGATAGATAGATAGTCAGCTAGTCAGAGGGATAGTCAGCTAGTCAGAGGGATAGTCAGCTAGTCAGAGGGATAGTCAGCTAGTCAGAGATAGATAGATAGATAGATAGATAGATAGATAGATAGATAGATAAAGCTGGTAATAGTGGTTTCCTGTACTGCTGGTGGTGACTCCATGTTGAGATGGTACATGCTCTGAAAATGTATTCATCCCCCGAGACATGAGGTGAGTAAGATCTCCTCACATCCTATTACCTTCCCAAAAACATACAGTCAGTATTAGCAAAATGGCTTTTTAATGCTCCTCAAAGTGGTCTGTTATGTTCACTCTCACTCTGCCCTGCCTCTGGCTTCTCAGGCACTTAGAGCCCCCCTAAATAATTAATATTTCACCGCCTCTGACCAGGCAAGTAGTGCAGGTCGATTAGTGATTGCAGCCTGTGAATGTTTTGTTTCAAAGCATCAAAAACAAGAAATTAAATGTACCTCCCGTTACAGCGGCATGGCTGCCTTACCAGTGCTCTTATATAATAAATCCGCTGCCTACAAAGGTTCACCGCATGGTCCAGTACTAAAAAGCCCTAATGGAGAGGAATGAAACAAACATCCCAGCAGGCCGAGGGTGTAAATGTCATGTATGCATGGTAAATGAGGAGATCCAGGAAAAAAGTGACTACCTAAACGCTGAAATAATTATCTCCATAATCTTTATTTATGGTGCAAAACAACAGAATTATTTTACTATATGGTAATCTATTAGGAGAGATGATGGCAGATCCTGCAGCGCTCCGCTGCTTTATTCTAACAGTTATTCCATAGATACTGGCTTTTGTAGTGGGTTTTATCAGATTCAGATGGCCCTTCTGAATTCTGTCTGCAAAATATAGGAGTATCTGGATATTCGTATGCCATCTAGGTGCGGCCATTTTTTTCTAGACCTATTCATTTAAATGAATGAGTCTCATACAGAAAAAAGGACAAGAACAGAGCATGCTGCGAATTGCATTATTTTCTTTAATGGATCCACGTGCTATGAGGGTGCAGTTCGGAAAGCGCATAGACAGAAAAAAATGCAGTCTAAGAGTAGGTACACGCTAGCACTAAGAGAACTCTCCGGAGCTCTCTGGATCCAGCTTTGCAGTGGTTTTGGTCCAGCTGATTCTCGGCATATTAGTCTGGTTGAGTCTGGATCTCCACTGGACCCCATTATAGTTAACTAAGCTGGCGGGTATTCGGGTATCATCCGGCAACGCTGGATCCAGAGAGTTCCGGCAGGCTACTTTCTGCTAGAACAGCCTGCCGGGTCGCTTAACGCTAGTGTGAAACTAGCCTAAATAAGGCGTTCAAAATTCGCTGTGTACTCTGCGGCAGAATTTGGATGCAGTGGACCGACACACAGTTTAACCCTACTGAATAGAGCAAAACCATGGGCGTACAACCACCATGACTTCCAGTGGCATCCATCCAACCACTATGTCAAGAAGAGACATGTCCCTTCTTGGCAAGGTCGCAGCTTTAAACCACTGTCTGCGTGAACGGCAGCACTGCCTCCCATTGAAAAGAAGTCCACGCCAAAATTCCGGTGGCATAAACTGCCATGCCAGTGGGCTCTAACAGTGTGAAAGAGGAATAGAGGTTAATCCCATTTCTAGTCGCTGCCTCATATTAGGGTTAGGTTCTACAAAATTCTATATATATTTTTCAGCCTTTTTTGATTGTTTGTATTTCAGTTTGGTAGGGGCATGGGATGTGAATATTGGCCAGTATTATATAAAAGACATTTTTATGGGGACAACATCAACAAACTACAAAAGTATATGTTACTGGGGGGATCCCACTTTAACAACTGAGCATTTCAGTGAGAAGTTGTCCATGTCTTGTATATGTGTTGTTCATTTCCATTCTTCTTCTCCATCATAGAAGCTTGGGAACTGTAGAGCTAGGAGAACTAGGGAAATGACGCTAATGCTGGATCCATCACATGACGCCAAAATATTGGCCATAATGGGGACTATTTGGTTTCTGTTACGTTGCCATCATTTTACAAGACAAAAAAAAACAACGCATGCTGCATTATTTTGAAAAAATAAATCTGCGACTGAGGCTTCTAAGAGATGTGAACACCAACTAAACTGTTATACCTGAAAACAGTGTCCATAAAGCCACCAGTGTCCTTTATGATCATAACCAGTAACCCACAGAGCAAAATATTATTTCATCACTTAAGTAACCATTTATAAGATGAAAAAATGTTCTCATGAAAACTAGGCTTAAATACACGGTACTATTTGCTTCAATAAGATCCAGCAAAGAGTTCTGTAAACAGGCCAGAACTACAAGGAAGGCCTGACCATATTCAAATACACCCCTATTCTTCAAACGCCAAGAACTTGGCAGCTTCCTAGTAACTGGCAAGATGTTCACATGAAAAAGAATTGATGTGGGAAAAGTCAGAAAGGTCCATAAGGAGTAGACACCAAAGGAGTAGAAACTGCTTCCTAATTTAGAAAAGGAAGTGTTTACTAGGCTAGAGAAGGAGGATACTGAAGAAAAAGAAATTATTTTCTTACAAAAAAGCAAAAGTTTAAAAGTTTTAATAGGTCATTACCACAAATAAAATGTAACATCAAGTTATATTAATAACTTTTTTTGTCGGGGGACAAACTCAGCTCTTTGGCAGGCCTCAGTGGCTGAACTGGATAACAGGTGTACTAGCGACAGGGTCATCAGCAACAAAGGTTCATTTGATGCTCCTCAGGTGTGAAGGCTAACCTGTTTGATCCGATCCCACAGAAGAGTTACTTTAGCTCAACATTTCTGAAACAGCTACTTCTGTCTATGACAGAAAAGTGCAAGAACACAATTTATAACAGCTTTATGCACTTGGGCCTGAGTAGCTACAGACCAGTCAGAGTGCCCATACTGACCCCTGTCCACCGCCAACAAAAAAGAAATTACAATGGGCATGCGAGCATCAGAACTGGGCCAATGAGCAATGGAAGAAGGTGGTCTGATCTGATGAGTCATTTTAAGTTACCCTACATCATGGGGATGGTCAGGGGCGTGCGCGTCGCTTACCTGTGGTAGGGCTGACACCAGGATGCACTATGCAAACTGATGGAGGTAGTGTGATGACCCAAGCAATGTTCTGCTGGAAATCTTATGCCCTGTCATTCACGCGGATATTTCTGACACATATCATCCAGCTAAACATTGCTGTTTAGTACCAAGTACACCACTTCAAGGCAACAGTAATTCCTATTAGCAGTGACCTCTTTCAGCAGGATAAGTTTATTCGGAAATGCTTTGAGGAACAGGAAAAAAGGTTCAAGATGTTGACTAGGCCTCCCAATTCGACAGATCTCAATCTGATCAAGCATCTGCTGGAAAACACCATCCATGGAGGCCACACACCTAAAAGATCTGCTGCTAACACTTTGGTGCCAGATACCATAGTACTCCTTCACAAGTCTTGGAGTCCATGCCTCAATGGGTCAGCGCAGTTCTGGAGGCACAAGGGCAACCTAAGCAATATTAGATTTTAATGTTATGGCTGATCAGTGTTTTTTCCACGTCAGCAGCCATTCGTTTTCAGAGGGATAGCCAACAAGTACTCCAGCAAAATGTCTTCTTGTAAGATGTCTAGTTTATCTCACAGGAACACTTACACATATATCTGTGAATGTTACTAGTAGCTCTTTTTATATGCTGCCGTTTAGGCTCTCTGCTTTTCTAAAGCAGCTAAAGGCACGATGCAGAAAATGTCAGCAAAGGGTTAACCGCCCTGCAAATAGTTGGTCTAGTACTTCAGAGTGAAATATGACAGGGCCAGTTGGCTGTCAATATATTTACTAAGTGTCATTAAAAAAGGAAGTCAAATTGTCATCTGTCAGCAAAAATATGGCAGTTGCCAACCATGGTTAATCATCTGACAGGTGAGGCAACAGAGAGCACACATAGGTGGTGGCACTGCCGACATTCCACCATGACGTCTAAAGCCTGTCAAGTCACGTTTCTGTTGTGCTCGATATTTTAAGCCCGTTGCACAGTGCACCTCTCGCAGCAGTAACATATGCCCTTGACCCGAGCTCTCCTGTTGTAAATGTCTACTGAAATCCAGGAATGCAGAGCCTAACCCCTTAACTGTAACCTAAGGCCACCAGGACAGATTTAGTAGCAAATGAAGACAGTGGCCCATATTTACTAAGGACCCTTGTGACTGTTTTCTGCCCTAATGTGTGCCACTTTCTAGCGCAGTGGCTTATTATGATCTTATTTTCCTGTGTATAAGACTTCTTTTTAACACATGAAAATCTTCTCAAAAGTCGGGGTCGTCTTATACGCCGGTATACTGCGTGCTGAAACTTAAGAGGACCTTTCACTGGTCCAACGATTGTTAGATAATGATATCTATGGATCTCCCTGTACTTACTATTATCCCTGGGCGCCGCTCTACACATACGGTGTATATCATTATCCAACAATTGTTGGACCAGTGACAGGTCCTCTTTACTTCCAAGCCAGACTGAAGAAGCTGTCCTTCTCCAGCTTGAGGGACAGGCGCCCTGTAGATGAGCCACCGTGCGTTGCATCCCGGCCAGTCGCTCCTGACGCAGCCCCCTCTCCCTGCGCTCAGTGGTTTTCTCATGCTCGGATCGCCTGTTTAATTTTCATTTGGTGTGCATTGGAAGAGGGGTAGTCTTATACGGCGAGTATAGCCCAAACCCCATATTTTAACAGGAAAAGTAGGGGGTCGTCTTATATGCCGGAAAATACGGTACACTTTTTTTAGGCTCAAAATTGGAGTGCCGTTGTAATTTGGTTCACAATTGACATCAGTGTTTTCTGCCTGTTTCCTGGATGATCAGCAGAACAACTGCAAACGCTCATTCCCGATCACTGCACATTAAAATGATCTTTTGTTGGCAGAACAGCCCCTATGTAGACGGGTTGTGCTGCCAACACTAATGAAAAGGAGTGACTGTACAAACATAACTAGTTAAAGGGGTTGTGCAGGCGTACATAGCAGATCGGAGGGGGTCTGACACCTGGCTCCCCTGCCGACCAGCTGTTCGATGAGGAGGTGGCGCTCCCTACTTTCTCTTCATTACACTGCCCGTTGTCTCGGAAGTGAGTGTAATCACAAGTATTCGCTCCATTCAGTTGAATGGATTGAGTACTTGTAATTGCACTACGCTGCCGAAGGAAAATGAAGAGGAAGCAGCGCCGTCTCCGCTTCAAATAGCTGATACTGATGACTGGGGATGATCCTGAGGATAGGTCATCAAGGTAAAAGCCCTGAACAGCCCCTTTAATGATCGTTCATAATGATATCCCTGTGTAAAATGTCCTTAAATGAGCACCGATCAACTTTCTGGGTCCCATGTGCAAACCGCCTGCAGCTCTACTTGATTGTCTCTTTTGTCTGTGCTTCTCAGTTTGCTGAATGCAGAGAAGAGAGAAGAAAGGGACCGCCAGCACTTAGTGCAGAAGATATGTCCTATGTGTATACCTACTGTCAGTGCTAAGTGCTAGAAGCCTCATTCCCCTATCTCCTCCGTGAGCTCAGTAACGGACAATGGAGAGAAAGGAGAACAGGGCACCCAGAGCGCAGTACTGACAGCAGGTATACAGAGACATAGAACGTGCTATCAGTGCTAAACTTCTCTCGCTTCCCTGCGCTCTGTCAATGAGAATGGTAGGGAATAGAGACAAAAGAGCAGAGCTTCCACTAGTTAGCACTGGCAGCAAGTTAGATAGGCAAGGAGACAGGCAGAGAGGGCACATCATAAGAAGGCGGCGGCTCAGGTAGTCAGCCAAGAGGCAGACTGGAAACCATGTTCTATGTCCCACAGTCATCTTCAGTATTCAGTAGACAGCTGAAGACAGATTTCTCTTAGCAATGCTCTTTTACACCTAAAACAGATGACACACGCTTTGTCAATGCCCTTCAATAAGTGTGACACCTCCTAAAGCACGGATGTCAAGCTCGTGGCCCTCCAGCTGTTGCAAAACTACAACTTCCAGCATGCCTTGATTGCTGTAGGATGTCCAGGCATGATGGGAGTTGTAGTTTTGCAACAGCTGGAGGGCCACGAGTTTGACATCCCTGTCCTAAAGGATGCTTTCATACATGCTGTTTCAACGTAGTTTTTAGGTGGTGGTGGTATATAGGAAAGATTCTTCTCCGTTTTATTAATTTACTCCAAATTTGGTTTTAAAAACTGCACCAAAAGTGCATGTGTTAGGGTACTTTCACACTTGCGTTTTTCTTTTCCGGCATAGAGTTCCGTGATAGTGGGAAAAAAAAAGAACTGATCAGCTTTATCCCCATGCATTCTGAATGGAGAGAAATCCGTTCAGGATGCCTTCAGTTCAGTCTTTTTGACATTTCAGGACAGAGATAATACCGCAGCATGCTGCGGTACTATCTCCGGCCAAAATTCTAGAACACTTGATGGAATGCCGGATCCACTATTCATTTCCATTGACATGTATCAGTGTCGGATCCGGCATTAAAACTACCGCATTGCCGGATCTGGTCTTGTGGTCTGCACATGCGCAGACCTTTAAAAATGTACACAAAATATAAACTGGATCCGTTTTTCCAGATGACACCGGAGAGATGGATCGGGTATTGCAATGCATTTGTAAGACAAATCCGCATCCGGATCAGTCTACAAATGCTGTCCGTTTGCATGCAGATTGCTGGATCCGGCAGGCCATTCCGGTGACGCAACTGCTTGCCGGATCACTCTGCCGCAAGCGTGAAGGTACCCTAAAAGCTCCCTCAGAGTCAGAACGTGCCTATCTTGTAAGCGATTATTTCCACTCGCATAGACATAAAAGCCTCAAACCCTGAGAATCCTATAAAGCTACAAAGTCCAAGATCTGTCAGTCAGCATGAAATACAGCGATAACCGTGCCTTGTTTTCCAGCTGATCTATTTCTATTTTCAGGCTTTATGCCGCTCTTGGAGAAAACTGATAAATCCCAGGACTACAGTACTTATTAATTAAATGGCAAGGAAAGATGACTGCAACTTTAAGACCTTAGCACAGCAGAAACCGACGAATGAACTGAGAATCCAGGATTTACCACCTCCTTGGACAACCACCAAAAACATGTCTTAATCCCTTCTAGAAATCAATCTGCTCTCCATGCCAACGCTCCTTGTGCCCAGCCAATTTCCTCCGCAGCACAAGGGGAGGGTCAGGGAGCGAGAGGAACAGCTTCAATGTACCCTCGGCGGCAGCAGCAGCTGCAGGAAGCACCATTGCAGAGGCAGCATTTGTTGGGGACTTGTCATAACAATGAACTTGAGTCTACTCTGTTACAAGTCCTTGTAGGGTGTGGAAGGCCAGCAGCTCCCACACAGGGGCCAGGCATAGCGTCAGTCAAATATGGGAAAGCAAGCTGAAAAAACGCACTGTCGAATATTTCTGCCATTCTTCCTCTCCCTAATCGCACCCATAAATACCAAAAGCACAAATGTTATGCACTGAAGCACACTCATAACTGGGACCTTTATCCACAGACGGCAGTACCGGACTCAAGGACTTGTGCTGTACGGAGAGGAGCCTGGAGGTTTACCTATCCGATAAGTCCAACCTGCACACTGAAAGGAACGCTATATAATGAGGGCGAAATAGAGACCACCTGAATATCCCTATATACAGTCACAGCACAGGGTTCAGATGCCACTAGCCTATCCCAGTTGCATCGGAAAACTGCCTACCTTCTAGAAGAACTAGCTGCCTCAACAGCAATTTTAAAGGGGTTCTCCGCAATTTAACCCTTTAGTGACCAGCCTGTTTTGGGCCTTACTGATCAAGCGTTTTTCTTCCTTTTTTCCAAGAGCTATAACTTTTTATTTTTCCGTCAATAGAGCTTTATGAGGGCCTGTTTTTTGCGGGACAAGTTGTAGTTTTAAATGGCGCCATTTTGGGGCACACATAACTTTCTGATTAACTTTTATTAACTCTTTCTGGGAGGGAGATGGGAAAACAGCAATACTGCCACTGCGTTTTTACGTTATAAATTTTACTGCATTCATTTTTCGGTATAAATAACATTCTCCCCAAAGTTTTTTTTTTTTTGTTACATATGAATGACCTATACATAGGATAAGTCATCAATATCAGAGGGGTGAATGGAGCTGGCAGCAGAAGGCTTTGTCCACCGCGTTAGTGACTATTCAGGGGTACTGCAGCTCAGCTCCTTTTCATTTGGATGGGCGCTGCGCTGCATCTGGACCATAGGTCATCAATATCTAAAAGCTAGAATATTCCTTTAAAGAGGTTTCTAGAAGTAAAAAAAAATTACTAAAAACTATAATATAAAAAATAACCAATAGACACCTATTAAATCTCTTGCCGGTCCAGCACAGCCGAACTTTGTTTGTTTTTCTACAGCTGTGACATGATGGTACATCCATGTGACCACTGGAATCAGCGGCCTGGTGTCTTATGTTCAAGCATCACTGCTGAGGCCAGTGATTGGCTGCAGTGGCCATGGATATGTATGGTGTGTCGTGACTGCAGCAAAGTAAACAAAGACCGATGTGGACCACCGAATCAGTGGGGTGTAATTGCTCTTTTTTAAATCTTATCACATTCCCTGCTTATATAATTTTTCTTTAACCCCTTAAAGACCACCCATACGTATTTTTACGGCGGTCACTAAGGGGCCTTAGATTGGGCCGCCGCTTTTTTACGGTGGCCCAGTCTAAGCGCTGCATGGTCCCCCGGCTCTCACATGAGTGCCGCGGCCCTGCTCTAACAGCCCGGACCAGCAGGAGTGCCGATCCGGGCTGTTTAACACATATAAAGCGGTGACAGAGGGAGTGGACTTCCTTTGTCTCCCATTGGCACCCCGCAAATGCGACCTAATAACAAGTGATCAAAAACCGCCATTTACTCCAAAATGAAACCAGTGAAAAATACAAGTCGTCCCGCAAAAATCAAGCCCTCATGCAACTCCATAGAAAGAAAACTAAAAAAGTTATGGGTCTTGGGAAGCAGCAATGTAAAAACATTTTTTTCTTTTAAAAAAAGGGGGTTTTATAGTAAAAAAGTAGTAAAACCTAAACAAAAAATATGTATTTGGTATCACTGTAATCGTACTGACCCAGAGAATAAAGATATTATGATAACTATTCTGGATTTTTTGCAAGTGAAAGCCAAATAGGGGGCAGGGCGAGGGTGGAGATGTAGAAGGCCTAGTAGGCCTGGCACGTTTAAAACTGTGCTGAACTAACTTCTCTGTGACATGTTTAGGAAGAAAAATGCAGACCTAGAGGTAGAGGACAAGCTCATGACAGACCAGAGCTGTCCTAGGTTCGTCCCAGGGATAAATCTATATTTAACTGCCTCCTAGCGCTGTGGTCTCAAAAGGGGCACGAATAGTGCTGCTTGTATATTTAGTCTATGGGAAGTTCTATAACAGGGACACAATATTAACATATTTTACAAGCAAGTTCCTAGTGCTAATTAAGCAAGGAATCTCCAGCTCTAAATAACAGAGGGTTGTCTTAATAAGCCAAGGTTAAAAGTCCAAATCATGCAAAGGTCCTGTCAGCACTGAAGACTCTCAAGTCCTACCACTACCATCAATACAAACAAACTAAGCAAGAAAACTACAACCTCATAAAACAGGGAGAAGAAACCGCTTCCCCCTACGGAGTCCACTCCCATAAGCAAATATGCCTTGGCCAGCAAGGAAGTACAAATATGTTCATTTTAAGTATATAATACATATTGTCCTAACACGATTCAAATCAGAAATTACGAACACCACCAAGGCTAGCTTCAGACAGTTGCCACATTTAGGCTGCATTCACACGAGCGTGATTTCCGCGCGGGTGCAATGCGTGATGTAAACGCATTGCACCCGCACTGAATCCTGACCCATTCATTTCTATGGGGCTGTGTACATGAGCGTTTTTTTTCACGCATCACTTCTGCAACGCGTGTAAATCGCAGCATGCTCTATCTTATGCGTTATAAGCGCATCCGCAGCCTATAGAAGTGAATGGGGCTGCGTTAACGCATTGCATCCGCAAGCAAGTGCGGGTGCGTTGCGTTTTCACTGATGGTTGCTAGGAGATGTTGTTTGTAAACCTTCAGTTTTTATCACGCGCGTGAAAACGCATCAAAACGCATTGCACCCGCGCGGAAAAAACTGAACAACTGAAGCGCAATCGCAGGCAAAACTGAATGGCTTTGCCTGTGAAATCGCACAGATTTTCACTGAACGCATCCGCAACGCATCGGACCTAATCCGGACACGCTCGTGTGAACCCAGCCTTAGGCTGGGTTCACGCAGCGTGTCCGATGCGTTGCGGATGCGTTCAGTGAAAACTGAGCGTTTCACAGGCAAAGCCATTCAGTTTTGCCTGCGATTGCGTTCAGTTGTTCAGTTTTTCCGCGGGTGCATGCGTTTGATGCGTTTTCACGCGCTGATAAAAACTGAAGGTTTACAAACAACATCCCCTAGCAACCATCAGTGAAAAACGCAACGCACCCGCACTTGCTTGCGGATGCAATGCGTTTTTAACGCAGCCCCATTCACTTCTATGGGGCTGCGGATGCGTGAAAAACGCAGAATATAGAGCATGCTGCGATTTACACGCGTTGCAGAAGTGATGCGTGAAAAAAAACGCTCATGTACACAGCCCCATAGAAATGAATGGGTCAGGATTCAGTGCGGGTGCAATGCGTTCACATCACGCATTGCACCCGCGAGGAAATCACGCTCGTGTGAATGCAGCCTTAGGCCATTCCTAAAACCCAACAGTGATCCAAGTTCAGTTTAACCATGGAGGAACCCAGTCTTTTGTAAGCAATTCCACGTCTTTAAAAATAACCTGAAATCATCGGATAAATGACTTGAAGGAGTGGGTCACGTTATCGAATTATTTCCAAATTTTACCAGAACACGGCCACAGGACCATACCCGTCCATCAGCGGGCTCCTCATAATAACATTGGGCTTGGGCATGGCATTAGAAAGTAGTGCCGTAAAGGGTTAGTTGAGTAGGCAACTGATGGACGGGGTCCGGTCATGTGCAAGTTAGTAAGGAAATGGCACTGGTAGAACTTCTGATATCAGGGCAGTGAACAGAGGTCGTTATATCACCTTTACAAAGAATTCTGATAAAACGGGCCATGCCCTTATAACATATTAGACGGGTTGGGCTATTTCTTAAACTCGCATTTCTAAGGGCTGCTGTCCATGGCAATGGGCAGCATGTTGGCTCATTGGTCAGCACTATCCAACGTTACACTGATATAGATGCAGACATCTGTAAGTGTAAAGTTGGAAATAGCTGACCACTGAGCCAACATGCATGGTGGCTCAGTGGTCAGCACTATTGCTTTGCAGCACTGGGTTCTTGGGTTCGAATATGACCAAAGACAGCATTAGCGTAGAGCTTGTACATTTAATGCATACGTATGTTTTTTTACTGGTTTCTTCCCAGCATAAAGCATACCGGTTAGTTTAGACCTAAGATTGTGAGCCCCAGTGGGGACGCTGCAGAATACGTTGGCGTTATATAATGACTAAAATAATAATAACGTGCCTGAGGTGTCCATCTTTCAATGCCAGTTGCTGACAATAATCGCAATGGTGTGATTGGCTTTGACCAGTGGAAATTCGCTCCTCCAGTAAGAACTGTAGAGCTTGTTCTGAATTTTTCTCCATTTTAGTGATGTAGCCTAGATGACAGAATTCAGTGATCGGATAAAATGAATGCGTTGCCATAGGGTGTCCTGCATTTTGATAATATTGGATTGTGGCAAATCTTTCAACCTACAGCTAGATGAAGATTAGGTATAAAGTATGAGGTATGGATAATTTGCTATTTGGCTTCAATACAGGTGTATTGACACAAAGACTTGGAAGATGCATATTTGCTATGGACGAGGCATGTTTGATTTGGGGGCAGTACGCCCAGTTTATTGGATCCGGTAATGAGAATAATGTAGACAGATGATCAGCAAAGAACAGATGGTTTACTCCTTACAGGTGTAACAATTTCTCTGTTTAATGGATGGTCAGAAGAATAGCAGACGACTAAAGCTGGGTTCACATCACCGTTTCAATTTCCGTTCTTCTGGTCCGTCAGAAGAGCAGGAGAAAAAAAAAAAAAAAACAGGTCCTGTATTTTAGGCATTCGTTATGCACATTTTGTCTCCGTTTAATTAAGGGTCCATTTACACGTCCGCAATTCTGTTCCGCATTTTGCGGAACGGAATTGCGGACTCATTCATTTCTATGGGGGCACACTATGTCCCGCCCATATCCGTAGTTGCAGATCCGCACTTCCAGGTCCGCAATCGCGTTCCCGAAAAAAATAGAACATGTTCTATTCTTGTCCGCAATTGCGGCCAAGAAAAGGCATTTTCTATGCAAGTGCCGGCGATGTGCGGTCCGCAAAAAGCGGAACGCACATTGTCAGTGTCCGTGTGAATGGACCCTAAGCCATTTCCTTTAGACGGAAAAAAGTCCTGCATGCACTTCGATAGGAGGGCTAGGTAGTGTTAGGGCTTATGCACACAACTGTATGTATCGTGCGGGCCACAAAACACGGATCCACAAAAAATACAGATGACGTCCATGTGCATTTCGTATTTTACGGAACAGCTAGCCCCTAATAGAACATTTCTATCCTTGACTGTTATGCGGACAATAATAGGACATGTACTATTTTTGGGGACATATGGAAACGGAATGCACACAGAGTACCTTCCTTTTTTTTTTTTTGTGGAACCATAGAAATTAATGGTTCCGCATACGGTCTGCAAAAAATAAATAAATAATGGAACGGACAGGGAAATAAAATACGTTTATGTGCATGAGCCCATAACGTGATCATGCCTGACCCCACGCTCTTTAGAATCCAGAACAGGCACAGTACTGGAAAGAGAACTGCTGGCGAAAGGTCTTCCTGTACTGCGCCTGTGTCGTATACTGAAGTGCACAGCGCAGCAGGAGACTTTAGGAGACGCCAGACATGATCACGTTCACACTGCCTGGTCCTTTCAATCAAAGTGCAGAGGGTGCAGCAGTCCCAGGGAGAGCATTGCATCTAGCAGTAATGCCAACGCCCCTGTTGGGAGGCTCATTTACATACATTAACATTTTCTCAGCGATGTCAGCGCATCTGAACATGGGACCAACACACGTCTTCATCTGCCAAGTCCACATGTATCAGGTCAGCCAGTGTCATAGGTACAGTTCTGCTGATAGATGCCCTTAAGGATAGGTTCACACCTGAGCGTTTTACAGCGCGTTCCTACTCGCTGTAAAATGCTCAACAGGCAAAAACCCATGTTTCCCTATGGGCATGGTTCTCACCTGAGCATTTTACAGCGTGTACGAACGCGCTGTAAAACGCCCTACGCCCAAAGAAGTACAGGAGCTTCTTTGGGGCGTATTGTCGTGCGTATTGTGATTGACGCCAGAGTGGTTAATTACACGAACGCGCGTACGACGCACGTTTCCTATTTCCAAAAACGAGATGTAATACGCACGACTAAAACGCAGCTTATTCCACTCTCTATAGAAGACATGCAGGAGTACGAATGGTGGAGAAGTCAGCAGGAATAGGTGTCAGCCAAACTAGAATCCAGCCGACACCTATCAAAAGTGTATGGCACGGGTTTACTTTTGTAGAACCAACATTAGCATATTGAGGACTTGCATATTCAGATCCCTTTAGGAGCAGAAGGAATTTTGATTTATAGTAGGTAACACATATATTGCAGGCTAGCAAAATGGCATTTACTTCTCTGCCTCTTTATGCTTTTTATTTAGTGTGCACATATTATACAATGCAGATATCAGGAGCCACACGTGAATTATAATGACTGTGCTTGCACTGGTTGATTGACCTGTGTAAGGTATACAACATTAGTTATCCCATGGATAATGTAAAAAAAAAATTCAATCCTACATAATCTAATACATTAAAGCTGGAACTAGCCCTGTACCTCACATGGATCCAGAAATGTCCCCATTCATTGCTGCAATTCTTCCGATTTATGTCAGGCTGGCAGCTCAGGGGAGCATGTCCTTCCTACAGCATCTGGTGGCAGTTGAGGAATGGAACTGAGCATGCGCTTCCGTCTCAGTGAGCAGGACAGAGAAATTAGAAAAAGAGCTGACAGCAGGTGGCGCTGTACAGAAAGATTTGAGTGCATAACTCAGTGACTATACCAAATATTCAATTACATGCAATTACAGAAGTATTCATATCCTAGATCCTAGATAATAGATCTCAGACCAACTGGTTGGCGTACTCCGAGATACAGTTTTATGAACAATTTGTGCAAATTTTGGCCCTAAACAGCACATATTACAACACGTCCCCTTTCATCAAGCCCCTCCCACTTTTCGAGCAAAAACATTGCACAACCCCTAGTTGTGCCAAATGTCATGGCTTTTTAGGGGCTGTTCACATCCCGTTTTTGCTCTAGGTCCCGTGTCTGCAAACAGTAGAAACACACTGACATATTGCCCGATGTACCCATAGACAATAAGTGGGGAGATGTAGTTTAAAAGTACATACTTTTGACTTTTGTCATTATTTAGGTTTTTTGTATTTATTTTTTTTTTATAATATGCAAAAGTAATTTCTCAGTAATCCAGACACATATGAACATGGGGCCAACACATTTTTATTCATTTAATTTGGAGCAAGCAAGGAAAAAAAACACCATTGAGCCATATCATTTTTTCCATTTTTAATAACTGACCGACATTAAAGGGGTTTTCAGAGACTTAAAGGGGTTGTCTTACTTCAGCAAATAGCATTTATTAGGTAGGGGAAGTTAATACAAGGCACTTACTAATGTATTGTGATTGTCCATATTTGCTGGCTGGATTCATTTTCCCATCACATTATACACTACTCATTTCCATGGTGACGACCACCCTGCAATCCATCAGTGGTGGTCGTGCTTACACACTATAGGAAAAAGCATCAGCCTCTCTGGTGGCCAGGACTGTGGGGCAGCACATAGGCTACTACTTTTTCCTATATTCTGCAAGCACGGCCATCGCTGCTGGATTGCAGATTGGTTGTAACCATGGAAACGAGAAGTGTATAATGTGATGGAAAAAAAGCCAGCAAAGAAAGCAACATGGATAAGCGCAATACATTAGTAAGTGCCTTGTAATAACTTCTACTACATAAGTGCAATTTGCTGAAATGAGACAACCCCTTTAAATACTGATGACCTATCCTCTGGATAGTTCATCAGTATCTGATTGGTGGGAGTCCGACACCTGGGACCCCTGCCAGCTGTATGAGAAGGCAGCGACGCTCGCAGTAGTCCCACGGCCTTCTCCGGCTTTTGTCACATTCATTGGTCACATGGCCTAGGTGAAGCTCAGCCCCATGTACAGCGCTGTGCTTGGTACGCACGGAGAAGGCCGCGGCGCTCACAGGAGGGCCGTTGCCTTCATAAACAGCTGATCGGCGGAGGGTCCCAGGTTTTGGACCCCTACCGATCAGATACTGATGACCTATTGCACAAGGGTTTCTCCAAGGGTGCTTAGCGTGAAGCGGGAATGGCTAGAATTTTCGCATATAATTCTGTCTCAAAGTAAGCTAACCAATAGTCAGTATAGAGTCTGAGAAAACATCCATCCCTGAACCACATTCATCATCCAGACTAAGAAACTGGGATAAATCGGACGAAGGAAAGCCAGTCTAAGCTTACACCATCTATAGGCTTAGTAAATCTGCCCCATAGCAGTGGACCATTAACTGGAAACCACAAAACAAAAAACCTCACAGTCCTAATGCCAACGCGTTCCATACAATGAATTCACTTCTGACACTGCAAAGGAAAGAGATTGAACATCCATAAGAAATTTCAAACCGAATGACAACAGCTTAAGTAGAGCATTCACATGACGGGGATTTTTTCCATATAGAATCTATACCAAATACGGTTAACAGCGCTCTGAAGCATACGGCCCTCTGGTTTACACCAATGTCATCTTGGGTTTATTTTAAGGACTTGAACTCCATTAAGACAGAAGGAATAACTCCTTTATAAATGAGATGCATTAACGTGAATTGTGCACATGCTAGCGCGGATGCGGCGCGCTCCTACAGCTGCGACATCGACCTGAGTTGTTTACAACAGGGGTTAAAGACCTGGGCCTGCAATCTTGGCACGCTGCTGCACGTTCCTTGGCAGCACAGTTTAGTAATTTTTTTTTTGTTTTGCTCTTATTACAGTGTTAAAGAGAAGTCGGCACTGCTACTACAAGAGGAGCCAATATAACTGTGTACTGCCATCTATGTACATCTGGACATTAAAGGGGCACTACCGCTAAAGTCTAGCTTATCTATTCATTCTATCTATTACCAGTCTCCAATATAACTGTGTACTGCCATCGATGTACATCTGGACATTAAAGGGGCACTACAGCTAAAGTCTAGCTTATCTATTACCAGTCTCCAATATAACTGTGTACTGCCATCTATGTACATCTGGACATTAAAGGGGCACTACAGCTAAAGTCTAGCTTATCTATTCATTCTATCTATTACCAGTCTCCAATATAACTGTGTACTGCCATCGATGTACATCTGGACATTAAAGGGGGACTACCGCTAAAGTCTAGCTTATCTATTCATTCTATCCTTTACCAGTCTCCAATATAACTGTGTACTGCCATCTATGTACATCTGGACATTAAAGGGGCACTACCGCTAAAGTCTAGCTTATCTATTCATTCTATCCTTTACCAGTTTCAGTTCTCACCACGTGCCCACTTTAATATTCCTTACAAGTTTGTTGTGTAGGAAATAACTCATGGCGCTGGATGCGACATGCCTGTTAGGCTACGGGTGAATCCAGTAGGGTTATCCGGCACTGCTGGACACAACCATGTACTGCCAGATCCCCACTGACTATAGCGGGATCCGGCCCTGGGAAAACTGCCTATAGACCCTACAGGAAACTTTCCCGATGGGGTGAAGCTCAGGGGCCGCCCACGTCCTCCATACAGCCACAGGAAGTAAGCGCCCTCCTGAATTCAACTATATTGCCGTACTTAGGACGGTATTAGGGTTGAATGCTGCAGCGAAAGCGCTGGTATTGTGTGCTGCACTGTGTATTTGGTTCTGTTGGGGCGGTATTTTGTGCTGCACTATAGTTGGTAGTGCAGCACAAAATAGTAGTTAGGTGTTAGTCATGCCTACTTATATTGGCCACGCCTACTGTTTGGACCCACCTACAACATGTTGCCACTCCGTTTTTTTCAGGGCCACTTTAAGTGGAATAGCGAACACAACTGTGACTGTAGCCATATATGTTCATTGTATGGTATTATAACCATACAATTGGTCACTCTTCGGTGACTTGGTTCTCCTGGGAGGAGCCTGCCCTTTTCTCCTGGGCGTCTTCTTCTCCCAGGCTGTAGCGCTGTCCAATCGCAGAGCAGAGCTCACATCCTGGGAGAGGGAGACGCCCAGGACAAAAAGGGCAGACTCCTCCCAGGAGAACCGAGTCACTAAAGATATCAGGGGACATAGCGGGAGAACGGAGCGGCGCCTAGGGATAATAGGAAGTGCAGTGAGATCCCTGGGCGCCACTCTCCATATCATGATGCTTAGTTCATACTTTTTTTCACATGAAAGGTCCTCATTAAGGCCTCTTTCACACGAACGATACGGATTGGCTCAGAATGCGTTCAGTCAAACTCGCACCATTTCGCAAGCAAGTTCAGTCAGTTTTGTCTGCATTTGTGTTCAGTGATTGAGTTTTTTCTGCGCAGGTGCCTTTTTGATGCGTTTTTCACAGAATCGCCTAGTAACCATCAGGAAAAAACGCATTACATCCGGACTAAATCCGGTTTACATCCGCAGAACTGATACGTGAAAAAAAACGCTCATGTCCAAAGACCCATTGAAATGAATGGGTCAGGATTCAGTGCGGGTGCTATGTGTTCACTTCACACACTGCACCCGCGCTGAAAACTCGCTCGTGTGAAAGGCGAGTAACTGCGTGGGAAAGAAGCTACTGGTTACGCTGTAACACGTACATAAGTAAAAATGTACAAAATTTAAAAAATAAAAATAAGGCCTCATGCACATGGCCGTTGTTCGGATCCGCGTCTGAGCCGCATATTTTGCGGCTCGGCTGCGGACCCATTCACTTCAATGCTGTCCGCATCTGTTGCTCCGTTCCGTGCCCCCACAAAAAAAATAGAGCATGTCCTATTCTTGTCCGTTTTGCGGACAAGAATAGGCATTTCTATAATGGGCCGCGTTCCGTTCCGCAACGCGGAACAGCTTCCGTGTTTTGCGGATCCGTGGTCTGCGGACCGCAAAACACCAACGGTCGTGTGCATGTAGCCTAAAACACACACGCAACAGACTAATATCAAGCGCAGCACAGTAACTATTCTTTGCCTTTAAAGGAAACTCTAATCTGCTGATCTTCGGACTGAACTATTTATTGTGTCTTTCCTTCGGGCCTTTTTCACAGAGAAGCTGGCACGGAAGAGACAGCGAGCAGTCTTAGGCAGCCAGAACTTTGTGGCCACGTTTTTCAGTGTATGTTGGTGGGAACATATGTCGGGAAAAACCTCAAACCGAAGAGGCGCAGACTAAAGTACGCCCTCATTAGCAGCTGTTCCACCGAGCCAACTTGTTCTGTCAGCAAACTATAGCTCTAAAAGTAAATATCAAAGCAAATTCTAAAGAACTGAAAGCCAGAAAATGGGTAAAATATTAATATTTGAGTGCACAAAACAGTTATGTTATCATATAGAAGACTAAAAACTTCCCTTACACAATCTGACAATGTGGCTATCAAAGCTGAAGACGAATGCGGGGCCACCTTCCAATGTCGAAAGGACAATGCGATCCCCAAAGAACCCAAAAAGAATTCTAAAAAACTCGTAGATTGTAAGCCCTCGTGGGCAGGGTCCTCTCTCCTTCTGCACCAGCTTGTAACTCGTCTTGGTCATGCTTCGTGCAATTACCTGTATTATGTATGTGCATCCCTTATACTATGTACAGCGCCATGGAATGAATGGCGCTTTAATAATGAATAATTATTATAATAATCATCATTGTTTTAAAGGTTTTGGTCCATCCAACAGCTGAAACTTGGCAATGGGAAGGTGCAGAAGGAGTCATGCAAAAAAGCACTGTAGGCAGGAAATATCTCTATGATCGCTGTATCACTAGACCCTCATGGGCAACCCACCACATGCTTTAGCAGCAGCTACTGATTATTGCTTAACGCCACAGATGTATAACATATTTCACACACTCAATAAAACAATTGGATAGTTTAGTTAGTAATTGTGCAGCCCAATCCTAAAAGGGACGTATATTGATTACTATGCAGCAAAGAGCAATCAGCTTTTATCGGACATTATGCCATTTATAGTGCCTGGAGCAAATACACTCCGCTACCTTTGCCAAGTTAGAAATTGCATCTGGTTTGACGCCCCACAGAAGGAAGCTATTTTATAATTGTAGTACTCAAATCTCCTGGCTGCACACTTAGCCCGGGTTCACGTCACCATTTCATTTTCATTCTTCTGATCCGTTAGAAGAACAGAAAACAACAACAACAAAAACGGATCCTGTATTTTAATTATCTGTCATGCTCAGTGTTGCACATTTTGCATCCGTTTTAGACATTTTCATCTGAGACCCGTTATTTTAGATGAGGGGAAAAAATGTGTAGGACTTTTTTTTTTCCATCAAAAATAACGGATCTCAGACAGAAATGGCTAAAACGGATGCAAAATGTGCAACACTGAGCCTAATGAATGCTTCAAGTACAGGATCCATTTTGTTGGTTGTTTTCTGTTCTTTTGAAGGAGCAGAAGAACAGAAGACAAAACGTGATGTGAACCCGGCCTAAGACAAGTCAGGTAAGTAAAAAAAAAAAAGCAATTGAAAGATGCTCGGCTCCGGCCAATGGAGCTGACAGAAGGAAGGAGGGACGGACTGACTGACGCAAGGTGGGACAAACGGACAGAACAAAGGAGGGAGGGACGCTGAAAAGCGCTCGGCTCCGGCCAATGGAGCTGACAGAAGGAAGGAGGGACGGACTGACTGACGCAAGGTGGGACAAACGGATAGAACAAAGGAGGGAGGGACGGACAGACTGAAGGAAGGAGCGATGGAAGGAAGAAAGGATGGACAGAAGGAAGGAAGGAGGGATAGACAGAAGGAAGGAAGGAAGGAAGGAAGTGAGGGAGGGACTGACGGAAGGTGGGACAAACGGACAGAACAAAGGAGGGAGGGACGGACAGACTGAAGAAACAGACAGACTGAAGGAAGGAGCGACGGAAGGAAGAAAGGATGGACAGAAGGAAGGAAGGAAGGAGGGATGGACAGAAGGAAGGAGAGAGGGACAGAAGGAAGGAAGGAGGGAGGGACGGACAGAAGGAAGGAAGGACTGACGGAAGAACGGACAGGCAGGAAGGAAAAAGAAAATAAATCTGCCTGCCTAATAAAACAGATGATACATACATAGAGACCTCTCCTACACCTTTTCTCCAAGCTCACACACAGGCACTGACAGACGTGAAGAATGTAATAAAAAGCACTGGTGTGTGATCTTTCACTCTTTAGGTTATTCCTGTCTTGCTTACAGACAAATCATATCCATGTTACTGAACACTTCTTATCCCGCTCATTTGTAATGTGTAAGACAGAGCCAACCAGAAAGCATGCTGCATTGCAGGTTACAGCAACTGCAAACATAGTACTCACATTATAAGGAAAAAAATAAAAAGAACATATTAGTAAAATACTTTAACATTATATCCTCTATGTGATTTTGCTATAACACTGTGCACAAAAAAATGTGGTCCCATCAAAAGGTGTTGCCCTTACACCTAGAGGCTGTGCTCTCTCTGCAACCGTCACATCCTTCAGCACTTTACGAGAAGCCATGCTTGATGATGTTTATATTGCCTGGCCCTGTCACGTGGAGAGGGCGTGTCAGTTGCAGAGTGAGCAGAGCCTCTAGGAGTAATGGCAACGCCCCATTGCTCCTAGAGGCTAATTTGCATATACTAAAACTTTTTTCTCAGCAGTGCAGGAACATATGACTATGGGAGTACCATATGTGCCCACATGCGACAGGGCAGCCAATTTCATAGGTACAAATCTGATGATAGATGCAAAACTCAAGCCTCCATAAAGCTACATGGACAGAAAACCATAAAAAAGCTATAGCTCTTAGAATGCGACAATGAAAAAAAACAAGAATGCTTGGTCACTAAGGCCCAAAACAGTCTGAGGGGTTAATAGGCAGGAGTTGCCTTCTTTTGTGCATGTACTGGGCATGTCTAAGCCAAAAGGTAGGGCACAAAAAGTGATCTTTAGTATACTATTAGCAAAATATGCATTTACTTTTGTGCTGCCAGTGGCTTTTGGGCTCGCCAACCTCGGAGCACAAACAAACAGGTGGCATCTGAATGGACCACTGAGCACATGAGGAGGTAGTGAGACCCTGCTGATGCCAACACCAAGGGGAATGGTAATGATTAGGCAATGAGCGATACGGAGAAGGTTGGTAAGCATAGTGCACATCCTCTGCCTTAAATTACAGAGCTTTACATGTGGGCAATTCAATGTGACCAAAGAGTGAGAATGTTTCTGGTCCAGGATGAGGAAGGGGCCCGAGAGCGCTGTGCTCAGCTAGCTCAACTAGGCAGCAATGAAAAGCCGCCATGTAGCTCGAGCCGCAGATCATTTGATCGCCTTCTAACATACTGTTCTGTACACCTACATAGCTGTGCATGCTATGAAAGGCTAGCTCGTATATTCCAGCTTGTTATTTAGGTCTACTAGACCAGTTTGCAATCAGAAGCCCCATCACTGCATTCTAGATGAGGAGACCGGCTACAGATCCTTCCAAGGCATACTAACCTGAGAAATAGGTGCAGAATGTGACCAGTGTTCTAAGATCGCTATGATATCTAGCCATAATGGCAAACATTACACAACGATCTTAGGCCACTTTCACATCTGCGGCACCGCAACCGGAGGCCAGTTCCGGCAGAGAATGCCGGCAATCGTTCGGACACTAACAGCAACATACAGTGGTTTGCATCCGACCGATTCTCTGCATTTTTGCTGGAACGTGGCCGGATCTCGGCCGGACCCCATTATACCCAATGGGGAGTTTGGGCATTCTGGTTGCATCCGGCAGTGCTGGATCTGGCGAATTCCGGGAAGCTGTTCTCTGCCAGAACAGAGCAGCGCATTCCGAAATACATGCCACAGATGTGAAAATAGCCTTAGATCCCTTCAAGGTAACTGGTCATGTTGAACAAGCTGGTCCCGTTACACAGCAGGAGGAGCAGAGTACATTGATACATAGTTCTGTAGGAAAAGATCCCGGATATCTTACATTTTATCAATCCAGAACACTGCTCATTCCAAGCTTAGGAGTCCAGTGGGCGGTCCTACTTAATATTTGACAGCTATTAATGTATGAGACTGGACTCCTAAACCAGAAATGAACAAACTTTGTAATTAATACGTTAAATGACATACTGAATCTTCTCCCACAAACCTATAAGCTATAATCACTCTGCTCAGCTCCTCCTGCTCTATAATATAACTGATATACTGTATTTATTACAATTGTTCAGTTTTTTCTGCGCGGGTGCAATGCGTTTTGATGCGTTTTTCAAGCTCGTGATAAAAAACTGAAGGTTTACAAACAACATCTCCTAGCAACCATCAGCGAAAAACGCATCGCACCCGCACTTGCTTACAGTGAAAAACGCAGAATATAGAACATGCTGTTTTTTCACGCAACGCAGAACTGATGCGTGAAAAAAAAAACGCTTGTGTAAACAATCCGATTAAAGTGAATGGGTCAGGATTCAGTGCGGGTGCCATGCGTTCACATGACGCATTGCAACCGCACGGAAAACTCGCTCGTGTAAAAGGGGCCTAACTGGGGGCAGTTGAAGATTTAAGCAGAGTGTGTGCGACCATCTCAGCGAGGTGGACAATAAGACCAATAACAAACAGCAGGTGGCACTATACAGATACATTTTATTGAAAAGCTCAGCGACTATACAAAACTTTAATGGTACGCAATTACAAAAATGTACGGATCCAGGTGCTGGTTTGCAAGATGTGTTTTTTGGCACGAGCACTTTAAGGAGGGAGAGCGATCATAGAGGACTTCCCTGTCCACAAAGAAAAATCTGCGTTAAACCGTTACCTAGCCCTTGTCCTGCAGAAATAGAAAGCTCTTAATGATAATGTGTCTTTAAGATCAATATGAATGTAATAATATGAAGCTGGACTGCAGTAGATTCAGCCGCCTCTTCTAGATTACAGGCAGTGGGACCTTCGGCTGACCCGCACTGCTGTGTTATAGTAGGTAAACCGATCTTAATCTGATTGTTGGCCATGTCATTGTCTTTCATCTACATTGTACAGCGCCACAGAACATGTTGGTACATAAATAAATGATGCTTATAAAAAATTATCTTGCTGAAACTTGGGATAGGGTCTTGAATTTTCGAACAGATATCGCTTTGTTTGCTTGTGTGTTTTTCTGGACTCCGGTGCAGCTTCGCTAAGTGTCTCTAGAAATACAGCAGAAGCTACCCATAAAGTCAAGAGCAGCCGCTGTTGTGGGGGGGTTGCAGGCATTCTTTGTACCATATACCATTTTTAAGTGCCTCTCTGGGCTATATCACCTCTAACCCTCTATGGCTATATTCATACGTGGCAGAGTTGCTCTTGGAAATGCTGCGACTGAAGATCAGTTCCATTTCAGTTGTCGTAATAGCAAGCATGTGAATTCAGATGAACAGGACAGTGATGGAAATTTCTGCTGTGTGTGAATACACCCTTAAATCTAAGGTGGGAGGTGTCTAGAGGGTAAAAATGTCATATGTAATGTATAGCGTTGAATAAGTATGGATGACGCCAGCACTTTTCTAATGTAAACAGAGAAATGGTGGGGTACGTGAACAGCAGGAGCGGGGAGAAGGTTAGGAATGAGAAAGGTGAATACATGTATAAAGGTAATGTTCACATCTGCATGGCTCCATTAGGAGTGTCCGGTGCAGATTATATTAAAGGATCCAGATGAAATAAAGCGGCAAGCTGCTCGGTAAAATGCCGCGCTCTCGGACAGCCAGATGCCATTATATTCAATGGGTTCTGTTGGGCGTCGTTAACTTCCACGGCACTGACATTTTCCCCCCAAGTTTCTGTTTCTGGAACAGAATATAAAACATAGAAACTAGCGCAGATGTGACCGTAAACTGAGGCCTCATGTGCATGACGGTATGTATTTTGCGGTCCGCAAATTGAGGATCCGCAAAACACAGATAACATCTGTGTTGCGTCCACATTTTTTGGTGGTCCTCATTTTGCAGCCAAGTATAGGACATGTTCTGTCTATTTGCGGAATGGACATACAGATGTGGAAAGCATCCCTGTGGATCATCTGTGAACTGCATGAATTATTGCGGTCAATTTTCTTTAATACATTTCTAAGTGCATTGGCGACCCGGCTCTGACATCATATGGCTAAACTGGCACGCAGTGCAAATTATTGACATAGAATGGGGTAAAATTGCCCAAAACTAGTGCAAATGGAATGTGGAGCAGTTGTCCCATAACAGGCAATTACAAGAAAGACATCTAAAAACGAGACCTGGAGACTTCTCCATGTTTCCTTTAATAATTATCAACGTCTATTGGTCCCAAAACAATCATTCTAAAAGGAAAATATGGAGTGACCGTACTTCAGTAGAAATTCTACACACAGAGATGCTAGCATACGGGCAGCGTGGTCACTCAGTGCTCAGCAATGGTGCCTTGCAGCCTCGATTCCGAACAAGAGCTACATCTGCATTGTTCCTCCTCCCCGATTTCTTCAGTTTTCTCCCTCACTCCAAAAAACATACTGATTGGATAATTGTGTCTGAGATAGGGAAATTACATTGAGATCCCTTTGGCGACAGGGAGCGATGACGACCTTTGTGCAGCACTGTGGAATATGTTGCAGCTACAGAATAATTAAGACGATGAGTAGTATAGGTATATATATTTTATACTGTATTTAAACACACTGGATTATATATATATATATATATATATATATATTATTTGTTTCCTCCTCTCAGTGAATGTGTGAAAATAAAGTCTCCCTTGAGAGTCATTACCTTTCTGACCCTCAGCAATGACTGGTTGGGATTTGCCTTCCCCGCATACAATATGCAGCTGCGCCAACACACTAGGGAGGAGGTACAGATTCACCACGTCCAGTAGCAGGAAGACTCAGTCACTTGAAAAGACACAGGACTCATCTACCAGCACAGATACATCTAGTTTCATTTATGGACGTACTATTCCATATCTGCACCAAACCACCCAAGCCTGGCTTCATAAAACCCAATAGGTGGGGGATGGAACCTTAAAGGGGTTGGCCACTTTCTGGCTACTTGTGACCACTGTGTGTGTAAGACGACTATATGGCGCTTACTAATATAGCCTTGGTTGATATTCTGTGCGGTTTGCTATATTTCGTAAGCCATGTCACATTTTATGGACAAGAACTCGGTGTCTCCAGCACAAAAGACTTGGGAGTATACCTTATGAATTACAGTAAATTGTTCAGTTTCAACAAAGATTATATTAGTAAGTGGCACGTATTCATCTTAGGCTACTTTCACACTTGCGTTGGTGCCGATCCGTCTGTTTATTTGCACAGACGGATCCGCACCTATAATGCAAACGCGTTTGTATCCGTTCAGAACGGATCCGTTTGCATTAGCTTTAAAGAAAAATGTCAAAGTCAAAACGGATCCGTTTTGAATTACATTGTAAGTCAATGGGGGATGGATCCGTTTTCAAATGCACCATATTGTGTCATTGAAAACGGATTTGTCCCCATTGACTTACATCGTAAGTCAAAACGGATCCGTTCGGCTCCGCATTGTCAGACGGACACCAAAACGCTACATGCTGCGTTTTGGTGTCCGCCTCCAAAACGGAATAGAGGCGGAACAGAGCCGAACTGATGCATTCTGAACGGATCCTTATCCATTCAGAATGCATTGGGGCTGAACTGATCCGTTTTGGACCGTTTGTGAGAGCCCTGAAACGGATCTCACAAACGGAATCCAAAACGCTAGTGTGAAAGTACCCTTACACATTGGTCAACAGTAACCAGAAAGGGGCCAACCTCTTTAAAGCCTCTTTCACACATCAGTGTTTCCCGGACGTGTGCGGCACGTGTTCTCCACGGACAGCACACGTCCCCATTCATTTGAATGTGTGTATTCAGACATCAGTGTTTTAGCACGGTTCGTGGGTCAGTGTTTTTAGCACGGATGCATGCTCTATTTTGTCCGTGTTCACGGATCCATCACGCCCATTGTAGTCTTTGGGTCCGTGAAAACCATGGATGCCATTCGCGTTGCATCCGTGTTTCATGGATCATTAAGAAGAGACACATCATTGACCACCTGCTCACGGATTTGAGCAGGGACACGGACGTGTGAATGGGGCTTAAAGAGTGTTTGGTTCTTGCGAACTCCAACAAATCTAAAAACCGTCCCTACAGGCCATGACAGCTACATGCTGGAGCAAGTATAGGCACGACACACAAAAGAAATACCACAACCAGCGCAGACAAAGCAACAGGAAAAACTACCATGCAATGCAAATCCTTGACAAACTCTGCCCATAATACCATGCTCAATGAGGGAAATGTAGCCTTTCAGTGGGATTTCGGAGGATGCAAAGCTGAAATATTAGGCTAAACAATGCAGAAGGCAAGGCCACCTTGAGTGAACTGGGTGTGAGGAACATGACAAGTTACATTTTTCTTCTTCCAGAAAAAGCAAACCAGAATAAAGATTCCAAGCAAACCAGAATAAAGATAACTACAGATGCAACCCAAATGTCCAGCACTAAAGGCGTAAGCTGCCCCCAGATATCAGAATGCTGTCATCATCACGTCGACAAACCGCCGCGGGCTCAGAGAGTAAAGGACCTATCTCTAAAGCTTTCCCTGTATTGTAATGTACCGCTTGTACCATCCGCAATCTGCTAAACCGCTATAACCAGACTTCACCAGTGAGTATTTCAAGTACTATGTTACTCCAGATCCAGCATCTCATACACAAACGTCATGGAGGATGGTAGGATGCAAAATGAGAGGGATTCTGACAGATAAAACAAAAGAAAAGGCCGAACGAGCAAGAACAAAAGAAGCGGAGCGAGCCGCAGCAGATGAGTGGGAAGGCTTGCACAGATTAACATGTTGATCTCTTTTTTTAAGTCTCTTACTGGCTAATGGTTACAGACACGGCAAAAGACAGGACGAAAAATAAGAGCCCTCGGCAGTGAGTCCCTGTACGGGTGGCCATGAATTCGGGCCGATGTGTAAGGACATTGTCGCTGACCTAAGCAGTGTTCTAGAGGACGTCACGCTGTCTCATTATTATTTCTTTAACCAATATATATATATATGTCAGCAGGATTTCCCGTCACACACCTCTGACAGATGCTACTCAATGGGAATATCACCCATAGGCCATCATTGTAAAAATAAAGAAAATCCTTCTACTTCTTATTAAATTGACGCTGCGCTATTCTATGCAGAAATAAAATGGTATAAATATTATATATATTGGCCTTTTGCCCTCCAACCCAGTCTGAAAGTTGCCTAAAACTTTAACAATCAGCTTTTTATTTCATTTTAAAGGTTTAAAGATTACGAATGAAGGCATCGCCGATTGATTTGGCAGAAACCACGGTCAATCCAGGAACTAAAAAAGAGGTTGCAAAAAAAAAGAAGAAGAAGAAAGAAATTCTACTTTTTTTTAAACCAGCACCGATATGAATACTTTTGTAAATGTATATAATTAAACATTTATGGGGTCATTTATCAAACTGGTATAAAGTAGAACTGGCTGAGTTGCCCATAGCAACCAGATTCCACCTTCCATTTTTGACAAATTGAAAGGTGGAAACTGATTGGTTGCTATGGGCAACTAAGCCAGTTCTACTTTACACCAGTTTAATGAATGACTCCATTAGTATAGCCACTGAATTATTCAACAAAATGTATCTGTATAGCATCGCCTGCTGTTTTTTCCTTATTTTTCTGTCCACCTCACTGAGATGGATGCACATGCTGAGTTCTATCCTTCTGCCAACAGCCATATCTTGTGAGAAGCTGGGACAGTTATAGGTAGAGAGCTGCAGCAAAAAGGACACGCCTCCTGAGCTGTGAGAGGGAGAGAACTGTAGCAGAAAGGCCACATCTTATGAGCTGTGAGAGGGAAAGAGCTGCAGCAGAAAGGACACATCTCATGAGCTGTGAGAGGGAAAGAGCTGCAGCAGAAAGGCCACATCTCATGAGCTGTGAGAGGGAAAGAGCTGCAGCAGAAAGGCCACATCTCATGAGCTGTGATAGGGAGAGAGCTGCAGCAGAAAGGACACACCCCAGGAAAGACACACATCCTGAGCTGTGAGAGGGAGAGAACTGCAGCAGAAAGGCCACATCTCATGAGCTGTGAGAGGGAGAGAGCTGCAGCAGAAAGGCCTCACCTCATGAGCTGTGATAGGGAGCGAGCAGCAGCAAAAAGGACACACACCACGGTAAAGACACACATCCTAAGCTGTGAGAGGGAGAGAACTGCAGCAGAAAGGCCTCACCTCATGAGCTGTGATAGGGAGAGAGCAGCAGCAAAAAGGACACACACCACGGTAAAGAAACACATCCTAAGCTGAGAGGGAGAGAACTGCAGCAGAAAGGCCACATCTCATGAGCTGTAAGAGGGAAAGAGCTGCAGCAGTAAGGCCTCACCTCATGAGCTGTGATAGGGAGAGAGCTGCAGCAAAAAGGATAGACATCCCCAGGAAAGACACACATCCTGAGGGAGAGAACTGCAGCAAAAAGGCCACATCTCATGAGCTGTGAGGGCAAGAGCTGCAGCAGAAAGGCCACATCTCATGAGTTGTGATAGGAAAAGAGCAGCAGCAAAAAGGACACACACCACGGTAAAGACACATCCTAAGCTGTGAGAGGGAGAGAACTGCAGCAGAAAGGCCACATCTCATGAGCTGTAAGAGGGAAAGAGCTGCAGCAGAAAGGCCTCACCTCATGAGCTGTGATAGGGAGAGAGCTGCAGCAGAAAGGCCTCACCTCATGAGCTGTGATAGGGAGAGAGCTGCAGCAAAAAGGCCACATCTCATGAGCTGTGATAGGGAGAGAGCTGCAGCAGAAAGGCCTCACCTCATGGGCTGTGATAGGGAGAGAGCTGCAGCAAAAAGGATAGACATCCCCAGGAAAGACACACATCCTGAGGGAGAGAACTGCAGTAGAAAGGCCTCACCTCATGAGCTGTGTAGGGAAAGAGCTGCAGCAGAAAGGCCACATCTCATAAGCTGTGAGAGGGAGAGAACTGCAGTAGAAAGGCCTCACCTCATGAGCTGTGATAGGGAAAGAGCTGCAGCAGAAAGGACACAACCTCTGAGCTGCCATTCCGTACAACATTAAAATGTATTGGCTCCGTGCAGCCAAAGTTCTTATCGCCTGCAAATGCGCGAGACTTCGGAGAACTGTATTCATATCTGAATATTTAAAAACATTTTAAAATAAGAATCCAAAATGGGCTTTGGTACTGGCTGTTACCTCGGTACCAAAGTAGACTTTGGATTCCTATTTTAAAATGTTTTTAAATACGCAGGCCTCTACAGAAATCCAGTGCATCCAGCGCCACTTCTGAATGTAAGCCAGATATATGCCAGAAATGAGAGCCAGTATAAAAATGACCCCCCCCCCCTCCCCTGAAAACTACTCCTATAGTTTTACTACAAGCCCTAGCTTTGAGCGGGACGACATAATACTAGCGCAACACCTAAAACTGACATAAACATTACAACTGTCACATCATCATAGTACACTCCACTGGGTAACAATGGGCCAGGAACGAAAGACAAGAAGAAAGAAAGTGTATGTGGTTTTGAAGACATATAGGCAGCCTGAAGGAGTATGGGAGGGGGGGCAGGAACGAGAGACGAGATGAAATATTAGGAGAAGATACAAAGCCGAGGCTGTTGTCTTTAACAAACACAGTAAAAGTGAAATGTTTCCACTTGCAGGGTAATTGAAGTATATGACTCACATAATTACATATTGTACTGCTGGCTCTACAGCCGGGAATATTAATATTTTATCCTTTTCATAACTCTATTAGAGAACTACTACAGGGATACTTAATAAGAATATAAAATGCTTCATAAAAAAATAAAAAAATATATATAAATTAGATTTGTGGATTAGAAGGTGGAGGAGGTTTAATAATTAAAATGAGCAAGAACTCTGACGCAATATGCGACAAAAAAGTGAAAAAAAAACGGTGTACACGCTTTGCCCCACATTTATTGTTTATAGACACTTTCTGACTTATCTAGGGCTGACATGTGCTACCATTTTGGCGCATGATTCTGGTGTAAAGTAAGTCAATAGGTGATATAAACTAAAAGCTCATTTAGACGAGTTAAACGACAGTCAACTATCATCATATATGCTTGGATACGATGGAATATGAACCAATATGTGCACGATACTCCCTGCGCGTAAATGTTCGTCACAGTCATTGGCGTAGTGTCGGTAGGTCACCTGAACAATTATCTACTCATCTAAATGATATTTATCATCCAGCATCAGCAGCTTTGATAAATCTCTCTTTTTAGATTGACTAGTCCAGGGATGGGCAAACTGCGGCTTTCAAAACTACAACTCCCAGTATGCAAAGACTGCTTACAGCTATCAGTCTACAGCTGGGCATGGTGGGAATTGTAGTTTTACAACAGCTGGAGAGCCGCAGTTTGCCCATGCCTGGACACAGTCTAACGATTAGATGTATTAGTAAATCTATTCAATCTACAGCATGATGCTACAGATCAGGAGGAGCTGAGCAGACTGGTATATAGCTTTATGGGTAAAGATTCCAAATACCTTAAAGGGGTTGTCTCACTTTAGTGAATGGCATTGATCATGTAGAGAAAGTTAATACAAGGCACTTACTAATGTATTGTGATTGTCCATTATACTTCCTTTGCTGGCTGGATTCATTTTTCCATCACATTATACACTGCTCGTTTCCATGGTTACAACCACCCTGCAATCCAGCATCGGTGGCCGTGCTTGCACACTATAGGAAAAAGCACCAGCCTACGTGCGCTGCTATGGTCCCAGCCACCAGAGAGGCCGGCACATTTTCCGATAGTGACCAAGTACGGTCACCGATGCTGGATTGCAGGGTGGTCGTAACCATGGAAACCAACAAGTGTATAATGTGATGAAAAAAATAGATCAAGCCAGCAAAGTAGGCAATATGGACATTCACAATACATTAGTAAGTGGCTTGTATTAACTTTCTCAACATGATCAATGCTATTTGCTGAAGTTAGACAGCCCCTTTAAAATAATATATTTTTTGCGCACACTTGGTGGTCAAAATTCCAAGCATGGCTATACATACAGAGATACCTGTCAATCACTGATTATGACCGCCCACGGGACTCCTAAGCATAGAGTGGCCAGGGATTTTGATGACCCAAGTACATGTTATACTGAATGTTATATATTACTCTTCTCACAGATCAGACCACGTCTTCCCTTTAAATTCATTGTTTCAAGGGCTGTATTACAGCACCAGATTATCTGACCAATTTCTGCCCAATCAGACCAATAGTTGGTGTGTATAAGAAAAGATCTGCGTGTGTAAACAACCATCTGACCAATGATTGCCAGATAATCTATTGGTGTAATAGAGCCCTAGGACATTTACCTAAAGGGTGTTTAAAGACCATATCTCTAAAAAGAAAACCAACAAAGCAGATCTTGGAAACTCTTCAGATGGCTCCCATGTCATGTCTAGCCACTTCACTTGCTTCTGGGCCATTTTAAAGTGTGTGCAGAATGCCAGCTGCTACTCTACAAGGGGCTTGTGCCCTGGCACAGCAAAGCAACGTGAGGGCTTCCCTTGTAAGCTGTAAAGCTTGGGACATCCCTTTACCTCTGACGTACACATCTTCTGAGTGCCACGCTGCAGGATAGCCTGCAGATTTACCTTATGGCTCCAAAGTACAAAGCTGCTAATTCAATAAGATGTGTGTGTAATGCCAACCCAACGTCTATTATGTCATACCAAAGCCATCAGTGGCATACATACACCGCGAAGCGCAAAAACACTGGTGCGACAAACATCATAGTTTCACGTTTTGCTGCGTACAACGCCAGAGATTTATGCTCGCATAAATATATTCATTGGGATAATGGACCAAAATAACCGATGCCTCAAGCCGCACTTTAATGTGCTTGGTGAGCACAACCAACAGCGCCGTTCGCAGTCATATTTGCATTATGACAAATGGATGATGACCTTTCAATAATTTAATTGAACTCCTCCAATAATGGATTCCGTCAGGTAGAATTATTAGTCATGTTGCAGGTTTACTGCCTCCATTGTTATAAAGTACTGCCAATATACAGCCATCCTTTAAATAACAGATATTAATAATCTGGGATGGAAATCGGGGGTACAGACCGAAGGTTTATATGTATTGAGCATGACCTTATCGAATTGGGCATGTGCGTTATTAATGTGCAGGATCGCTTGAAATTTTAAATTTTTTTTTATTTGCTTTTTGCATTGGATGGTTTTCTGGGATCTTAAATAACTATAACCTACCTTTAGGCCTCTTTCAAAAATCGCCATGTGTGGTGCCCAGACCCGAAGCCGGACTTCATCACTGAAGTCCGGTTTAGGGTAGAGTATTCTGGAGAATTGATTATTTTCCCTTATAACATGGTTATAAGGGGGAATAATAGCATTCTTAATAAAGAATGCTGTGTAAAATGAAGAGGAAGGGGTTAAAAATAATAAAAGTTAACTTACCTTAGCCACTTGATCGCGTAGTTGCGATCTGTCCTCTCTTTCCCAGCATCTATGATCTAAAGGACCTGTGATGACGTCACATCACATGGTCCAATCACATGGTCTATCACCATGGTAAGATGGACCATGTGATTGGACCATGTGATGTGACGTCAACACAGGTCCTTTAGTTCTAGCTGATGCTGGGAAGAGAGGACAGATCGCAACTACGCGATCAAGTGGCTAAGGTAAGTTAACTTTATTACTTTAACCCTTCCACTTCATTTTACTATGCATTCTTTATTAAGAATGCTATTATTTTCCCTTATAACCATGTTATAAGGGAAAATAATAGAGATCGGGTCCCGTTGCTAAGCAACCATGCGGGAAAATCGCACTGCATCCGCACTTGCTTGCGGATGCTTGCAATTTTCCCGCAGCCCCATTCTATGGGGCCTGTGTTGCGTGAAAAACGCACAATATAGAGCATGCTGCGATTTTCACGCAACGCAGAAGTGATGCGTGAAAATCACCGCTCATGTGCACAGCCCCATAGAAATGAATTGGTCCGGATTCAGTGCGGGTGCAATGCGTCCTCCTCACGCATTGCACCTGCGCGGAAAACTCGCCCGTGTGAAAGGGGCCTTAGAGTCCAATCTGATCAGTAGGGGTTGGACTCCTGGAAGCCCCATAGATCAGTTGGTTAAAGAGGCTGAGACACCTGTCCTCTTTGTAGGCCTGTGACGTCACTTCCATGCCTCATATGGCTTTTGCTGAGCTCAGACCCATTCAAGTGAACCAAGCACAGCAGCTATAGCTGCTATACTATTATAGCTGCTGTGCTTGGTTCACTTAAATGAGACTGAGCTCAGCAAAAGCCATATGAGGCATGGAAGTGACGTCACAGGTCTAGAAAGAGGACAGGTGTCTCAGCCTCTTTAACCAACTGATCTACTGTGCTTAGAATATATGAGGCGGCGGACCGTACTGATCTTATATTATGACCTATCCTGAGGGCAGGTGATCAATAGTTAATTCCCAGAAACCCCCTTTAGTAAAGATATGAATTATTACTTTTAGCACTTCTGACCAGATGCTCCCTTTTTAACTTTTTTCTCCTTTATTACTGCAAATAGAAGCATATCGTATTGTATGAAAACCACACTTTTTCTATGTACCCAAATCTAAGCAATTCCTAGATATGAGGTGTAAATCCAAGGATTTTTTTGTTAATTTCCATTGTGTCCTATGCAGCTGCTGGCTGGCCATTCATGACAGCCATAACAGCTCATGGTCACTGGGATCCGAATTATTATGCACCTACCAGTATCAGCCCAAATGAACTCTCAGTACAATGCTCTTTCTCCGATCCCGATTGATGCCCGTAATCCAGAGAAATTCATGTTTTTCTGACATGCAAATTAACTGCTCAGTGCAATGAGGGTGCCACCATTGCACCAAAGGCCAAGCTCTTTTTTGCTGGTCAGGCAGTGGCCAATTAATCTTGCGCCTGCATGTTTGCCTCAGGGATAGGCCACATCAGCAGACTTCTGCCTGGCAAGCATCAGGCCTGTACTCTGTGTGTGCCAATCCCCAAGGTGAACGCATAAGTGCGAGAATACAGGACAAGGCGAGATTACGTCGCCACTGCCTGGATCTGCCACTCAAAGCTGCAGGGGGCAGGAAGAAATGTGTGTGTGTGGGGGGGGGACGACTAGTAACGTCCTCGTTGCACCAAGCAGTTAATTTGCATGTCAAAAAAACAATTACTGCAGAATGGGTATTATTATCTGTAAACCAGGGCGTTCCTGATGGACAGTTCAACAGGTCCCTGCCATATAGGAGGACGTTTGCTGGAAGTACATAAAAGCAGACGGAATGGTTTAACGCGTTTTATTTTAAATCAAATGTGCCTACCATCTACGGCACGTCCTGACTTTTAGGAGGTGTTTGTTATGTATTCCGTTGGCGTGCGATGTGGGCATGGTGTAGGTTTACCATCTGGTGTGTGCCAACTCCTGGCTGTGTATTGTGCTATGGCGGCTGCTCTGTACCTCATCCTGCAGCAGTGAGGATAAGTGTCTTGTAGCTTTTTGCAGAGTCGTTTGTTTGATTAACGAATCGAGAATCCCAGAATGCCGTGGCACATCAGAGTGGGCGAGAACACGGGGGGATTCCTCCACTTAGTGCTCAGACCTGCACTGCAGAACTCTACTGCAGCCAATCCGGAGGCAGCTGACAAAGCCTTTTCTTTTTTCTCTTTTTTTGAGTTAATAAATAATATTGCTGACTAGAGCTAGCACCGAACGTTTCCAGACAGAATCCTTCTTCGCTCACATATTGCTTTTACCAAATCGATAGTCTATGCTGTTACTTTAATATTTAACATTCCTGGATTTCAGCAGATAAAGGCTTTCATACTTTATGGACATTTTTCCGTTATGGAGAATTGCCAAGAATTATTCAGCTTTTCTCCTCCATCTTTAAATCTACCCAGGTTTCTTACACAACTACTGCAAAATGATAACCATCTATTACAGATGCCAACAAGCACCGGAATGGCGATATATCCCGGTATCTACCCACATGGCAACTGCACAAAGGCAGAGTTGCTGCTCCGGAGTTTGACACAGTAGTCCAACGAGGCCCTGGTCCTTCGCACCCCTGGCTCCACCGCAGCTCCTGTCTCTTCACTCGTCAACATCCAGTTTGACGCCGTTCATGTGGCTGTTGCAGCCAATGACTGGCTAATATGGTGATGTGTCAAGTGACCTAGTGACACGATTCACGATTGGCTGCAGCGGCCATGTGAACTGCCATAAACCAGATTTTGACTCGGGGAGACCTAGGCGCTGCAACAGTGTCAGAGGAGCGAAAGAGTCAGAACCCAACAGCAGGGATCAGATAAGGCTACTTAAAACTTGCTTTCCGGTAGAGAGATCCGGCTGAAGGTCTCAACACCATAAAAAAAACGTTTCCGTTTAGTCTTCATGCATTCTGAATGGAAAGAGATCTGTTTGGGATGCATCAGGATGTCTTCCGTTCCAGCCGCATTCCGTTTTGTGACCGGACATAAAACCGCTGCAAGCTGATGTAAGTCAATGGTGACTGATCCGTTTTTTTAGGAGCCTAAAAAACCGGATCAGTCACCCATTGACTTTCAATGTATTTAGTGACAGATCCGTTTTTTTCCATTCTGATTTCACACAACTGCATCCTAACGGAACGGATCCAAAAATCAACATGGATCTCAATACCGGAATTAACAACGCAAGTGTAAATGGTAGCCTAAGTAGGATTCATACTGCTGGTTCAGCAACTTGGGGGGTCTGCAAATAAACCCCTATAAAGAGGTAAAAACTCTTGGGCTCACACTTATTATTTCCAGGTATTGCTTAGATTTGGGTATATAGAAAAAGTGTGATTTCTGCACAATGCAATATGCTTCTATTTGCAGGAAAATCTAGACTGCCCCCTCCCCAGTAATCTGTATTTAGGGCTTGGTAAGCGGAGCTGCTGTTGAAAGCATTAATGAAAAAACAGATGCAGCCTGCACATGTCCACAGCATCCACATCACGTGCACTGGTAATCTGGCAGGTGCTACTCCCAGGATCATTTCCACACACAGAAGAGCGGGCCTGCTCACACTCACCTTTCTGCCGGATGCAGGCCAACTGGAAGACCTGCCTGCACATCTGCTCATACCTGGTCTGGCATTGTCTGTGCAGCTATTGCTTCTCGCATTGGTAGGATGCCCAATGTAGAAAGGTGAAAGGAAATGAGCACATATACAGACATAAGTGGTGTATTCATTTTATTAAAGGGACGGTCTCCGATTTTGTTTTTTTCTCTACAAGCGTTTTTTACTCCACTCTATTCTATTCAATTAACCCACTGTAAACTGCTTTACTTAAAGGGGCTGTTCAGAGAAAGAAAAGCCATTTTTAAAATTAAAGTTCTAAAGATTTTATACAAATTGATAATGTACCTTTGCAGACCAGAAGTCTTTGTCTTAAAAAGAAAAAAAAAAACTGCCCCCTCTCCCTTCTGTGTCGAGTTCTCGTGAATCCAGGTGACCAAAGGGGTTTAGCTATCTCTATGTTTCAAGCCACATCCCTTTGGTCCTCCTTCTGGAGTCACTTTCCCCACCAGCCTCTTTATACCCCCCAACACACACACGGTGAGGGCGAGGACTCACGCAGTAATGGATGTAGACAATATGTGGCGATAGGGAGGGATAATAATCATAGCAAAGTATGCTGGGTCTTGTAGTTTGGAGGAGCATGGTAACATTAACACATATTGTAATTTTTGGTGTCATTGGGCATCCCCTTAAAACTACTGACTGTTTCTATAGTGGACTTAAGAAAAGGAGTATTACAGCAGGATCAGACTACACAGTGTTGGCTTGTTGTCTGTTACCATGGAAACCCATAGGCCTACCTTGAAGCTGATGAGACTAAATTATGCAAAATGTGTAAACAAAACCTACTGCAAACTAGACAGATTAGGACAATGAATAAAAAAAATGTGATTGTGAAGGTGGAAACACCTGTAACTTTAACAATGGACTCTTAGATTGGGGGGCTCACCCTATATGTGACCATATGCCCTAAAAAGGGATAAGGAGTTGTCTTTTTGGAACAAAGCGTCCGACTAAACATTAAGGCCGCATGCACACAACCGTACTGATTCCCGCAAAGCACAGATACCTTCTGTGTGCAATCTCACTCCCATCACTAGAAACGGCTATTCCTGTCCACAAAACAGACAAGAATAGAATGTGTACTATGATTTGCAGAACGGACATATAAAATGCGGACAATTCACAGAGGTCATCTGTGTGCTGTCCATTTTTTGTGCTGTCCATGGGCAATCTGCAAAAAATGCTAATTGGACACGGATGCAAAATATGGCCGCACGCAAGAGCCCTAAATGGGCAGCAAGTCCTTTTTTTCGGTTTTAGGGCTCTATTCCAGTTGCCAGTATTGATAAATCAACCACGGAAGTAAGGCAGAATAGCTAAAGAGTCATACGAGAAGGCATCTGAAAGTGAATCAGCAAAGAGCTTATCATAACATTACAGTATTTTACAGCCAATATAATAACCAAGAGGAATGTACTATACCCAGAAATACATCCGCCCACACAAAGCACCTGGAATAGTGCCGCTGACTGCTATCTCGGGATACAGGTGACTGGTTCCATGGAAGATTCATTGAACTTGGTCATGGTGACAGGTGGGTGGAAGGGAGTGGCGCTGGTGATAAGATTCCCCCCAACCTTGAAAATAATTGACATTTACTGTACTATATATAGTAACAGATATCTGTACAGCACCAGGAGACACACGCAAGTTGTACACAAGAGTTCGCCAGAGCATATGACAAGCTCTCGTTATATAACCCACGAGTGCCTATAAGCCACGCACTGATTCTGAATACAATGAATACTTCGGAGGGGATTCGCAAAGTGGACCAGGGATATAAAAACATTTTAATCCCCTAGGGGGCTGGAGAATCTCCTAGATTACTGACAGTCCACCTTTGCTTGTTCCACTCGGGGACAGACCGCAAAAATGATATGTAATAAAGTGGGTAACACAAAGTAGCAATTTATTGTCATATCCCTCTTCGTGCCTATTTACATGGGCCAATACAAAGGACAATGATAGGCCAACTTCGCAGGGTAGTATTTTGCATCAGTATTTGTGAGCCAAAGCTAGGAGTGGAACATGAAATAAAAAGAATGGTGCCTCTTCTGTTTTGGACAGACTTCTGGTTTTGGGGTACAAACGCTGATTCATGATACTAGCCAGGACACGGTCATGTAAAAGTGGCCTTAAAGGGGTATTCCTACTTTAATGATCACTGTTAAATCTGTTAATGATTTAACAATGATCATTTTTCTAAATATAATGAATTAACTAATTCCCACCCCTTAATAGATAATTAACATATACTTACCTGATTGTTGTCTTCCGTCTCCCCTGGTTACGGCCACCGCTCTTCCCTGGAATCGAGGTGGCCGCGCTTGCGCAGACGAATTCTTTTCTCCTGGCCGGGTCGCGTGCGTACTCCCGAAAGCGCACGCCAGCGCCGCGCATGCGCTATGATGACTTCTTCCTGGCCAGTATAGTATACTTGCCAGGAAGAAGTCACCAGGGCGCATGCGCGGCGGCGTGCGCGTTCAGTACAGCGCGCGGCCCGGCAAGGAGAAGACTTCAATCAAGAAGGATCCCGCCCCCTGCCGAAAGCAGGAAGTGGACGGCGCGCCGGGAGCAGGTAAGTATGAAATAAGCAAATGGTAATACCCCTTTAACCTCTTACTGACTAATGACGCCCCCTTCAGGATGGCCGAGCGGGACCAGGTAATAATGATTCACATAAAACTTCATTCTAATACTGTACGGAGCAGGACCTCCGTACAGTATTAGAATGTATTGGCTCCGATGAGCCAAAGTTATTGCTTCGCGAACTCCCAAGAGACTTCGGGTAATAACTTCATAAATTAATTTTAACTGTAAAAAACAATTTCCCAAACTGGGGTTCGGTTCCAAGTGGTGATTTATTAAGTTATTACCCGAAGTCTCTTGAAACTTCGCGAAGCAATAACTTTGGCTCATCAGAGCCAATACATTCTAATACTGTAAGGAGGTCCTGCTCCGTACAGTATTGGAACTAAGTTTTATGCGTATCATTATTACCTGGTCCTGCTCGGCCATCCTGAAGGGGGGGTGATCGGGGCACAGTAACACAGCAGCGCGCATTCCCCGATCTGCTCAACACTCACTGAGGAGATCGAAGCTGCGCTCCTGAACGCTGTGATTAGTCAGTCAAATCTGACTGACCAATCGCAACGATCCAGAGGCAGGAACCACTGTGATTGGCCCCCTGCCCGAACAGCTGAGATGTCTGTAGTACCCGTTTAGATGCCGGTACTTGCGGTGACACTTTGATCCCATGACGTACTGTACACGTCATGATGCAGTAACGAACACCACATCATGACTAGGGATGAGCGACTGAACACTGTAATAAAAATAATAATTAAAACAGTGCCAAAAAAGAAATTTTTTGGTCACCAACCATCACAAGGATTTTTCATTGGTATCATTTTGGAGTAAATGGAGTAAAGTTTTTTTGGTGGCAACTAAGAATAAATTAGCAATTCTGTATTTTTTTTTTTTTTTTATAGTGTTCACTGTAGGAAATAATTTACATGATATTTATGTAGTCCAGGTCGTTACGGACGCGACAATACCAAACATATAGGGGAGTTTTTTTTGAAATTTTTTTCATTGAAAAGCATATTTTCAATGGAAAAAAAGCGTAATTTTTTTAATGGGTTTTTTTATTGAATAAATGTGTTTTTTTCCCTTTTTTTTACCACAAGAGGACTATAACAGACAACATTCTGATTGATTTTAAAATGCCTTATCCCTATAGTGCATTGCATTTTAATATCAGTGCAATTCTTACATTGACCAGCAGGCTTAGCCAGAGCGGTGCAGCTGCCGGAAATGACTAAAGGCTGGTCGGGGGTCTACACGAGACCCTAGCCAGCCTTCACACATGTCGGCACCCCGCAATCGCATTTGCGGGATGCCGATGGGAAACATAGGAAGGCGGCATTGGGCGCAATTGCCTGCGGCATGTAAAGTGTTACACAGCCCGGATCGGCACTCCTGCTCACGTGAGAGCCGGGTCCCCGCTCGCCGCTGCAGCTCTTAGACTGGACCGCCGTAAAAAAACAGCGGCCCAGCCTAAGGCCACTTAGCGACTGCCGTAAAAAGGTGTATGGGTGGTCACTAAGGGGTTAAAGGGGTTGTCCAAGTGTTTTATACCGATGACTTATTGTCAGGAGAGGTCATGAGTATCTGAAATGGTGAGGCTCCTACTCCGGGCACCCCTGCCAATCAGCTGTTTTAAGAGACCACAGCGTCGCGGCCTCCTCCAAAGCTAGTGATGTCACATTCACCGGTCACATGGCATAGATAGTTACCAAGCGATACCCAAGCACAGCCGCTATCCAATGGGTTGTGCTGTGCTTTTCAAGCTAAAAGGAGGCTGCAGCGCTCACCAAAGTGCTGCAGCTTCTTCAAACAGCTGACCAGCGGAGGTGCCAGGTGTCAGACACCCAACGATCACATAGCAGCAGAAGACAAGGGGAGCTGGTTCTGCAGAGTGGTGGCGTGAGTCCTGAGAAGGGGAAGTAAGTTCCTTTATTTTTTTGCTTTAAGTCTGACACATAGGTCTGATAGAAAAGGGGGTCCGATACAGAGGTCTAAAGGGGATCATGGATCTGATCTGAGCTCTGATGACGAATTGTGGGTCTGATTTTGGGGTCTGATGAAGTTTGAGGGTCCACTCTGAAAAATATTTTTCTTATGTTCCTCCTCTATATCCTAGGTGCGTCTTATGGAGCAAAAAATACGTTACTCTGATGCTTTCCAAGTTTATATAAAAAATATATTTTTTTTCATACAAAAATGTTGATTACTAAATTCGGCCATCACTCATTACACTAAATATGATATTCTGTAAGGTGCTGCATTTCTGTAAAGAAACATTTTTCAGAGGCTGCGTGATATCACAGATTAGAAGAGGGAAGTAAACACAAGGTTGTTGCAGATCCCTGAAGATTTGTCGCCGATTCGCATAATTATTCAAATGGAAAGTGCTGGAATTGGGAAAGAGACTCAGCTAATGGCATCTAATTTAACAAATTAGCAAGTACAAGGCTGCTTATGTTTCTCCACTGCTATACAAGCCCAGTAATATAGGAGAGACTTAATAATACAGCGCTGCTAAAGAGTCTGGGTATTCTTCACAAGCCTTCAATTTAAAACACACGTCTCTAGGCAGAACGCAGTTCACGCGAGCTGCCCTTTTCCAGCCCGTCTCTAACATACTTACTGCGAGCCAAGACAGAAAACTGTAAGTACCTGGAACACATCAGCTCACAAACTGCTGCTAAAACCTCCGCTCAAAAAAAAGGTTGGGAAGAAACCAATTTCCAGTGAAGCTACTGCTGAGCGGCAGAGAGCAATACCCCATTATTATTTTTTCAAATCTTCTGTTATTAAAGGGGTTGTCTGGACTCTTGATATTTGTGCTGATAAGCTTAGCGTGGTCTTAAAAAAAATAAAAAAAAAATAAAAAAAGTCAAATTCACCTCTAACAACCCCCCACTGAGGTGTATCCTGCCCTCCATTGGTGACATTTCGAAACGTCTGATTACTGCCAGCAATCTCTGGCTGCAGTGATGTGCTCAGTGCTGTCCACTGCAATCAGTGATTGGCTTCAGTGGTCATATGACTGAGTCATCCATGTAAGCCATGATGTAGAGGGGGACCAATAAAGTCTTTATTTCAGACCATAATCTCTTTAATATTTCTGTGACAACTATGACAGCCAATCAGTTCACTGCAAGGAGCCTTGAAAAGCAAAAAGCTTTAATCTGATTGGGTATTTTTTTTATTATTTTTTTTTTTTTAGAAAACTCCTCCCTTTTGAAGGAAATAGATAATAGAGCACATTAAATTTATTTTACCGACACCCATGTACATGAGCCTCCAGAGTATAGGTTACAATGGTGCATGCTTTTTTTCAGAGTACACCTCTAACAAGACAAACCCTTAAACCACAGCGGCTTGGGAAACGGAAATGGAAATTAAGAGAATATCTCTGGATTTATGCTCCTAATGTTATGTTCCAGAAACACTCTAGCCTTTTACGGGAAAGGTTCTGTGAAAGATATCTGCAAGCGCTTTATAGGAAGAGTGATGAATCACTGGTCAGTTATACAACGGCATAGTATTGACATATCTGCTGTATCTAGTAGCACTACCGCTAAGAAGGCAGCTTTCCTGAGAGGAATCACAATGTTTTCTCATATTCTACGGAAATTGTTTCCCCCTACTTAAAAAAACGGGTCTAGCGCAGTGGACCACAGTACAAATCTTAACCAGGGATGCCAGCTGTCCACTATACACCACATCTCTGAAGGCTGGTCTGCCATCCTAACTGAAATCACAGCGAGGGCCCGACACACAGGGTCCTGATGCCGGAAGTCAGGACATTGTGTGCAGTGGCACCTAGGACTGGCGAGGACATAGGAAAGCTAAGTATAGTTTTTCATTGTCTGGTCTAGGAGCTGAATTCATTCAAGGAGATGGTCTGGTGTCTGATTAATTTCAGGACTCCTGAAATCAATAAGACACCAGACCATCCCCTAGAATTAATTCAGCTCATAAAGCAGACAAAGGGCTGGTTTAGGGTCTACTTAGCTTTAAGAGGTCTGAATTATTTTTTTCAATCTGGTCTGGGGTCTGAATTAATTATAAGGCCTGGTCTGGGATACAATTAGTTTTAGGGGTCTAATTTGGAGCCTCAACGAATTTTAGCAGTCTGTTTCAGAGTACAAATCAATTCTGTCTGTCGTCTGAATTAATTTTAGGTGTCTGGTCTGGGGTCTGAATAAGTTTAAGGATCAGGGTCCGGTCTGATATTCCAACTAACAAATGATAACAAATGATAACAGCTATACTTTTGGACAGAGACCCTGGGAAGCGGACCTTTACTAAAAGTAGCCGAGCATCCCAGCTCTAGTGTCATCCACTATTGTTAAATGGGCAAGCATCCGTTTCAAATGGAATTCCTCAACAGTCACTTATACATTATTTCCACCCAAGATCCCATACAAATACTACAGCCTACAAGCAGCTAATATCTCCTTCCGTGACAACCACCCCTCCCTCTTGCAAGGACTTACCATGCTGAGGTTCTGTATTGTTGTTTACATTTTATCCATCATCATCGTCTGCGTCACAGACACTGACAGCAAACGGCTTGTGCATTCATAGTGCACACACAGAATACGTCTCAGCGCACGTGGGAAAGCAGACAACTCCAGCAATGGTTGACCGTTATCGTCAGCCACATTTTAACTCAAGGAATAATGAGTTTCCATTTACAAGAAAAAGCACTGCTGATGGTTTTGGGTCTTGTCATGCTTTGCCATTGGCATTTTGTGAAGATGTAAGGCTCATTCAGACGGCCGCATGCTGTCTGCAAAAATGAGGATCAGTTTTTTTGCAGATTAGATGCAGACCTATTCACTTTTATGGGGCCCTTTTCTTCCATTCTGCGGCTACACAAAACAAATTAAACATATTCTATACTTGTCAGTGAAAATCAAGACGTGGCACCATTGAAGTCTATGTCGCAAAAAAACCAGATACGCAATTTTGCAGACAGAACACGGCCGTCTGAATGAGCCCTCAGTCACTGGCTTTTACAGAAGAAGCAAGTGCATATCTAACCGTAACATGCCACTGTTTAAAGTTTAGAGGGTTATTCCCAATGTTTAACGTGATGGCATATTGCTAGGACATGCCATCACTTTATGACCACCAACAATCCTTAGAATGAAGGAGCTGGGGCACTGATTTAGTGCTTTGTCTTAGTCATTGCAGTGCAGCACCGTTCAAATGGCTTGGGCTGAGCAGCAATACCACGCACAAACTGTACAGAAGTGTGGCAGCGTTTATGGACAAAAAGCAGGGACACCTGATGAAGAGGTCCAAGTAGCCTCAAAATCTTGGAATTGTGTCATCATCTTTTCAGTTAGCCATTAAAAGGCATCAACCACTGAGGAATCTCAAACTTTTTTCATCCTGGAAAAAAGCAGGCATGTTTCCTAATCCTGCACAAGCCCTTTAAGACCCCATTTGCACTAAACATGCAGTTTCATTGAAGGTTTTGCACGTAACAAATTGTGCATTTCTCAACTACACCCAATGTCCTTTAGGGGTCTGCACTGAGAACTACAACTCAAAATGTTGTCTTTCGAATGACATAAAAGACAAGACAGTGTATAATATATCGCGGTGAAAATAAGTATGGGTAAATTCTACATTTTTGGGAAACTGCTACAGCTGACTTTGAAATTAAAATGTCGGACGCTGTGTAATAAAATAGTCTTCCCCTAATGAGTAGCGTCCACCAGAACTGGAAATCTATTTGCAATATTGTCACACCAGGGACTGGCAGACTATCCCTGAAGTTCTAAATTTATCCCCGCATTCAGCTTCCACAGCAAGAAGGGGAGTGGGTGCTGGCTTATATATGGTCAAGGCAAAATAATTCAATCAAGAGAGAAGGCAGAAGGGGGTGGAGAAGGGAGAGAAGTGGCGGAAAGAGAAAGAACAGGTGTTCAGACCCAAGGGCCTTACTGTAAAGGAGCAAGCATATATAGAATATGTATGAGGATGGTGTCCTGGAGTCATACCAAAGGTGAAAACATGTAAAGGAGCCGGCCTAAAAAGAGAATACACAAAACCCTAACCACGTAGTAGCCATTTATTCCAGAGCCGATTAAAGAGGTAAAGGGGTCTCTTTATTAAAAAATATATATATATAAAATACACATTACTCGCCGTTCCTCACTGCTGCTCAGGTCCCCACTCCTCTCCACTCCCTGATCTCAGGCTCAACTTCCATGAAACGGCTTGGATTGCTCACTCAGCCAATCACTAAGGTGGGTCACCGCTGTTAGACCCACCCTCAGTCTAGAGAAAGATTTATGGACCTTTTAATGCCAGATATTAAAGAAACAACTTCTTATGTTACCGGCATTACTGCTTCCGCCACAGATTTTTGACACAGTGCGGGGATAAGATTTAGTAATGTAGTACACTGCCAGATGTGAACATACCGATATGTGGTATATTTTGCATTTTTTTTCTCATCCTCCTTCTTCTGACATTTTTCTCCTGAAAAAGAGTTGCTTGTTTCCGCCACATTTGCTGAACCTTAGGACACTGGTCGCTCTATCCCCCCTATGTGTGACTACTTATGCCTTATTTTTGGGTTCATGTCTTAATGATAGGCCATCAAAGTCACGTTGACTCTTGAAGTGATCTGACTGAAATGTCGTCTTCTGACCATCCCACTGACCTTATCGACATCATCTTCTAAGAACAGAAAGACGACCACGAACGTCAACTGGGAGAAAAAGGAAGGTGCCATTCTCAAAAAACACAAAAGCGGCAAGGCAGAAGTAGCCATATCTAGCTATTCTTTGTGATTAGAACAATGACTGCACTAAGTAGACACATTTCATATATGGCGCTACAAAACGTCACTGCTACCTGAATAAAAGGCATATACGGTAAAACTCGTACATGAAAAAGACAAAAATAAGTAACCTACCGCTCCCCAGCCTTATTCTAAAAGTGAAACGATTTAGAATTTACTTTTACAAGTCAAAACTAGGAAAAGGAAAACGTATAAAAGCTTTTGAGCTTTTTAAGAACGTAAAAACAAAAAAATCTTGTTCTACCAGATTACGTTATCTTTCTATAAAAAGTAAATACTGGTTTATATAGTAAAACCAGTATAGCCTGGTATGGATTACAGAGTTCTTGAGTAGTACTTTAAAGGGGTAGTCTGAGTGTTTTATACTGATGATCTATCCTCTGTATAGGTTATATGATCTGTAGGGGTCCAACTCCCGACACCCCCGCCAATCAGCTGTTTGAAGAGGCAAAGGCTCTTGTGACCGCTGTGGCTTCTTCTTAGGGATCTTTCACACTGGCGTTTTTCCTTTCCGGCATAGAGATTTCCGGGTCTCTATGCCGGAAAAATCCTGACCAGGATTATCCCAATGCATTCTGAATGGAGAGAAATCTGTTCAGGATGCATCAGGATGTCTTCAGTTCAGGACCAGAACGTTGTTTGGCCGGAGAAAATACCGCAGCATGCTGCGCTTTTTACTCCGGCCAAAAATCCTGAACACTTGCCGCAAGGCCGGATCCGGAATTAATGCCCATTGAAAGGCATTAATCCGGATCCGGCCTTAAGCTAAACATCGTTTCGGCGCATCGCCGGATCCGACCTTTAGCTTTTTATCAATGGTTACCAAGGCAGCCAGGACGCTAAGTCCTGGTTGCCATAGTAAAGTGTAGTGGGGAGCGGGGGAGCAGTATACTTACCCTCCGTGCGGCTCCCGGGGCGCTCCAGAGTGACGTCAGGGCGCCCTACACGCATGGATCATGTGATCGCATGGATCACATGATCCATGCGCATGGGACGCTCTGACGTCATTCTGGAGAGCCCCCGGAGCCGCACGGACTGTAAGTATACCGCTCCCCGCTCCCCACTACTACTATGGCAACCAGGACTTTAATAGCGTCCTGGCTGCCATAGTAACCTCAAAGCATTTCGAAGACTGATCAGGACCCTGATCAGTCTTCTAATGCTTTCAGGCGACTTGCGTTCTGACGGATCCGGCTGGACGGAAGTGCCTGCCGGATCCTCAGAACGCAAGTGTGAAAGAGGCCTTAGGCCACTGACGTCAGGCCCATCGGTCACATGGCTTAGGCACAGCTCAGTCCTATTCAAGTGAACGGGACTGAGCTGCAATACCAAGAATAGCCACCATGCAATGGACTGCGCTGTCCCTGATAAACTGTAAGGAGGCCACAGCACTCCGACGAGCTTGGCATCACTGGCCTAGGAAGAGGCCATGACACTCACTGAAACACTGTGGCCTCTTCAAACAGCTTATAAGCGGGGATGCTGTGTGCCCCCACCATTCACATACTGATGACCTATCCTGAGGATCGGTCATCAGTATAAAACACTCGGAAACCCTTTATAAAGATGGCTAAACCTGCTACAATTTAAAAAAAGAATACATTTTATGAGGAAATTGCAGTAAGAAGCTACTTCATTCTTTTTTGATTTTAAGAGTCCAGCATTTTCAGGTGCAAAATGTTAAAAAAAAAAAAAAAAGACACCCCAGGGATAAGATACACTGTGCTATACCTAAAAGGGGTGGGAGGGAGATACTGGACATGACAGAGTGATAGAGAGGCGCTGTCGTGGGGCACCTCCTCGTGTCCAGCACATCCGTCCCGACTACAGCTTTGGGCAGTCTGGATTTCAACACTTTTAACCCTTTGCTCCAATGAGAGAGAAGTTACTGCTAATGGACCTGGTAGTGACTAATTCTGTCCTCACCTATGAAAACACATGCATGCTCAGCCATGGTAAACGTTTATGGTGGATTTGGGAGAAATACTGTCGTCTGGCACTAGTCTCACGGGCCAGCACTGCTGCTCCAGCTTTACTAACATTAGGCGTTTCCGTTACAACCGTATGCCGCCCCATGAATATTGTAAACCGGTCGTGGTTAAAAGGGTTATCCGGGACTTAACTATTTATGAGCTATCCACAGGAGAGGCCAACAATATGTGATTGGTGAAGGCACGACTCCTGGCACCCCAGGGGACCTACCCTTTCATTAGACATGTGGCCTTTCCGCAGCTCAGTCCCCTTTACGTGATTGAGTCTGACCTGCAATACCAAGTACAGCCACTATACAATGTATGGCACTGTGCTTTGTATACCAAGAGGAGACCACAGTGCAGACCCCCCTTCCCCAACAATCAGATATTGATCACCTGTCCTGCGGAAAGGTCATATCCATATATATATCCTATGTAATCCACAATGTGTGCAGTTAGCCTAACCAGGAACGCGTTTTACCATCCACTGGCACTCGGGACGGCAGTGTACCAAAATACTGCTCCCAATCAAATAAACCTAGATCATAACAACCCTCTGCTTCTATCCCTCACCCAAAAGGTGCTCTGAGACAGAGAAATTCCCTGTCAAATTCGCTTTACTGGCACCACTCCAGGTCCGGCTTCACAGAGAAAGTTTTCCGATATCAAATACTAAAATAGCATTTGCACTACTAGTTTTAGTGAATGTAATTCATACAGAAATGTGATGTTTCAGTCTAACAGTATACCATATAAAAAACCTATTTCCACAGATTAAAGGGTTGTGTCACAAAGCATTTTTCAAACCAGCGCCTGGATCTGAATACTTTTGTAATTGCATGTCATTAAAAATCTGGTATAGCCATTGAGCTATTCAACCTGCCACCTGCTGTTTGTTCTTTTCCTTATTTTTTGTCCGTCTCACTGAGCCGGTTGAACGCGCTCAGTTTAAATCTTCAACTGCAACTAGCCGTATGTACTGTGAGAAGCTGTGGCAGTTACAGGGAGAGAGCTTCAGCAGAAAGGACACGCCCCCTGAGCTGCCATGCTGAGAATAATCTAGCATAGCGATTGGAGCAATGAATATGGAGATCTCTGGAGCCATGTGCTAGTTCTAGCTCTGTTAGAAAGGTACCGTCATGTACTATAGGAGATCCGATTTTCATTTTTTACATCAATCACGGCAGAACCCCTTTAAATGACATTCTAATCCTGCAAGCAGAGTTTCACTCAGACGAGGCATAAACGGACTTGAAGGCTTCTGCGGCATAATCTTAGCAATGACAGATGGCGACTTGTCTAATTGCCGTCTTTACGGAGCATAAATATGAAAACACTACCTGATATGCTCACAGAAACAGGAATGTGCCTCTCTCTTATTTATTGAGCCTGACATACAGCCAAAACTATAAAAAAGGGACTGGAAATTCCTTCCCAAATCTGGATACACCAGATAGACATCACACACACAGAGCTCTGCAGGGAAAAAAATCAAGTTTGTATAGTCCAACAATTGCGGTACTAAGGCAACGCAAGCGCTTTCTGGAAATAGGACGGCAAGTTTATTTTTTAAGCTAAATAGCAGTACAGAACGCCACTTCATGCTCTGCAGTAAAATAGACACTCCGCACCCTTCAGGGCAGAAGACATGACAGCTTTTAATTATACTGTATGACAATTCCCTGAACGAATTCTACATAGAACTATCCTGAGGACTGTCCTGCCAGCCATACACATGAAATAACAGCGATCTCTCCAGATCCCCCCGTACACATGCATGCTCAGCCGAGTGGACGTGTAGAGAAATCAGTCCCCAGATGCCAATACTTGTAGGCCACCCATACACGTTAGACAGTTGGCTGTCCGTGTCAAAATCGGTTAATTTGGCCAGCGTACTTGGAATGTGTATGGCCAGTTTTCCATTCATCCGCATTCAGTTTGCAAAATCCATGCACCTTCAGCAAAAATGTTCTCATTCAAGTGCAAGGAAAACATTTTAAAGGGCACCAATGTGACCATCAAAATGTGATGTACGATACAAGCAGCATGTTATAGAGCAGGAGGAGCTGAGCAGATTGATATATCGTTTTATGGGAAAAGATTCAGTATAACTTGTAAATTATTCATATAAATTCCGGCTCATTCTGGGCTTTGACTTCAAGTAGGCGGAGCTATCAGTGATTGACAGCCATCCCTCTAGGACTGTGTATACAGAGATAGCTGTCACTGATAGCTCCGCCTCCTTGACGGCAAAGTTCAGAATGAGCAGGAATTTAAATGTATAAATCACAAGTTATACTGAATCTTTTCCCATAAAAACTTTATATCAATCTCTAATTTTTATGTTCTGAAATCTATTTTTCCCTGACATCTGCTCCTGTCCTGCAATGGTCTAATGGGTAGGTTAAAGGGTGTGCCCTATAAATTTTCTGCCTGTAAAGAACTCCCGCAAAAAAATGTATTCTCTGACCTGTTAGAAAGGTACATGATGTAATCCGTAGAGAAGGTAATCTTCTTACCAGTGTCTGTATTTGTGAGTTATCCCCTCCCTTCTGCTTCGCATCTGTATCATGTGACCAACGCTCTGACTCTCCAAATAACACAGCATCTTATGCGTGGACAGGAAGGCAGTTTCTTTATGTATTCCTATGGAAGCCTCAATGTCAGTCTCATAGGAATGAATAGAGAAGTAACTGACTTCCTGTTCCATGTCAGTTGGAGATCAGAGAGTTGGTCACATGACACAGCTGAGAATCAGAAGGGAGGGGATAACTCACAAATATAGACTCTAATGAGATTACCGTACATTAACTACAGATTACACCATGTACCTTTCTAGCACGTCAAAGAATAAAACAATCTAGCATGAGTTCTTCTTTAAAACTAAAGACACGTAACCTTTTTTCTAATCTGTTTTTTATTTTCTGATTGTAGATTTTTTATTAATACCCTAGTGATATGCCCCCATTGTCTGAGATAGGAATACCCCTTTAGGGGGCTGTATTACACCAACAGATTATCTGACAGACTTTCCTACCAATCATTGGTCAGGTGGCCGTTTACCCACACAGATATGTTGTTATACACGCCAACCATTGGCCAGAAAATGGTCAGATAACCTGTTGATGTAATACAGCCCCTTAAAGGGGTATTCCTATCTCAGAAAATGGGGGCATATCACTAGGATATGCCCCCATTGTCTAATAGGTGCGGGTCCCACTGCTGGGACAAGGGATAAGGCAAAGATGCCCTGATGTGTCACCAGCCAGACCTGAGCTTGCCATGAAGTGTGACCAGCAGAACGTACACTCCCCCAATGAAGACGCACTTAACACAAGATGAAGTCGTCCTACAATCACCTCTGCAGTCCCATTGTGGTTTGCCCGACAGAAGATACATCTTCAAATCAGATTTTCCAAATACCTAGCATTTGTTAAATCAAGAAAAGAGTCCACTCATACATAAAACTCATAGGAGGGACATGAAATACAACACAAATTCCTGGAAAGGCAAAAATTAGAATTGTACTGATCTCTAGCTCTCGGCAGCTATAAGGCCCCTTTCACACGAGCGAGTTTTCCGCGCGGGTGCAATGCGCGACGTGAACGCATTGCACCCGCACTGAATCCTGACCCATTCATTTCAATTGGTCTGTGTACATAAGCGTTGTTTTTCACGCATCACTTCTGTGTTGCGTGAAAATCGCAGCATGTTCTATATTCTGCTTTTTCACGCAGCCGTGGCCCCATAGAAGTGAATGTGGCTTCAGTGAAAAACACTTTGCATCCGGAAGCAGGTGCGGATGCAATGCGTTTTTTACTGATGGTTGCTAGGAGATGTTTGTCAACTTTCAGTTTTTTTATCACACGCGTGAAAAACGCATCAAAACGCTTTGCACTCACGCTGAAGAAACTGATCAACTGGACCCAATTGCAGACAAAACTGGTACGAATTTCACTGAACGCACCCTAAACGCATCTGGACCTAATCTGTCACGCTCGTGTGAAAGAGGCCTAATAATGGTGGTCACAGCTGAGGACTGAAAGCACTCCAACATGAGGAGAAGCACTGATGTACGACTGCTCAGCCTATTCATATATCTATAACCTACATAGTAAGGGTTTTACCGGGTATCCAGCTTCTACTCTGCAAACTGATCATTGCAATAGGAGGTTTACTGTAATGCCTTTAGGCATTATCTATTATAGCACAACGTCATGTCAGCATACCTTTCCTTTGTAATAGTGAATAGTAGACAGTACAAAAGTATACCATCTATACCGTAGGGGCCTACGGGCGATATATCCCATTGCAAGCCAACATGGATACGTTGTGGCCTTCTACCAAAGGAATACATTGTGGGATCCTCTAGACGTAGACACAAAACGTAGGCTCAAAATGTGATGTGAACACCTTAGCAAACAAAGTCGTGTCATACATGTTACATAAGCATCACCAGAATTCACCAAGAAGCTTGTGTATACGGGGACACATCATATATAGTATATAGGACAGTCAACAGCGATATCTTGGCTCCGTCCTACTTTTAATGAAGAGACAGACAATCTTTAAGCCAGAAACACTCTCATTAAGAAGTTCCTTAACTACTATGTTCTCATCTGGCAGTTTGGTAGTATGGTTCAGTCATCTGCAAGGTTCTGAGGTCAACAATCGCAACAGGAGTTTCTGGTAGCCCTCCATTACATGACATATAACGCAGAGCCGAGTTAACATGCTCCGTTCATTCGAGTGCCACAGCATCCATTCATGGTTTCTAGAATGGATCCTTTTTAAGAGCTCCTCAAGACATACTAATGCATCTCACTGACTAAAGCCTTTATTACACCAGACGACTGTCGTGCAGATCATCAACAAGTATTCGCAGGAACGCTCATTAGCGATGATCTGCCTGTGTAATACTACTGCTCAGGTAATTGCAAAATTTAACATCCTTGTTTGCCGGAGGAAGATCGCGCTGTCTAATCACGATCTGCTGCCAGCATTAGTGATAACTCCTCCCCACACAGTGGAGGAGATCGCTGTATGTAAATGCACACGTCTCCTCCACTATCGAGTAGGTGACTTTCGGGAAGGAGCACTTCCTTCCTGACAATCGTCTGACGATCGCCTAATGTAATGCAGTCGTTAGGCCGCTTTCACAGTCAGTGTACGGTCAGCGAATTCCATCAGGGTTTGTGAGCCAAAGCCAAAAGTGGAGGCTACACCGAGATTAGGTATAATGGAAAGAAATGTTCTGTATTTTTGACCCGCACCGGATTTTGGCTCACAGTGACGGAAATCACTGATCAAGCACTGACCATGTAGTTCATCAGGTTTCCACTTGGTTTCTGGTAGTTTTAACATTTCAGACTTCTTGCTATTAAAAATACAGGATATCCTAAAGAAAAGACAAAAAAACTGTGTAAAAAAGCCTAGCAAAGGGTTATTCCTATCTGAACGTCCACAGGATAGGCCATAAATGTCCGATACATGGGGGACCTGCCTCTAGGCATGCTTACTCCACTATTTTGGGAACTTTAATAGAAGTAAATGACGAGCAGGGGCAGACTGGGACTTAAAGTGGTCCTGGAAAAAAACTAAAAATGACCCCAAAAAAGTAGGTGCTACAAATACAAGTAGGAGGAGCCAGCAATACCATAATGCAGCACAATATACCACCCCAGCAAAACTAAATACCACCGTGCCCCACAAAGGAATGCTCCAACAGCACAAAATATCTCCCCAGAAGATGCCCCACTGTGGTGGCCAGTTTCCGTTCCGTAAGTCCATATAATACGGACGTGGTGCTTCCGTTTGTCTTCTGTTGACAAATTGACAAATTTAATGGGGTTTCCTAGAATGTTTTCAGTCCAGGGGTCCGCAAAAAACGGATGATATAAGGATGCATTTCCGTGTGCTATCCATTTTTTACGGACCCATTGACTTTCTATGGGCCACGGACCGCAATTTGCGGCCAAGTATAGAACATGTTCTAAAATAAAAGGAACGGACAGCACACGGATGACACTGAAAGGCATTCCGCAATTTTTGCGGATCCATAGAAATTGAATGGGTCTGTGCATTGTCCGCAAAAATTGTGGAACGGACGCGGAAGAAAAATACGGTCGTGTGAATGTTCCCTAAGAAAAAGATCTGCACCTGTTCTGCGTTTAGAGCCGCACTTGGGTTTGGCTAAAAAAAAAAATCACTGATGGAAATCACTGACAGAACACTGATGTGTGAATGAGGCATAAGAGTCTTGGAAAACCCCTTTAAAGGCTACATTTACACGAATATATTTTGTTTCCGTGTCCATTCCGTTCTGTTTTTTTTGCGGATTGGATGAAGACCCATTCATTTCAATGGGTCCGTAAAAAATGCGGACAGCACACAGTGTGCTGTCCACTGTCTACATCCGTATGTCCGTTCAGTAGCCCTGCAAAAAATATAGAGCACGTCTTATTCTTGTCCATTTTGCAGACAAGGATAGGCATTGTTACAATGGATCCCAAAAAAATGGGTGCAATACGAAGGCCAAATGGACGTCATCCGTATTTTTTGCGGATCAGTGTTTTTACGGTAGTGTGAATGTAGCCTTATACTGAATGAATTATGTTAGAAGAAACCTTCAAGAGTGACTCAAAAAGTTCTCACACACCAACACGCTAAATGTGAACACACAACATCCTTACGCGGAATACAAGCATTACATTTCGCTACGGTAGGAGCATTAAAAACCTAAAATCATCCCTGCAACAGTGATGATAATAAAGCACAAGGCTTTCATCGTCAACCATCAATGTCGGTGTTCTCGTAAAAGAGCGGTGCAGGCTACTTCTACAGCATGAAAACCTACATTTTCAGGCGCACAACAATCATTCAGACTATGAAATTAGCAATTCCCTCCATCTGTTAGGCGATAAAGCTATCATATGGTGCATTTCTTTATCAGACGTTATTGTTTGCAGGGAAAATACAACCGATTAGGCCACAAACACAGATCTCTCTGAGATCACTGCCGAGATCTACAGTACGTACAGTGGGCAATAAGAAAAATGGTTTTGGATTTCGGAAAGGTTTAGCAACAAGTGAAATCACTGAAGCGTCTATAACAAGGTGTGAAGACATTTTGTTGTAGAGCTTCTTAGAATGCGGCCAGCAATGCACGAGTTGGATTTTCCTTTTCTCCCACGTGTTCTTCCTTGATTTACAGAACCTCTGCGGTAATAGCTGCATTGCAGATGAATCTTCTTAAAGTGGGCACGCTGTAAAAAAAAAAGCCTTGGGGGTAAGATTGAGATACAGAGAGGACATGTTGGGTTACCACCCGACCCCGTTTCACACTCTTTCCTCGCTGAGGGGCCTTTTAATTGAAGAAGGCAGTGAAGAGCCCTGAAAGCTTTTCTTGTCAGGAGAGAACGTTAGAAATACAGAGAAACAGGAGAAGCAGAATACCCTCGGCCAAACACACGGCTGAACATTTAACACTAACCTTTCCATGAAAATCAGATGCCTACAGAACAGTACAGTTCATGGATTCTGGCAAATACTGTACATACCACATCTACTGTATTACAAGAAACACCAGGAGGCACACGTTACACTATATGGAATTTCAAGAGGTTCTAAGATCAATTCGTCCACTGGAAGAAGTAAAAATGGTAAGACAATCTCCAACGCTGCAAACATTTTTATTGCTCAAAAACAAAATTACTAATAAGTAGAATTAAAAAAAAAGATGCTTTCTAGATAATCTTCCGCACATGCCACTATTTGTCTATACAGCTCCTGTGCAGACCTATGTGTTTCCATGGTTATAGACTACTAACAAACCCTGTGTGCGCTCCGATCCTGCAGACATGCGTTACTCCGTTCTACCTTCAGCTGTAGGTGAGCAGGAAGAGTGACCAGGGCTGATTGCACTAAATCGGGTCATAAAGATAGCCGATCCAGCCAACAGCACTGTCTTCTGACTGTAATGTAAGCTGGCAAGCTCGGCTGAGCATGCATGTTTTTGCATCAATGGATAGAGACAAACACGACACTTCAAAAACCCTCTTGCAGAGAATTCTATCCTGCAGGAATAAAGGATCGGGCCTGTTAAAAACCCTTATTGCCAGTCAGGGGGACAGCTGGAAGGAACAAAAACACAGGATCAACCAACTTTTATCTTAAAACAGTTGTCCAGGATTTTGATATCGATGGGCTATCCTCAGGATAAGTCATCAGTCTGATCAGTGGGGGTCCCACTCCCAGGACACCCCCCAATCAGCGGTTTGCTCCTCACAGCAGAGCAAGCATAGCACCATACATTTTTCCAGTGGCTGTGCTTGGTATTGCAGCCCAGAGCCGCTGACTTGAATGGGACTGAGCTGCACCTAGGCCAAGTGACCGGTGAATGTGACTTCGCTGGCTTAGGAAGAGGCTGCAGCGCTCACCAGAATGCCAGACTCTTCAAAAAGCTGATTGGTGGGGGTCCCGGGAGTTGGACCCCCAATGATCATATACTGGTGACCTATCCTGAGGATAGTCAATCAATATAAGAATCTCAGACAACTCCTTTAATGTGTATGTCCAATTTAACTGATGCCTCCAGAAACAGGCAACACATAGGCCTCTTTCACATGACAGTGACGGATTGGCTCCGGACGCGTTCAGTCAAACTCGCACCATTTTGCAAGCAAGTTCAGTCCGTTTTCATCTGTGATTGCGTACAGTGTTTTCTGCGCGAGTGCAATGCGTTTTGATGCGTTTTTCACACATGTAATAAAAAACTGAAGGGTCACAAACAACATCTCCTAGCAACCATCAGAGAAAAACGCATCGCACCCGCACTTGCTTCTGGAAGCAATGCATTTTTCAGTGAAGCCACATTCACTTCTATGGGGCCAGGGCTGCGTGAAAAACGCGGAATATAGAACATGCTGCGTTTTTCACGCAACGCAGAACTGATGCGTGAAAAGCGCTCATGTACACAGACTCATTGAAATGAATGGGTCAGCATTCAGTGCGGATGCTATGCGTTCACGTCACGCATTGCACCCGCACGGAAAACTCGCTCGTGTGAAAGAGTCTGTATTCTGTAACCATGAAAACACAAGGAATGCATAAGGGCTGTAAACACAAATATGAACATTTTTAAGAACTGGAGAGCAAAAAAAAAAGTGTTGCACAAGTCAACAAAGCCTGTAAGAGGAATTGTGTTTTCACAGAACTAATGTTTCATTACATATACTTTCCCTTTTATTCACATTAGTGTTAGATTTGTTGCAGAAATGTATGCGACTGAAAAGTGGTTCCAAACATCTGAGTGGGGCAAGGGCTTTTTTATTTACAATAATACACTGCTGGGTGGAAGCTTCGTGACGTCACCAGCTCTGATGGGCATGCTTTAGCGCTGCCTAGCCGTTTTACATGCTAGGGCAGAGCTCAAGCCCGTCCATCGGTGCTCACTGCTGTGCGGAAGCCTCCGCCTGGCAGCCCTATGGGGAGCCCAGGACGTCACCGGATCTCCTGAAAATGCCTTTTCCCTGCGCGATTCAGAGCAGGGCAAAGGAGAGCATCGGAGCATGAAATGCTCTGATGCTCTAGTCAGGGGGCTGCCTGGGTAAAATTCTGGAAACATTCGGGTTCAGCTCTGAACCCGGAAAACCTCTTTAATCCAGAACTACTAAACATCTGGAACAGTTAATATCAACTCTGGGTTAGTGTTGAGCGAACTTCTGTTTTAAAGTTCGGTGTACAAGGTTCACGTTCGGGATATCTAGGAATTCCGTTATGGATTCCGCTACCACGGACCATAAGTTATGGCCCGTGGTAGCGGAATCCATAACGGAATTCTTAGATATCCCAAACCTTGTACACCGAACTTGAAAACAGAAGGTCGCTCATCTCTACTCTGGGTATGTCGTGCGCTATGCAACGATATATTGAATCCAAGCTACTGCTACCACATCTTGCATCCACCTAGGCACTCCGTTCTTGTAACGCGCCAAAGTACATGGCAATACTGCTTGCTTTCTTCAAAAGCACTCACTTGTAATTCATCCTTGCCTGAGAAACCTATCTATACTGTGACTAGTCACTAAAGGAACTACACATATCTAGTTTTCTTTTAAAATGTATCCCATGCTGTGCACTTCTTTGACTAAATGCTTAAGACTGAGAAGCTACACGACATCTTGGAAATTTCTCTCTTATATAAATACATTCATAGAAGCCATCGGAGTGATTTGTTGTGAGCATTCGAAAGCAAAGTAAATGACTAGATATCCATGCGTGATTAATTGTTGGGGGCATTGCTTTCACTTTGACACATTACTGTGAAAGAAAGACTTGGATGAAAGTGCAATACCTAGGGAATTTGTTTGTCCTGATGTATCTTCAAGAAAATTGGAACAAGTTTTTAACGTTCCTTGGGAGTACTGGATCTCATGTTTGTAGCTATGACTTTGCAATGTCACCACTGATTTTTATAGCTGTCTTGGACATACAGATGACGTTGCAGCCAGGGTCACACAAACTAATATCCCACCCATTCAGGTTTTCAAGTCTAAAAGGTGCCCATACATCTTCAGTAGCTGCAGGCTGAAATGCCATCTCTCCCGAGTCCACCATAAACATACACGTTTAGTTTGGTCAAGAGGAGAAAGCTGCAGCCAGACACCGCTGGGTTCATCATATGTCCTGGAGAACATTAAGATTGGGCATTAAAATTCCAATCACCCAATCGTTCTCTTCCTCAACATCTGTTGGGGGTAGAGTCATAAGGTCCCCACACACTTTGGACCATCATGCCAAAAATGTGAGGTTTGGCCAACAACAGCCTAATGTGTATATATAAGGGGGTCTTTAATAATAGGAACATATATCTTCAAGGACCCCTCACGTTTTTAATACATCATGTACGCAGAGTGTGTACCAATCAACCACTACCTGTATGCACAGGGGTCATTGGTCTGTGCAATATGTGACTATCTGTCTGCACAAATTATACAGGACCTAGCACCTGAGAGGTCTAGAAACCCTGCGTTGTGCCCTTCCATTGTAACTCCTCCTAGATATGTATGACTAAAAGACAACTGGGCATTACCAGCTGGGGTGGGTCTCTATACAGTATGAAGGTACAGCCACACGTTCAGGGTTTTTTTCTGTTTTTGAAGCCAAAATCAGGTCTGGATCATAAAAGGAGAGAAAGTGTTATGGAGAGATAAGACTACTCATTTTTTTAATCCACTCCCTTTGATGCACTAGAAATGGCAACACCCAGTTGTCAATTTATTCTTCAATTTCCAGCAAGCATAACACAGGAACAACACACAGCAGGGTTCTAAGATAAGATGCTCCAGTAATGCTATTTCACAGGGAATACAAGTATTTACTAAAACACATCATGAGAGCAGACGGCTCCTCTCTAAGAGCCACTGCGGTCAAAATATAGCCTGGATAAAGAAACATTTAAATATTTAAGGTGTTTGGTACTTTCACATTAGCGGCAGGGGAGTCCGTCAGGCTGTTCCCGCGGGTGAACAGCCTGTAGGATCCGTCCTGCCGCTAGTTCACGTGTGCCCCCGGACTGCCTCTCCGTCCCCATTGACTATAATGTAGGCTGGGGCGGAGTACGACATGCAGTACTTTTAGTCTGGCTGCCTCTCGCCGTGCGCTGCCGTGCTGCTGCCGGAACTCCGCCCCCTCGCCCCATTATAGTCAATGGGGACGGAGCGGCAGTCCGGGGGCACTTGTGAAGTAGCGGCAGGACGGATCCGACAGGCTGTTCACCTACCGGAACAGCCTGATGGACTCCCCTGCCGCTAGTGTGAAAATAGCCTAATTAACTATAAAGATTTGTTCAGTCTCATGGAGGGATGTTAAATTTGGAAATGTTTTCATAGAAAAACTGTTCTATACTGGATTCTTCTCTAACATTTGAAGTTGATTCATTAAAAATCTTTGTTTGTAATGCTGTTTCCATACAGCATTAAAATGTACGTGCTCTGTGTAGGAAAACTTCGTCACGGCTGAAGTTGCGCATTCGGGAAAGGACTTCGGTACCAAAGCTGACTTCGGTATTTCTATCTGCGTATTTAAAAATATTTTAAAATTGGAATACCGAAGTCATTTACTGAAGTCTCGAGCAGCTTCAGCCGAGACAAAGTTTTCCAACACGGAGCACATGGAGACAGCATTACAAACGAACGATCTATGATCCTAAGCTTGATTCGCTCAACCCTAATTCTGACCATTAAAGGCTATGTACACCTTTGGTAACAATTTTTTTTATTATTGCATTTTGAGCTAAAAAAATCATTTGGTCTTTATTAAAAATGTTGAACCCCTGTCTTTGAGAAGCCTTGAGTTTCTCTAGTAGCAGGATCTGAATGTTCAGTCTGTTCCGTCAGGCAGCGCCTAATCTCTGATCTCTAGCCTTATAAACACTCATAATAGTATCTTATCTAAGTATTTACCTTTTAGTAAATAAGAGATCAGGTTTATTAGATGACCAGCACCAAGTGAAAAAAGGATTAACACAGCTAGACAAAAACAGTTGACTTTTGTGACAGAACAGCTCAACATTTTTAATAAAGACCAATTGAAAAATATATTTTTAGCCCAACATGAATAAAACGCAATCATAAAATTTTTTGTCACCAAAGGTGTAGATAGCCTTTAAAGATAACGGTCAAATAATTCTCCAATGTGATGAGTACAACCAATTTGTTTACAGGGATTATAAATATGTTCAGGCCTACAATGTATGTAAAACTCATAGGTCGTACTGCTAAAAGGTTGCTGTCAAGCAGCGTTCAGTAGTATACTGTTTCTAAACTACTGTACAGAGGCCACAATCGGAGTATATATAGGAGGTCTATAATTGTGTGTAAACTTGGAGTGACAGCAATGAATATATCTGCATACCTGACAGGACACGTGGAAACCATGTATTGTTTGCTGGCCTTGAGGAAGATGGCAAAAACAGACACTGCCTAATCAGATGTAAAATAGGACTGCAAATGTGTTCCGTATGTCTGTTCCGTAGACCCGCCAAAAATCGACAGCATGTCCTATTCTTTTCCGTTTTGCGGACAAGGGTAGGCATTGTTACGTATTTTCTGCGGATCAGTGTTTTGGGGACCGCAAAACACATACGGCCGTGTTAATGTAGCCTAAGACAAAGAAAAACTCCAGCAGAGAACCATCAAGTTCCCTACTGAATCTACCCAAGTGCTTGACAAAATAAAAGGTTGAGAAGTGCCGATGTCTCAATGTCTCCTCAAGGATGGTCACCAGAAGACCACAGATGGTGTCGCTATGCAACCAAGACCACAGATGGTGTCGCTATGCAACAACACAAACACATTCATTAGGGAAACTAATAGCTCTTTCATGAAAAATTGCCATGGTGAACTTCAGAAACCAACAGTCATTGTAGATCCTGTAAGAACTGTACTGCCACCGATAGCAGTCCTGTGCAACAAGACCATAGACATTAGATTGTTGGAGAAAGAAGAATTGTCTGGCAACTGAAAGAGAGAACATCTATAGAGAAAATATGAGTATACTGTATATCTGCTTCTTGGAGCGCTCTTCGTTCCCAAGCTGTTTGTAATATTATTTTACATGTAACTTGTCTGTTGACCAATGCCATAGAAAAGCGCCTTGTGGAAAAGCCCAAAACATTAAAAAATAAAAATGAGATTACAAATAAATTATTGTTTGTAATTTATTTGTAAGGTCTACATTAAAAAAAGACAAAAAAAACAAACAACATTCAGTGGCATGTAATATAGAACCTCTGAATACCATGTCAGAGGTCAAAAAGTCTGCAGAGATTTGTCAACGATATTTTTCTCCAAGGCCTCACAAAGCCACCACAGCAGGGGGTGAGGACTCTCACTGAGGAATATAAATATGATAGCACTGCTGCTGCTTTCTCCTGCACTGAAAAGGAGATACCCCAATTAGAAGTGCCACTGTCATAGGGTGTCAGGCCTTCAAGGAATGTAGAAAGCCTTAAAAACAGAACATGCAAGGCCAGGGAAAACCGAAAATCTTCTCTGGACAAGTATGCGTCGCCCTGGTAGCTCTCGGGTCAAAACAGGATCACAGCTTTAAATAATTGTCTCTAGACAGAAGGGCCATGAACAATCGGGCCTAGGGTTAACTGAAGGATCTGATAGGTCTTGTTTTTCCCAGCTTGATTGAATAGTTTAATTACATTTTAGTGTCCATGGGTATGGCCACATATGGTGGTATTTTATGCAGTTTTTGAAGGAGCATCTTTCCTTAAAAGTTTTTCTCCTTTTATGATCTATACCAAACCAAGCTGCAGGTGTGACCTTACCCTAAGGCCTCATGCACACCAATGTATTCATTTTGAGGTCCGCCAACTGGGGATCTGCAAAATGCAGATACCGTCCACACGCATTCTACAATATTCTCATTCCCATCAGTAGAAATGCCTTTTCTTGTCTAGGCCACATGGATAATCTAAATTACGGCCATGTGCATGAGGCCTAAGGTTGACTTCACATGCAGCAGATTCTGTTGCAGAAGATTTCTGTAACTGAAAATCGGTTCTAGTCATCGGAATGGGGTTTGCCGAAATCCAAGTGCTTCCAGCCAACGATACAAAAGACACGCATAAAGAACGGACAGGCTGCGAAGTTCAAAATCTGCACGGTATGGCATCTTTCGCATGGAACAAATAAGTAAAGCGTACATGAGATTTGCGCTGGTACTGTATTAGGGATCATTCAGACAGCTGTATGTGTTTTGCGGTTCGCAAATTGATGATGCGCAAAACACGGATACCGGCAATTGTGGACCGCACATGACCGCCACTCTCATAGAAAAAGAACATTCTTGCCCGCAATTGCGGACAAGAATAGGACATGCTCTGTATTTTTTGCGGGGCCGCAGAACGGAATAATGGATGCAGACAGCACACAGTGTTCTGTCCGAGTCTTTTGCGGCCCCATTGAAAAGAATGGGTCCGCACCCGTTAGGCAAAAATGCGGAACGGGTGCAGAACAAAACATACAGCCGCCTGAATGAGCCCTTACACTGCAGTTTTTCAGCACTATAATCCACATGGAAAATCTGGAACATGTGCAGGTAGCCTAAAAAAATTTTTTTTTTATGCAGTTTTTGAAGCCAAACCCAGAAATGGATTAAAAAAAAAGTGGAGCAGTAGCTTCCGTCCTTGATACTTTCTCTCCTTTTAAAATCCACACCTTATTTTGGCTTCAAAAACTGCATCAATAAACCAGAAGTCAGGCAGTTCCCCAATAAAATAATGCTCATTAAAGGAGTTGTCCAACATTTTGATGAGCCTATGCTCCGTATCAATATCTGATCAGTGGGGGTGTCTGACTCCCAGGACCCCTGACGATTAGCTGTTTGAAGAGGCGCTGCAGCCTCCGCACATCTTACCATGCTGAGCGCCGTACAATGTCTAGTGGCTGAGCTTGGTATTTCAGTTAGGCCCATTCACATGAATTGGAGTGAGCTGTGTCTAGGCCATGAGACCAATGAATGTCATGTCCTAGAAAAAGGCTACAGCACTTAACAGAGTGCCACAGCCTCTTCAAACAACTAATCGACAAGGTTCCTGGAAGTCAGACCCCCACTGATCAGATATTAAGGACCCATCCTGAAGCTAGACCATCAATATCAAAATCTCAGATAATCCATTTAATATCTGAAAAGGTCTTTAATTGGACTTAATTACTGGGTTCTTTACAGATACGTAACATTTCCAAGACTCAGCAAGGATTCGTCGGATAGTATATCTCCTTATGGAGAGTGCCTTCACAATGTCTTATAGGCCAGACAACACTCCTCTGGAATTTTGGGAAGAGAGTATGCAAAAGTAGCTTTTAGCAAGCTTTGCCTCTTTGCATACCCTCTTCAAAGAATTCCAGAAGAGTGCTGACTGACCTATAAGACACTGTTAGGACTCTCTCCATAAGGAGATATAGCATCCCCAGAATCCTGACTTAGGCCTCTCACCTAGTTAAGCCATCTCTGCTCTGCACTGATGAGGGGGAATCACCCCAAAACAGCTGTCTGCAGATGAGATGCTGACTTAATTATTATCCAAGTCACGTCTCAAGGCCTGTTTAAAAGGTTGAATGTTGACTTATAGCAGTGTTTCCCAACCAGTGTGCCTCCAGCTGTTGCAAAACTACAACTCCCAGCATGCCAAGACAGCCTTTGGCTGTGCGGGCATGCTGAGAGTTGTAGTTTTTCAACAGTAGTTGGGAAACACTGACTTATAGGATAGCTACCTACCCCTGGAGGAATCAGAGGCAAGGTTTGTAAAGATCTCATTTGCATACCCTCTTCCCTGAGACTGGGCAATAAACGGTGTCTGATGGGGGTAGAAATGAGTTTTAAGTAGAATGATACAACCAGACAGGGCAGGATTCAATGTGGGGTTTCCACAGCAGAAAATCGGCAGCGTTTCTCACCGAATTTCACAGCATCAATCCAAACCAAATTATATGGATTTCATTGTTGAAGCAACATAGTAAATGACGTGGGTCGGCCACAGATTTTACCCTCTGTATTGCAAAGTGTAAAACCCGTAATTAAATTAGCAACCTACCGTAAATGGACATCCCGTAAATTAAAATTCTGCACTGCAGGTTAGGTTATGTGTAGGTTCCTTTGTGGAAATTTTCGACAGCATGCGGATGACATTTTTAAATGCTAACCCACATTACTTTTACTATATTTTCTGTACAAAATTCAGCTGTGGAAGATCTGGAGTGTGTCCGCCGTACAGACTATATTTCATAATACCAGATAATGCGAACTAAATTACAAATGAGGCTCTGTGGGCGCACGATACTCACCTGCAGAGGATTGTGCTTGTAGTAAAAGGATTTAGCCTGCATTTCATTGAACATAAAACAGACTTTGCTGATGTCTCCATGAATTAATGTAAAAGCACATCATTAACGCTAGGGATGCTGGGGTGGCTTAGCAGTGAATTCACAGTCCATATTTTCCCATTGTATTTCCAAGGGTTGGGGGGTTTGCCAGGTTCCCCTATAGATTATAGCTGACCAATCAATGGACCCTTGGAATAAATGGGCATGGTCTAAAGCAGACAGTCCCTTTAATTAAATGCTATCCATCTCCCTATTACAAACAATCATGTCTTCTTCTCGACGATGCTTATTCCACTTACTCATGCAAGCTATGCCAATCTAATTAGCTTGCAGCAAGTCTACCCATTAGTTACGGACGCCCTTCTCTCATGGATGGGAGGAGGAGCTTCGGGACTCGTTGAAATCGAATTAGCATTTCTTGCAGAGTATTTAATGATATTCACCTCCGTGATATCCATCAACAAGCCAGCTTTTTCTGGGGATTCACACAAGATATTAGCAGAAAAAAAGGAAATTATAAGATTCTGCAGCTAACCTGCTTATTAATGAATCCCAGATCAAAGGTAGAGTTTCACGAGCTAACAGAAATTGAAGGTAGTAAGAGAAATTACCTTTATAGTGTAAACAGGTTGCCCACCATAAGAACTTATCCTCTCTGCACAGGATATGGGACTGACCGTTGGAACTCCCATCAATAATGAGGTACCTGAGTCCAATTGTAACTGAATTGGCGGTCACACATTTGTGGTGCCCCTCCATTCGAGCGATTCACTCATGCATGACCGCCACTTCATTCACTCTGGCACCTCATTCTTGTGATTGGACATTGGGACACCCACTGTGGTGTCATTGTCCCCAGAGTGAAGGAAGTGGCGGTCATGCATGTTTGCTGCTTCTTCATTCAACTCTATGGGACTGATAAAGGTAGTCAAGAACTGTTCTTGGCTTCTCTCCCAAAGTCCCATAGATAGGATCAGGGATACGTTGTTATAGTGGGACCTCTGCAAACTGAAAGACAGTATGGGAAAGATATTACATGTCCAGAAACACAACAGAACCAGAACTGTGTCTGACAAAAGGTGCATTTCCAAAATGACCAACATTTTTCAAAATCCAAAGTCAATTCTTGTGGTTGTTTTGTGTGGATTTCACTCTTTTCAATCAAAGGATAAGATCTTCAGCTAAACTGCATCAAATCCACACCAAAAACAGCAAGTAACACATTTTTTTTTTGGTGCAGGTTTAGTGTGGAAACGCAGAGAATTCCGCAATGAAATTGGTGCAGAATTTCTGCAATACAGCTCACGCCCATACGCAGGTAGCCTAACTGGACCTTAAATTCTCCTGGAAGCTCATTGGGAGGAATTAGAAATTCCTGCAGGTTATCAGATGTTGCTGCCAACTGTACAAAATAGGGACAATTGGGGAAATATTTCTGTACAAAGTACTTACATCTGTGGGGGGAGTCCCTAGTGGTACGTCCCTCTATGAATAGCAGGCTGCGATGGGAATGAGCCTCCCTAGCATCACCTGCGATGCTAGGGAGGCTCATTCCCATTGCAACCTGCTATTGGCTAACACACCCCAAAACTCTCGCCCCCCTGTTTTAATCCGTGCGATGGGGAGATGCAGCGGCAGCTGTGCGGGCAACAGGAGCTACGTGGGGGCGGGGAGCGGGGTAAGTATTACCTGTATGCGGACCCAGGCATTATAGGGGTTGGAAAACACCATTAAGGTTAAAAAATATTTTTTATCTTATACTCACCCATTTCTCTGGCACTGGTCTAGTCCTCCTACAGCTGCTTATCTACAGACTGCAGTGGTGCCGTATAGCATGTCTCTGTGTACAGAATGGCACTGCTGCAGCCAATCACTGTCCTCAGCATTAGACCAGTGACTACCTGCAGCAGTCATGTGCCGTATACTTGCTTCTCCCTGATGTACTTTGTAAAGAAGCAGCAGCAGGAGGGTCGAACCTGCACCAGAGAGAATAGCACTGGAGAAACTGATAAATATAAGATAACTCTATTTTAAACTATTCCAGGGCTTGTCCAAGATTTTAATTATCCCAGACAACCCCTTTAACTCAGAATTTTTAATTAGGATACTATAAATTGGGGTTTCTACACCAGAAAAGTCCTTTAAATCCATTTTTACAGAGCTTGATGAAGAAGATTATATCACTGGAACATCTGCTTCTTGCATCACAAGCTCACACTGGGGCAAACAATGGGTCAAAGGACAATAGATAAGGTCCCTCAGAATTAAGCTGTGGAGCCGCTAATCAGCCACTACCACATTCAAGAAGATCTGTGTCACACATATTTTATTAATGTTTAACAATTCCACAAAGTCCTTGGTTAACACGGCAAGGCTACCGTTCAGTGCTGAAGCCTATGAAAAATTAATAGCTAAGCTGTGCTAAGACCAATGATGTCATCAAGTATCAAGTATGTGCCTAAGTGGTCTTCATGATGAGGCGGTGCAAGGGCTCTCTAACCTTACATAGAGCTATCAATAGGACTTTATGTACAAAAATGGAAATAATACAGGTGTCTGGTTAGCTTGCTTTTCAGCTTCAAGGCCCTGACTGCTAAGTGACGCCAAGTGTGGGTTGCTTCCGCCACGTTAACAATGATTCTACATTCTTACCAAATTTGCAGTTGGTAAATTTGGGACAAATAGGCCCTGCTCCTGGAATACCTGAACTATGCGGGACTGCCCATTTATACATTTATGGGTGAGGTTTGCACCCATTTCTGACCAGGGAAAACAACACACACTTGCATGGACTTTCTCAGAAAACTAGGAAAAACCCCTGTGAATTCAGAACTGTTGTCAACTATGTGCATAATATATTAATGTTGGCTAAACCTGGCGATTTGCGGCGGGACCAGCCAACCAAGTTTTATGTATGGGGGTGAACCAACTGCCCTGACAGCAGATGTCAAGGGAAAAAGGGAGGCAGCTATTGGATTTCTGTATGCCTGATTCTACTGGTTTTCTGTGCAGAGCTTTATGGGAAAGGACAATAGACCAGTAATACAACATTCCTGTATCTTTAGAGTGTCATTTTTGTGACCATAGTTCATTAGCCTCCAGTTCCCCATTACTGTACAATGGAGAACTGACTCTGCATTCCAGCACCCATTTAGTCAATAATCTATGTGAACATACTAATCTATTACTTATGCACAGTTCCTACTGATTTACAGGAGCTCTATATACTGTTAGATATTCATGCCTTGTTTAGATACAAAAATGGACACGTAGTCCTGTCATCATGCGGCCTCCATGTTCCCATTCTTCATTTATAAGAGCAGAACAGGGTGGCAATTCTTAATCTCTTTTTTTTTTTTTTTTTGTTTCTTCTTTTACCCAACAGAATCCAGTGTAATTAAAAGAAGTTAATTACCTCAGTTAGATCAGCAGAAGACTCTAGGAGGAGAGAATGTGAAAGAAAGGGCTACCGGGAGTTGAAATGAATTACTTTTCAAAAGAGCGAGGCGAAGCAGAAGATATCTGGCCTTTCTCATCTAGGTATACTATCACCGATGATGGTTAAATGGCAGAGGATATCTGGCCTCTCTCATCTAGGTATACTATCACTGATGATGGTTAAATGGCAGAGGATATCTGGCCTCTCTCATCTAGGTATACTATCACTGATGATGGTTAAATGGCAGAAGATACCTGGCCTCTCTCATCTAGGTATACTATCACTGATGATGGTTAAATGGCAGAAGATACCTGGCCTCTCTCATCTAGGTATACTATCACTGATGATGGTTAAATGGCAGAAGATACCTGGCCTTTCCCATCTAGGTATACTATCACTGATGATGGTTAAATGGCAGAAGATACCTAGCCTCTCTCATCTAGGTATACTATTACCGATGATGGTTAAATGGCAGAAGATATCTGGCCTCTCTCATCTAGGTATACTATCACCAATGATGGTTAAATGGCAGAAGATACCTAGCCTCTCTCATCTAGGTATACTATCACTGATGATGGTTAAATGGCAGTAGATACCTGGCCTCTCTCATCTAGGTATACTATTTCCGATGATGGTTAAATGGCAGTAGATACCTGGCCTCTCTAATCTAGGTATACTATCACTGATGATGGTTAAATGGCAGTAGATACCTGGCCTCTCTCATCTAGGTATACTATTTCCGATGATGGTTAAATGGCAGAAGATATCTGGCCTCTCTCATCTAGGTATACTATCACTGATGATGGTTAAAGGCAGAAGATATCTGGCCTTTCTCATCTAGGTATACTATCACTAATGATGGTTAAATGGCAGAGGATATCTGGCCTCTCTCATCTAGGTATACTATTACCGATGATGGTTAAATGGCAGAAGATACCTAGCCTCTCTCATCTAGGTATACCATCACCGACTATGGTTAAATGGCAGAAGATACCTAGCCTCTCTCACCTAGGTATACTATCACTGATGATGGTTAAATGGCAGAAGATACCTGGCCTCTCTCATCTAGGTATACCATCACCGACTATGGTTAAATGGCAGAAGATACCTAGCCTCTCTCATCTAGGTATACCATCACCGACTATGGTTAAATGGCAGAAGATACCTAGCCTCTCTCATCTAGGTATACTCCTAGCCTCTCTCATCTAGGTATACTATCACCGATGATGGTTAAATGGCAAAGGATACCTGGCCTCTCTCATCGAGGTATACTATCACCGATGATGGTTAAATAGCAGACGATACCTGGCCTCTCTCATCTAGGTATACTATCACTGATGATGGATAAATGGCAGAAGATACCTAGCCTCTCTCATCTAGGTATACTATCACCGATGATGGTTAAAGGCAGAAGATATCTGGCCTTTCTCACCTAGGTATACTATCACTGATGATGGTTAAATGGCAGAGGATATCTGGCCTTTCTCATCTAGGTATACTATCACCGATGATGGATAAATGGCAGAAGATACCTAGCCTCTCTCATCTAGGTATACTATCACCGATGATGGTTAAATGGCAGTAGATACCTGGCCTCTCTTATCTAGGTATACTATTACCGAGGATGGTTAAATGGCAGAGGATATCTAGCCTCTCTTATCTAGGTATACTATTACCGATGATGGTTAAATGGCAGAGGATATCTAGCCTCTCTTATCTAGGTATACTATCACCGATGATGGTTAAATGGCAGTAGATACCTGGCCTCTCTCATCTAGGTATACTATCACTGATGATGGTTAAATGGCAGAAGATACCTGGCCTCTCTCATCTAGGTATACTATCACTGATGATGGTTAAATGGCAGAGGATATCTGACCTCTCTCATCTAGGTATACTATGACCGATGATGGTTAAATAGCAGAAGCAACTTTTTAAGTTACTAAAATCAAAATGGTCAAAAATGTTTCAATCATTATGTGACTAATACATGCAGATTTTGATACAGATTTGGTGTGAGAACAGAAATCCGACCGGAAATTTGTACGGATTTTCTGTTTGCAAACCTGCACCCGTGTGCGGTAAACCTAATTAACCCTTGGTTAAGAAAAATAAAAGACAATAATCTGAGATGTATAGGCGAGAGAGCATGTACCCATAAAGAGGTCCGCACTGCGGACAGATGCCATAGATACTTTATTAAATATAATGTGCAGTAATAAAAAGTAATATGGAGTACAGCTGCACACGCTTCTATCTGACTCAGCAATCTCAACTGGAGACTCTGACCTAATGGAAGAGAAATCCTATATCTATCTGCTGCTGAGCTTTCCACAGCTCGGAGACGCTTCCTCAGAGATATCAAATCCTGATTTGATTAATGAATTTGAAATGGAAGGTGCAGCCTGCTCCAGGGACAAAGGTGAGCTCACCACGCTAATGGACTCAATGGAGAGAGAAAAAAATATAGCACAGTAAGTGTAAAATAAAGGCTATGCTCATACTTAAGATTCTGAGATATTACAATTTATAATAAGAAAAGCATTGCCCAAAAGCAAGAAAGGTTCAGCACTGAACTATTACATATTGTTAATTAGATCCAACATGTCTGTTTCAGTCACTACTTGAATTATCCATGATCTAAAAATTAGGGATCATACTTTCTGACAACTCTACATTGTGCCATTTCTCTGTTATTCCTCCTAGAAATATCAGAATAAATTGACAGCTCAGTGTTACTAGTTGGGGACGGCACACAGTCGGACACTGTCCAATCAGTGCTGATAGTATCAGATAATGACTCCTCTGACTGGGGAAGGGTAACAGAAGAACAGAAACAGCGTCATGTGCAGTCCTTCCCATGAGGCTGATGCCAGCACAGCGATCGGGCGCTCAGGTGACAAGTAAACGCGCACACAAGAGATTACAGTGCGATCTCAGAATGACGTCGGAGGAGCTAGGAGGGGAGGTGCTGGGCATACTCGGAATGGGTGTGGCTGAGCTCCACTTATGGTTAGGACAGCCCCTTGGACTCTTTCCACAGGTGATTTGCATATATCAAAAATTTTCTGCAAAACTATAGCAATCATAAGTTACATACTACTATCAGAGACCCCAATAACACGTAATCTGGTCTATATGCCTCATCTTGCTGACAGATTCCCTTTAATAAAACATGTCAGGGGAGCAGATAGGACCTCTGTAAATTAATCAACTGCAACAGTGTTAAGGGTGCGCTCATGTCACGTTTTCAAAAACGTATACGTTAAACTGATGCCTCAGACTGATGCCATACAGTGGCATCCGTTCACCATAGAGTTCCATTGTAAAAAACAAAAACGTATACAGGATACAAGAACGAGACGTATATAAATTTGACAAATTCTCCACTTGAATGTTGAACCATAACCACTACCTTTACATGGATTTACAATAATACTAACAAACAGCCCCACTCCAGGCCATTCACCCCACCTTTCTGTAATAAATATGTGCCATATCTGAAGCTAACAAGCTATGCCCATGAACGGGTCCCCCGAGCATCCATTTTTAAAAACACTATTGCAACGGTGCAGCATTAAAAATCGGGCATGGGACCTCCAGCAGAATTCAAGATCATCATTTGCTCGGTTTTAAGTAAAGGCACAATGGGCTGAGAACCTCTGAATAAACTGGTCTCCAAGGAGAGAATACAAAACCAAAAGCCTTTATCTATTAGGACCCATTATGAAGAGTGCGGCCTTGTCACCCCCAGAACAGTTCAGAACCAACACTTTTAATAAGCAGACGATGTTTGACAATTACCGAGGAAGACAAATGAGTTCAATTCTCTTGTAAAGTGTAAGTAGCGTCGAGCACTGAGCTCTTCGCATCCAGAGTATCAATAATGCATATTTCGAGACGGACTCTTATAAATTTTCCATTGGATCTAGCTATTTGTTTGGCAACTGCACAACCTGACAGCAGGGCTAGAAACTGAGAGCCAGTTCAATTCATTAAAACTTTGAAGAATATCACCCAAGTCGTGCCAACCATAGATGTAATGATGTGACCAATAATGAGGGTCCATAGCTTGGTACAAAACTGAACAATTCTGGCTAGTTACGAGAAAGAAGTGAATTTTACAGTTCTGAATATAAGTGTATAAGGCACAGTCTAATGCGGTCAATTGTCTAATATGAACTACCAGGATTTGGGGGGGTACTATGAACTACTATGGATGCACAAAAAAAAAATCTGAATCTTTATGATACAACTGCCAAAGGGGCGGTCAAATATTTTTAACCAAAAGCTTAACATGGTAAAAAATAAGAACCCGAAACCCCATAGCTATCTCCTGGGTACCTGCCCAATCAGCACATCCTGGCCTCTAGCAGTTTCGGGATGGAAATGTGACCACTGCAGGCAATCGCTGGTTGCTGCGGACACCACTGAGGACGTGGCTGCAGTTTTCACATATTCATATCATTGGACACCAGGATATAGAGACAGGTGGGGGACCCAGAAAGCAGTGGCGCAGTGATGGAGGGGTGAAAATTACTCAGTTTGATATATCATACCATTCTAATCTTTTGGTAAAAAAAAAAAAAATCAAGGGGCCAAACAACCCTCTCATTGGTCTTACGCAGCTTGAAGAGTAGAAACATTCCTAAAAAAACAAATGGGGGAAATGTATCATTCCCCTACGCTATGTTTTGCCTTTAAAAAGACGCAGAACTTTTTAATTCCCACAGCGACTGTTTAAGTCGCAAATGTCCCTTTTACACCACCCTCACCAGTTTCTAAAAAGGGGGCGTTGTAAGAGCGGGCCATGGGCCTCAGTACATTCATCATTATTTACACCGGAAACTGACATAAATAACTGAAATCTACACCAGTTAAGAGCCACAGTGGATTTCAGGCTGGCGCACGGACTGCAGACAGATATGTAAAAGGCCTTTTCATAAATTATATGCCTCTGGCAGTGCAGGCCTATACAGACCGACGTGGAACACATCTGTCTTGATAAATCAGGGACTATGTGTCTTTCTGGGGAAGGAGAGAATATCGCCACTTTTTGGCAAAGCCCACATAATGAGGATTCCATCAAGCTGCTGAGACCCCAAGTGATCAGCTGCAATCGGCATCAGAACTCAGCACTAAGGGGGAGATTTATCAAGGTTGGCGTTCCCACATGCTAATCTTGATCCCCCTGCGCTGTAGATGAGCCTAAGGCTACTTTCACACTCGCGTTTTGTGCGGATCAGTCATGGACGGATCCGTACAGATAATACAATCGTCTGCATCCATTCAGAACTGATCCGTTCGTATTATCTTTAACATAGGCAGGACGAATCCGTCTTGAACACTATTGAAAGTCAATGGGGGACGGATCCATTTTCTTTTGTGCCAGATTGCGTCAGTGAAAATCGCAACATGTTCTATATTCTGCGTTTTTCATGCAGCTTTACCCCATAGAAGTGAATGGGGCTGCGTGAAAAACGCATTGCATCGGCAAACAAGTGCGGGTGCGATGCATTTTTAATGGTTGCTAGGAGAGGTTGTTTGTAATCCTTCAGTTTTTTATTACGCGGATAAAAAACGCATCAAAACACATTGCACCCTATCGGAAAAAACTGAATAACTGAACGCAATCGCAGGCAAAACTAAATGGCTTTGCCTGCGAAATCGCACAGTTTACACTGAACGCATCCGCAACGCATCCGGACCTAATCCGGACACGCTCGTGTGAAAGAGGCCTAAGCCCCACTTCTTTTCTCACCACTTTAGAAAAAGTCAAAAATGATGGCGCTCATTATAAGTTACAACTTTTTTGTGCCACAATAGTGGCGTAAACCTTTTGATAAATGCCCCCTATGTGCTCAATTTCCCTGCAGCACCACCACAGGGAAAATGAAGCACTACAAAGTGCCTTGTTAAATCACTGGCTTATCTTTGTATTGCATGGGCATGCTGAATCATCCAGAACCGAGAAACACTCTTTGTAAGGCCTCATGCACACCGCCGTTGGTGTTTTGCGGTCCGCAAACCGCGGATCTGCAAAACACGGAAGCTGCTCCGCGTTCGGTTCCGGAACGCGGACCGTTAGGGAAATGCCTATTCTTGTCCGCAAAACGGACAAGAATAGGACATGCTCTATTTTTTTTGCGGGGGCACAGAACGGAGCAACGGATGAAGACAGCACACGGAGTGCTGTCTGCATCTTTTGCGGCCCTATTGAAGTGAATGGGTCCGCGCCCGAGGGGAATTTGAATTTCACAAAAAAATACCACAATTTTGAAATTTGTAGTGACCAGAGAACAGTAAATGTTATATTAGCAAAACCATGAATTTATGTGTCAAGCAGTAATGACGCTCATACACTTTCAAAAGCGGTTGGTGAAACTTCCCCAAACTGGTACTCATAATCTGTGAGAGAGTCAGCAGGCCCCATACATATAAGATAGATTGCCTGTCCCACCAACTATAGTTATGTGCACCTTAAATCCAGGTTCCTGGGATATGTCTGGTCCCAAAGGGACCAGACTATGCATCACATATAGGGGCAGATTCATAATTTAAGAAAATATACAATTGGCTAGCTCACGGCAAGACATCACATTTATTATTTTAAAACATATACCCCTATAACAATAAAAACAATGTACTGGAATCTCATAAGGAATATGCTCCCCAATGAAATATATTAGATTTGGATATATGAAAATAAAAGTAAACGCATTGGACTTAGTCCCCTTTAGGCCTAATTCACACGTCCGCAAAATGGATCCGCATCCCATCCGCAATTTTGCGGAATGGTTGCAGACCCATTCATTTCAAAGGGGCAGGAATGGATGTGGACAGCACACTATGTGATGTCCACATCCGCATTTCCGTTTCCGCAAAAAAAATAGAACATGTCCTATTCTTGTCCGCAATTGCGGACAAGTAAAGGCATTCTCTATATAGTGCCAGCAATGTGCGGTCCGCAAAATGCGGAATGCACATTGCAGCCGTCCGTGTTTTGCGGATCCGTGTTTCCGCAAAACACACTACGGACGTGTGAATTAGGCCTTAATCTAATAACATGCAGAGCTCACGCATGTGTAGTTACAAATTGACGGCTTTGCTGTGTAGAACCTGGTGCCTGGTAGTCAATCCCTGCAGCTGGTGTGGACACAGCCTGAGGAGAAGCAGGATTTTACCCTTCGCTGCCTGATCTACACTTTTATGGTCCATTCACACGTCCGCAGTGTTTTGCGGATCTGCAAAACATCGGGCCAGCACCCGAATAGAAATGCCTATTCTTGTCGACAGCTGCGGACAAGAATAGGACATGTTCTATTTTTTTGCGGAGCCGCAGACCGGAAGTTCGGGGCCGCGGACCAGAAATACGGATGCGGACAGCACTTTGTGTGCTGTCCACATCTTTTCCATCCCCGTTGAAAATGAATGGGTCCACACCCGTTGCGCATAATTGCGTAACGGATCCGGATGCAAAGTGCGGACGTGTGAATGGACATTTACTCTGAGCTGCCTACCCTGAACTCGCACTGTTTATCAGATCACACAGACTCTGCCTGTCTTGACTGTGACCTGCCTCTGACTACAGCTTTGCCTGATCTTTCGCTGTTCTGCACTGGTGTCCTTGATCCCTTGAGTCATCAGCACCTTGAACAGACTACTGCAGGGGAACCACCAGGCTGCTACCTCCTGGAGTAAAGTCCAGATCCCTGTATAGGGGATAAAGGGTGAATATCAGTGGCCAATTATCTAGTTCAAGTGATACACTTTTACTATATTTCTTATGATTACCGCAACTACAACGAGATATCCAACTTCACCTCCAGAGGTGCGGGGCGGGTAAGAGCGCACAGCACATGCGCGCAGACATCCCGGCCGGCGAGTACATACAAGAGCGGTCAGCGCAGGACAAACAGAAGGATGCCGGTAAGAGATATCTAATAAATGTTTGAACTTCAAGTGTATTGAAAGACATTTAGCAAACCGGATGAGCATATAACATATCGCTCAACGTGGACTACTCTGATACCTCCAATTAAGGAACACTTCGAAATATATATCTAATAACATTGCGGTACCGCTGCAGTAACGCAGCATTCAACATACACCATCTATCCAATTGAAGATAACATAGTACAATGAAGAGCACTATACAATATGATGGAACACAAAAATAAGAACGTATAACCTCAGTATAAATGTATGAACTCTATGAACTATATTATTGAAGATAACCAATATCTATAAGATACCAATCAAGGAGATCAAAGTTCTAGACAGCAAAGCCGTGAGCGCCGCATGTGAGAAGATTAGAAGGGACCAAGACCGATGCATTTACTTTTATTTTTAGTTTTATTTTCATATATCCAAATCCAATATATTTCATTGGAAAGCATATTCCTTATGAGATCGCAGTACATTGTTTTTATTGTTATAGGGGTATATATTTTTAAATAATAAATGTGATGTCTTGCCGTGAGCTAGCCAATTGTATTTTTTTTGCATTTATTCTGAGGCCTTTTGGTAATTTTTTGGTCAATTTTATGGTTAAAAAGTCATAAATTATGGCACGTGCCATATTTGTGCTATAACAAGCCTTTTTTACTTTCTTACCACTTTTCAAAAGTGAGGTTAAGGCCTCATGCACACGGCTGTTGTTCGGGTCCGCGTCCGAGCCGCATATTTCGCGGCTCGGCCGCGAACCCATTCACTTCAATGGGGCCGCAAAAGATGCGGACAGCACTCCGTGTGCTGTCCGCATCCGTTGCTCCATTCCGTGCCCCCGCAAAAAAAATAGAGCATGTCCTATTCTTGTCCGTTATGCGGACAAGAATAGGCATCTCTATAATGGGCCGCATTCCGTTCCGCAAATTGCGGAACGGAACGCAGAGCAGCTTCCGTGTTTTTCGGATCTGCGGTTTGCGGACCGCAAAACACCAACGGCCGTGTGCATGAGGCCTAAAAGTGAACAGGGGCCTCCCACAGCAAGACAGATTCACTATAACTTATCTTAGAAACTGGCTTAAACTATAGTTCAAATGTACATCAGGCATAGCTGGTGCACATTTCATTTTCTGGAGCATGAAGTGAATAAATTAGGTTGGTGTTTTCACTGGTATGAAATACGAGTCTTAGTAAATCTGCCCCATAGTGCGATATGTATGAATGCCTGGGTAGACCTCCCAAGTAACAACCAACCAACCAAGTAACGACCATAAAGAACTTTCTGTAAAGACCGGTCAGCGTGGACACATACTTTGGTACTTGCTCTAGACAGTCAGCACTGACAGATTACTGAATGGGCCGTTCACTTTTCTTCAATGTCCAAGAGCCTTGTCATTAATGTACAAACTGCTGGCGCCAACATGGAGACTGGATGAGTCTTTTACACTTGATTTACTGTGAGAGCATGGCTGGCAGACATTCCCTGCAACAGGTCCTTCTCGTATTATAAAATTAAGTCATAATTTACCAAGCAATGTCCATTCCACTGTAATGCGGAGCTGAGCTGTTCTCTGTCATATCATTACACACTGACCTTTGCCTGAAACTTAAAAGGCTATTCTGGTCTTCTAATATTTGAAGAACAAACAGGAATAGATTCCTGACTTCTGGTCAAGCTGTCAAGGCCAAAGGACATGCATGGTACTTGATGCCAACTTATCCAATGGGTTTAGAACCAACCTCCACTTCATAGGGTCAATTTAAGCATGTTGGAGGCATATATCAGACAGATGCGTCTGATCTAGCCTACTGTAGAGCCATACAGGTTCCCATGTTTAAAAAAAAAAAAAACTATACCATGCTGTACATGTTTTTGAAAGATGCCTCTGTATGGAAAACCACAGCAGACTGCACTGTTCTTTATAGCAGAGAAACGATATACTGACATATACCAGTCCAGTGGCGGACCCCATTTCTCCCTGAGCACCTATGGATACTTTTGACATATGCAACAGGAGCTTTATTGCCACAAATTGCAAATGGAAGCCGCAGAAGCATTCATTTACATGCCAATCTCGGCGGGACCTGCTGACCATAAAGTGAATCGGGGTCTTCGACTCTCCCCCGATGAAAGATGTATTATAATAGGCCAGATTGTCGGGACTGACTGTTCCTTCGAATGCTCGTTGCCGATTACCTGGCCACCTAAATGTGTCGCCAAAGATCACCCGATGAACAAGCGAAACACTCGTTCGTAGGGGTGATCCTGTCGTTCGTGCAGGGACTCCAATCATTGTTCCTCGGCAGCAGATAGTGCTGTCTAAATAGCGATCTGCTGCCTACAAACAATGCTTCTGTATGGGGACGAGGGATCGCTATAGCCATCCCTCGATCTCATACTGTTGAGGTGATCGCTGCATGCAATTGTCTCCTTCACTGAGCGAGCAGTCGACTGTCGGGAAGAAATGCTTCCTTTCGACACTCGGCTGGTCTATCGTCCCGTGTAAACCTGCCTATACTCTACTCCCCATTCAGGACACATGCACCTGATTGTATATGGAAGGGTCAGGAGAGATAGACGTTGGTCTTAATTAGCGTTTGGCCAATAGCGCTTTTACTTGTATGAGCAACTTAGAAGCAGAAAGTGACTGCATTGTCATGTCTTAAAGGGTTACCCTACAAATTAAAATACATAAAATATCTGGAGTAATGCACACAATTATTTTAAAGGGATTGTCCTGCGTTGGAGCAGAGAACACCTTGGGTCCTCCCTTGTTCTCCTGAACACAGACAACCCCCACTCACCTGTCAGTGGTCCCACCGCTGCTCCTTTCCCATGCCACGATGGTCACAGCATCTTGAACGCTACACCACAACGGTGATGTGCTACTTAAGATGCTGCGACTACTGAGGCCTGTAACTGGGCGAAGCAGCCATGTTACCAAGCTGCTTACTGTTCCTGCAAGGAGCGAAAGCAGTCGGAAAAAGAGCAGTAGCGGGACCACAGACAGGTAAGTGGGGGGGTCAGATTAAAGGACAGACAACCTAACTATTTCAATGCAAAAAACGCTGCTCTCCAGTGAAATACTGACCCTTTATGGCCGGCATTGAGAGGAGAAAGGGAGCAGGGAAGCTACTGAGAATGCTAGTTCATCTCTGAATGTAGGGGGAAGGTGGAACAGATAAATAAACAGCAGGGGGCGCTACCAATGTCTATTGCAATAATAATTAATGGGGTACTCCAAATTAAGTATCAGGAAGCCTCAGTCCAGACGTCCAAAGTCAAGGAGTTATTCCACCCTGCTATAACAACTAATACAACTGTACGATCATGTCATAGTGGAAAACAACCATCTCCGATTTTTGATGGCCAATGATGTAACGGGGGTAAAGGAAAACTGGCAACCAACCAGATTCCACCTTTCATTTTTCAGAGCTCCTTTGGAATATGAAAGGTGGACTCTGACTGTTTGCTATGGGCAAATAAGCCAGCTTTAATAAATCTCGCACAATTTCTTTTTCCCCACACAAATGCTGGAACTGGGAGTTTCTAGTCACAGACATGAAAAAGCTCGGTGGTTCATAAAGCCAGCGAGCTTCCCCCTTTTTACGGATATCACACCAGCACATTGCATCCCTTCCCAAATAGATTACAATCTAATTTTAGGACCTGAGACAGATAAAATGACTTGCCAAAAGGTCACACAAAGTTAGAACAGGGTCTCTACCCACCTCGGAGGCCTGCATTCACATGCTACAACCACACTCCTCCGCACAGACCCCCAGCTATCACCGCACGTATCTGTCACTCTCTCTAAATAAATGTCAGGCGGCTCTTCAGGAGTTACAGCCATGTTCCATGATCCGCCCATCATTCTGCGAGTCTGCAATTTCATTCACTGACCTCAGCGCTGAGTCCATATTCACTCCAGATCAGGACAGTATACAGACAATCACCCTGCCAAATAGAGATCACGCTGAGCTAGCCGCTGTCCGCGGCAAATGGGTCAGCAGGAGGAAGATCACATTCCCCCAGAGAGAAGAGACCAGGTAGCAGGCCCTTTGGCAAACCAATGGCGCCTTTACATATTGGGCGTCAGAATCGGGGTCCAAATCTCAGGAATGGAAAAAGTTGGTTTTCACCTATTAACACAGTGACAGGTCCGTTTAAAGAGGACTTGTCTACCATCCTGACATATCTTTTTTTTAGTAAATACCATACTTGTATTCCCCAGAAAATAGCAGTCTAAGAGCATCTTTTCCGATCTGCATTGAACTGTTTCTCAGTTATTCCTCCTTGAAAAAAATGAATAAATTGGCAAATGAGCGTCACCATCCCCCTTTGACAAAGAGGAGTGGCCTGACACATATTGTCCATGGCAGCACTGATTGGAGTGTCAGTGTAAAGGGACAAGTCCCCAACTGGTAGACACCCAGCTGCCAATTTATCCACATGTTTCTAAGAGGAATACACAAGGATTGGTAAAATGGCGAGTTATAAGAAAACATGCTCTAGAATTGCTATTTCACGAAGAATGCTAAGTATACTATAACTGGCACGCCAGAAAAGCCAGCAGATCCCCTTTAAGAGATTTCCCTAAAAAACATGGCAATGTTGAACTATAATGAAAATTAATTTCGTTTGTGGGCATTTTGCCCAAAATGCAGAGTGCTAAAAGCAAAACCTTTTTCTAAGATTGAGTTATTTGCCAGCCAGCTATAATGGATGGGCCAGCCTTCAGCAGACTGGTGATGCCAGCAGGTAGGAAGAAGAAAAGTAACCGGTAGCTGATGTCCTTGGCATCCCAAAGATTTGATGGAATCTAAGCACGCGGGCAGTTCTGAGTGGTTGAGACGTGCTACAACAGCGCACTTTTAGGGTCGTTTCACGCATAGGTTTTTACTGGTGTTTTCAGCACTTTTGCACTTATTTGTGGCTTTTTTCTTTTTTTTTTAACTGCAGTTTTAAAACACAGCATGCTGAAGCAATTGCAATTTTTTATGCATTTTTCCATGTATTTCTCTATAGGGAAAAACACCTTAAAAAAAATAAAAACATCATCCACATATTTGTTTTAGGAAAACAAAGGACACGAAAAACACCATCAAATACACAAGCTGTATTCTAGGGGTTTTCATGGCTTTCTTTTAAAGCAACTGAAGGAGAAAGCAAATATAACTGCCTGACTCAGAAGATTTTAAGGCTACTTTCTCGCGTTTAGCTTGACGGCAGGGGAACAACCTGCCGGATGCGTAGTAGTGTTTGCACACGTGTGCTGCCAGAAGACCGCCCAGCCTGCCGACAAGCTGAATGGGAGTGTGAAGGTAGCCTAATATTGGCAAATTCTGGTATGAATATGTGCTAAATAAGGAATAATATAAATATATATACACACACAGTATAGGAAAATAATGCAAAATGTATTCAAGTGCTGATTAAGCTGGATCATTAGTACAATGCATGTTTGGGAAGCATCGAGGACTGAAGCAGGAATTCTGGGACCGCCCTTCTCGTGCTCTCTGCTGACTCGCAAAGGATTTCCATGACTGCTTTTTTCCATCAAGGGACATACTTTTAACGAGAACTAATCATGACACGAGTTTTTCTTTTCTTTTTATTACACAATGTGAATATACATATATATATATATATATATATATATATATACACATATACACGCACACTAATATATATATATATATATATATATATATAGTTATATATGTTACACGAAACAATAATAGAACATAATATGATAAGTCACAGGATACAAGTCGTATCTTTGGTATGAGGGCTTCTTTCGTATATAAGCATTATCATCACGCTGACAGCTTCTGTAATAAAGATACACTAGTGGGGAAGGATTTATCCAGAGGAGTGGACTCTTGGGCCTTATTCAGATAACTGTCCCAATGAACGTATGTTCCCCAGAACACAAACAGATCTGGGCGTCTGTATGGCGCGCAGGTGCTTCCATTTTTCCGGACTCATTCAACTGAATGTGCTTTAAGTAGAAATTGGACAAGAATGATGAAAGCAGTGAAGCTCTCTTCATGGACCAAAAATGTGTGTGGAAAAGCTGGTGTGTGAATTGCCCCATGTTCATTCACGGGTGCCAAACGGGTGCCGCCTGGACGGAAATAAGTGTCACGTAAATCAGGACTTGAGCCAAACATTTCCCTAGGTTTTTCTCCACAATAAACTGCAATAGCATAGCCCAAAAAAAACTATTTTCCTACCTGCTCCATACTTCCTGAATGCTGAAGAAAGCGGAGCGGAAATACTGAGAACTGGAGGAAATATTACTTCTCTCCTGGGGCAAGGAACTATATGTGCAGTTGCAAGTATCTCCTAATTTAGAGTCACTTGACTGGCACGGCTACAAGATGCTAATCATATGATCATGTCCTCAGCTGGCAAACAAGCTAACCAGAAAGGGCTGTGTGACTCTACAGACTGCGGTTTGGAAGAAGAGAGGGGAGAAGATGACATCTGACCTCCATATTCCTTCAATGTGGTTTACACAACCATTGAAGGTCCATCTCTGGATACCATAGATACACACGGACACTGTCCAATCACTGCAGACTGTGGAAGAATGCGCAGGGACACGCCCCACTTACAAGGCGAAAGATAACACGCAGTTGTCTAAAAGGAATGACAGAGGGACAGCAGAGTTGTCAGACAAGACGCTCCAGTATTTTTATTTTATTGGGACGTTTTTACTAAAAGTCAGAAGAGCTGGTCCTCGTAGGAGCAAGGGTGAGAAAGTATGTTCCCAGCAGCAGGTAGATACAGCATCACATTAGGGGTAGTATTGGGTAGTCTGGCCGAGCGAGATGCTTCTTAGAGGTCCTCTGGTTAGCTGTCAGCACAATGAGGAAACTCCATCAGTTGTAATCAAGTACTGTATTTGCAGCTTGTTAGGACCAATGCCAAAGTCAATCCATTCAACTCCAGATGCCATATTCATCATGACCGTCTGGATCACTACAACTATTCAGACCACTAGTGTTTGCCGGTCTAACTTCTGTATGAACGACAAACTTTAACGCTCAACTGCTGCCCCATACAGGGGGTGCAGGACCCTGGTTCTTGTGATTTGTGGGGGTCCCAGCAGTCAGACTCCTGTGGATAGGGGATTAGTTTAAAAACGGGCACAAGAGCTTTTGGCAGGAAGGAAGATCTAAAATACAAAATGCTGTACGGAAATATTTCTACCAGTGAAACCGTATTTAAAGAGGTTATGGGTGAGATTTATCAAACTGGTGCAAAGGAAAACTAGCAACCAATCAGATTCCACCTTTCATTTGATAAATCTCCCCCAATGTATCTCAAACATGAACCTCCGCAGTGATGAACTGATCATAGCAGGTCTCACCCCCTAGCGGCATATGTACTAGCACATGGCAGTCATTCAAATGACTAGGCACTTATATAATACATGGTTGTCCCTAGTACACCACAGCGAGAGCTGAGGAGGCTCCTCTACGAAGTCCACATCCAGAATATAGATAAAGGTCGACCCGGTGGCTTTTAACATTTCGTTGTCCTGTTGCTACGGTCAATGTGGTCAAAATTTGCTGTTGGACATAACTGATAGCCGAATATATGAGAATGCGACAGAACAGCAAACAGAAATAGTTAAAATCCCTTGCAACACTTGATAAGCCTAGATGATGGCTTCCTCCACCATCTTAAGAAGAAAATCAAATTTTGGTTGGGTTCTTCAGGCTGGGGCTATACACAGTACTGAACTACGTGAAAATCGTACTGCGACATGAAGATCACTATGGCACACTGCAACATCTCACCTAATGGTTGTCGATGGAGAGTTGCAATGCGAGAGTAGAACACTGGTGAATTTCTGGTCACACGCATCTTTGCCATCATAGACCACAAATCACAATGCAAGTTTATACCATCCTTAAAGGGGCATTCCACAATTTTACTACTGACGGCCTATCCCCAGGATCAGTGAAGGTCCAACACCCCACACCGTCGCTGATCAGCTCCTCTGCAGTAACCCTGTGCCAGAGCTACACAGCTCCATCATCAGTGAATTGAACTGGTTACTGCACCACTGCTGCCATTGAAATGAACGGGAAGATCGATGCGGTTACCAGCTCCATCCACTACACAGAGCTGTGACGTTCTAGTGCCAACTTCCAGGGTCGAAGCTATTTGGGAACAGTTAACTGACTGGGGTGCGGGGTGCTGGACCCATGCCTATCGGATATTAATGGCCTATCCTGAGGATAGGCCACCAGTAGTAAGATCCTGAATACCCCTTTAATTCAAAAAAACATCATAATGAGAAAAGTAAGCATTTTACTGATGAACCTTTCCGAAATGACTAAAGAACAGGTTATCAAGGACATTGATGCAAGTTCATTCTTACCTCTGGCTGACAACTTCTTGGTGTTGATGATCTTTGCAGCATATTCCTGGTTGGAGGATTTCTTCACACATCTACGCACTACAGAAAAGGCACCCCTTGGAGAAAAGAAAAAAGAAAACTTTGCTGAAGAACCAAAAAAGGTAGATATGACAGTTGTCAATCTATCATCATGAAACTAAACGTAAGAGCCATTGGTTCCAGGTGTGGAGCACAAGAGGCGGCAGCCATGTCCTATCACAGGATACGTGGGACCGGACAAGCGGCCATGTGATGTCACTGAACTACAGTCCCCTCACTGTGCTATTTGCTAGTCGGTTCCTTTTCTGAACAAACCTGGCATCTTGTACACAAGGTCTCCAACGGAAAATGTGACACTTATCAGTTAAGAGGAAGTAACTATCAATTTTTGTGATATGAAAACGCAACCATACATAGGATTACAGTTCTTCACATGCATTAGCCTCCAAAAGACAAAAAAGCACCAGAAAAGAAAAAAAACTTTGACATGTCTTCACGTCTATTCAACGCAAGAGCCGTGTTATTACAAAATGTCACCCAAACCCACAGAGGGTCGTCTGAACCTCCCCAGATGTTGGGATAGATGAGGATCGGCTATTGGATTTCAGGTGTCCAATACTACTGTCCGCGGGGCAAAAAGTCACTACTAGAGATAAGTCTGGCATTGTCCATGTACACTCTCCCCATCAAGGACACACGCATGCTCAAACAAGGCAAGCATGCACGTTTATGGAAGGGTCAAGAGAAACAGCTGTCAGCCAATTGAGTACTGGGCCTTCTAATGGTCAGCCTTAAAGGGGTAGTGCAGCCTGTTTGTCTTCAGGATAGGTCATTATTATCTGACCGGCTCCCCCACCGATCCGCTATTTGAAGAGGAGGCGGTGCTCCATGCAAGCTCTGCTTCCTCCTCATGTGTCGTGTCCCCTGTATAATATATAGCATGCACAACCTCTTTAATATACATTCGTGTATTGTCGGACAACAGAGAACGACAGGTTTGGCTGACACTCTAATACGGGTATGGAGCTCCCAACACTCCCCCGAAAGATGATGTGGTTTCGCCCGATCCTTTTGTTCTCCCAGAATATAAGACACTGCTAGCAGCCTTCTCCTCTCTCCCTATTGAATACACATTCGGGTGAATTGAATGTGTACATGTTTGCGGGGTCAAGAGTGACAGCTGTAGGCCAAACGATCATTCGGCTGACAGCTATTGAATGTGTATGGCTTCCTTCAAAAGAAAAGGGTTTGGTACTGTGTTAGGCTACTTTCACACTAGCTGGATCCGGCAGGGTTCAGCAAAAACGCTTCCGTTACTCACAATATAACCATCTGCATCCGTTATGAACGGATCCGGTTGTATTATCTTTAACATAGCCAAGACGGATTAGTCATGAACTCCACTGAAAGTCAATGTAGGACGAATCTGTTTTCTATTGTGGCAGAAAAAATGGATCCATCTCTATTGACTTGCATTGGGGGTCATGCCAAATCCGTCTTGCTCCGCATCCCAGGACGGAAAGCAAACTACAACATGTTGCGGTTTGCTCTCTGGTATGGGAACGCAACCAAACGGAGCGGAATGCATTTCGGTGCATTCCGTTCCGTTTTGTCCCCAGTGAAAATGAATGGGGACAAAACTGAAGCGTTTTTTTTTTTTCCGGTATTGAGCACCTATGACGGATCTCAATACCGGAAAACTTAAACGCGAGTGTAAAAGTAGCTTAGGCCAGTAGTGAGAAGTCTTGATGCTCTTCATAAAATATTGTAATTTGTTCCTTTATAACTAACTAAAATACATGATGTTGTAAATTGTGCCGGTAGACTTTTGATGATTTTTCTAATATAATCATGTATTTTAGTTAAAGGGTATCAAATTACAATATTTTATATTGTTTCTCTTTTGGAGAGCATCATGGCTCCTTGGCTTACATACAACGCGTTTCTGAGACACCCAGGGGACACCCAATATGGCGTACATGGGTTTTAATCCATCTGTCTTTGAATGAACGGAAAGTCTATCTGACCATGCTGCATCTCCTCTCTCCAGTACCAACTGGTTGTCACCATTTTCATCAGTAAATATTTAAATACTTGCCACGTCAATCATTATATCCGTCCCTAGGGAAGCTTACAATATCATCTCCCTATTTCACAAATGCAAGAGAAAAGAAAGGCTGAAAATTGGAGGTCTCATTAGGAACCCCAACAAGGGTGCTGACCAGTAGTCCCAAAAGAGGTTAGACTACCGCAGCCTAAAAACAATTAGCGAAAATATTGCCTAATTTGACCAAAAAAAAGGAGACCAAACTAAAAAATGACAACGTTAGTTACCCACGTGGTCACTAGACCATGTGCAGACAGCAATAGAGCTCAGTTCTGCATAACCATCTGCTTGGCACCGCTGCGGTGTTCTTTTTTTAAGCTACCATATTCTACTTGACCAACTAAATTTCCAGAGTGGAGCGTGACATTTAGAAACAAGTGTTTTGGTCCCACGCCTACTTAAGAGCAGACAGCGCACAATCCGACCATTAACAAATGTGCCATGCAGTCTGATGTGGATGGCTGCAGGGCACTAGTCTACATGGCTCCAGTTTAAAGAGGAATCCTAATTAAAACAAATATTAGGTCTCGCTAAAAGTTCCTCTCTTCTAATGATGTGTGGTCCAAAGGCACAGTGGAGAAACAGCTTGCATTTATCGGCATGAAATACGGCAATATCTTCCCTATACCTATATGTAATACATATCAGAGCTGGCATTAACAAACTGCCGTTATCTTCGGGAAGAATTTGGCGCCACTACCCAGCTCTCAGGAAGATTGCAGATCGTGATCTCTGAATAGAAAACTACCAGCTCAGTGCTTTCTGAGCTTCCTCTACTTGTGGGTCCTGACTTCTTAATCTATTCTCATACGCATAATGGGGGCTGTCTCCTCTGGTGTCCAGAAGAATAATAGACTCAGACTAGCTTCCAAATAAGTGCTCCTCAACAAAATTACCGCTATATCTTTAAAGTGTTTCTGTCACCAGATGTAACCCTATTAAGCTAGCTGACATTAGCGATGTGCTAATATTAGCTAAACCCAAGTAGCCTATTCCTACTTTTATCAGTGCCCCTGTTACGCCAAAAAGCTAACTTTTATAATATGCTAATGAGGCTCTAGGAGCAGGGGGGGCGTTGCTCCTGCTCCTAGAGCCTCCGTTCTCCCACCTTGGTCTCCTCCCTCCAAGTCCTAATTGGCAGGGCCGGGCAGCGCTTGCGTCCATCTGCCAGCCCTCTGGTGTTCTGATGAAGTCTCGCGTCGTTCAGTATTCGGCGCAGGTGCAGTAAGGGAAGGGACGCTTGCTGGCTGCCAGCTATAATCACTGCGCCTGCGCCGAATACTGAACGGCGCGAGACATCGAGACACCAGAGCACAGGGCTGGCAGACCCTGCCTGGCCCTGTCAATCAGCACTTGGAGGGAGGAGACCAAGGTGGGAGAACGGAGGCTCTAGGAGCAGGAGCAACACCCCCCCTGCTCCTAGAGCCTCATTAGCACATTATAAAAGTTAGATTTAGACCATTTTCTACACCTAAAACCAGCCCGTCTCCTTTCCCCGCCACCTTTTTTAGACCTGGTGTGAACGGAGAAAAGTCACAGATTGCAGCGCAAATAACCTTTGTGCCGCAATCTGTGCCAGAAATATGCCATACATAGGCGTATTTCTGCATAGTAAATGACCCCCTATCTGTGTGGCTCCTTTGGGGCACCGTGTTCTCCCCTAGAAGCATTGCTCCTAGAAGAGAAAACTACTGTAATATTGCATGTTAAGGAGCCTTAGTGTGTTCTGAGTCATTAGATGCTATGTCACGTCCTCCCAGCCTTAGGATTCATGCAACCGACCGTATCCATTTTGTGTTCCAAAAATTGCAGATCCGCAAAATATGGTCCATGTGCCATTTGCATTTTGCGATATGGACATTCGGATGCGGAAAGCACACGGATGAAATCACACACGTCCTATACTTGGCCACAAAATGCAGACCACGGACCATCTGAAGTCAATGGGTCTGCAAAAAATGCAGATGCGACACGGACAGTATCCATATTTTGTGGCTACGCAATTTGTGGACCACAAAATACATACAGTCGTGCGCATAATTTCCGAGACTGCTTTAACATAGTCAGTGTTTGATCAGTGCTTTTCATCAGTGATTGCGTGCCAAAACCAGGAGCGGAGCCTGTGTTGGACTACTCTATGCGACATTTATCAAATGTCTTGTGTTGTTTCATAAATGTGTCTTATCCTTTAACTACTCCTCCACCTACTGGAGTGAGATTGCGATGTTTTTTTGCAACGTTTAAAAAAAATTCTTAATGATAGATCTGGAGTGAAACTCATTAACATAGCTAACCACACCCACATTACTAAACTGGCATGAATAGTGTAAAAGCGCAAAAAGTGTTCAAGCGAATGCAAAAAGTTGAAAAATCAATAAACTACTTTGCGACTTTTTGAAGCCAGAATTCTGGAGTGAAGGAATGATAAATCAGGCCTAAGGTATAATGGAAAGATGTGCATATGTTATGTGTTTTTGACCAGCGCCTGGTTTCGGCTCACAATCACTGATCAAACACTGCCCAATCACTGATGTGTGAGAGCGGCCTTACGGTCACCCTTCGGGTGGTCATGTGGAGTTAATTTTACAGGTGGTTTTCTGGTTGTATTGGACAGTACCTCACTGAAGTTAATGGAGGGAGTAGTACCGCACAGGATTCAGGACATGTGTCTCTTGGTATGTGAACATGTAACATCTGGTAGCTAATATAAAACACTGCGGCGTCCAGAATGTAGGGGGAAAACACCAAGCGAGAACACGACTATGACTACCCGATTATCCAACCGTTATAATGCCCCCCAGTAAGCCGGGGCACCTCACAGAGGTTATACATAACCCTCTCCCCAGCACCCGCGTCGCTCCCGATGCCTGCAAGGCGGCCGCTGCATCTCTCCGTTGCACGGATCAAAACATCCGGTGTTGGGGGAGCAGCCAACAGCAGGCTGTGATGGGGACGAGCCTCCCTAGCGTCACCTGGGATCCATCCCCGTCACGGCCTGCTATTGGCTGAGTCCCCCCCCCCCAACTTGCCAGATGTTTTGATCCTCGTGACGGGGAGATGCAGCGGACACCGTGCGATGCATGTGCCGGGGAGCACAGGGCAAGTATAACATGTATGAGGGGCTCGGGCGTTTAGGGGGGCATTATAAGTGTTGGATAACCCCTTTAGTATTACAAACAAAGATTAAGATTTAGCCCAAAATCTAGATTTATATAAAGAAGGAGGTCTATGTCTTGGCTTGTGAGCTTCCTGAGCCAGTACAAGTTGCACTCCACTATAAGGGCTCATTCACACATCAGTGTTTCCCGGACGTATGCTGTACGTGTTCTCCAAGGACAGCACACGTCCCGATTAATTTGAATGTGTGTATTCACACATCTGTGTTTTCAGCACACATGCATCTTGTCCGTGTTCCCGGATCCCTCACGCCCATTATAGTCAATGAGTCCATGAAAACCACGGATGCAACACAGATGCCATCCGTGTTTCACACATCATTAGAAAGAAATTGTTTGAAAATTATTTTCCAGCTGCTCAGTGTCAGTGAAAAACGGATGGCACATGGTCAGCAAAAAACCGACCCATGGACACAACACGGATCTGTCATGGGAGGAAACACGGATTGAACACTGTCTGTGTTACCACTGATCCAAAACTGACACTGACGTGTGCATGAGGCATAAGGGCTCATGCACACGACCACTGGGTGTTTTGTGGTCCGCAAATTGTGGATACCGGCCGTGTGCATTCCGCATTTTGCGGAACGGAAGGGCCGGCTCCTAATAGAACAGTCTTACCCTTATCTGTAATGCAGACAATGATCGTAAACGTTTTATTTTTTTGCGGATCAGCCATGCGGACACGGAATGCACACTTTCTGCGGCCCCAATGAAGTGAATGGTTCCGCATACGGGCCGCAAAAAAGTAAATAAATAAAAATGGACATAGAAAAAAAATACATTCATGTGCATGAGCCCCTAGGCCTCATGCACGTGACCATATTGTGTATCTTTGTCAGATCCGCATGTTTAGCGGATTGCACAAAGACCGATTCATTTCTATGGGTTCGCAAAAAAATAAAAAAACGGACGGCACATGGACGTCAATAGTGCGCTGTCCACATGAGATGTCCTACGTACAGTGGCCGCATACAAACACACTTATCCCACTCGTCAGGATGCTCTATTGTTATCAGAGGCACAAATGAAGGTCCGAGCATTAAAAACACCCCACGAAAGCAACGCAGGAGGTAATTACTGGAGAAATAATGCCATTTTCACACATTTGTATTACACATATTCATTATCCTCTAAAGCAGTGACGAGCCCGGCTGCGCTACGCCTGCCAGCACTGACGAGGTTAATGGCTCCGCTCTGACAAAGACTAATGACACTGCATAATATTCACTCTCCTTTCCTGGCCGTCAACTAGACCAAAGATCAAAAAACTTAGGGCTCCATCCCCTGCGTGCTTGAGGGATCAAGGCACCCTTCAAGAAAATTCTGCTGTTCTGTCACCCTAAGGAGGACAGACAATGGCAGCGATAACTTCTGCAATGCAGTGAACACAGGGAGCCATGTGGGAAGACAGGACCCCCCAGCCTCCATACAGGGGGGGCCGCCACTGATAACAAAGGGGCTAGGGGACATGATCAGTCTGTATTCCATAAGAGACACCCAGCCCAGAAGACAAAGGATGCAACAAAGACTACACACAGCCTCCTGCCAACATCCAAGCAGGAGACGCGGCACATGGAAGGGACACAATGTAAACCAGCGGCCAAGGCCCAGTGACAAACACTGCCACAATAACAATAATAAATGACTGCTCCCCTGTCCCTAGCCACTTGTCAGGTACCCTTTCTGCTCCGAAATTCTGCAACCAAAGCCGTCAACGTCTAGAGGATTACGCCAATGTCTGGCACGAGTGCCTTTTATCTGTTAACCCTGCTGTGGACAGAAGGGATTATCTTTCCCAAGTCTCACCAGGCACAGGAACTGGGGAGTCATTTCTACTAGGCAAACACACATGACTGTGGCCTTTGGGTCGGGTCCCTTGTTAGCACACACTGGCATCGCGCTCAGTGCCAGCGGAGCGGTTCACTGCGGATGTGGCTACATTCTAGTATACACGGCATGTCCCACCATGAATGAGGGGCCGTAGAGCCCCGGCACGGAAGCAGATGTCTTTGTCCTATTGTCTGGGGGCTACAGCTGCTGCTCATTCTTAAAATTTAAGAGCTGACCCCCTATCCCCTTCAGTAGGCAGGGCCTGCTGTTCTGGGACGTGGCGCTGTCAGTGTGCTGACACTAGCTCGCCTGTCAGGTCACTCATCAATGTCACTATGCGCCTTGTGTCTGGCCTCGCTGCCTGCATACACTATTTCATTCATCGGTTCCTCCTGGCACCACCTGAGCCCTCCTCCACCAGGTAACCTAGGTGCCCTCTTCCTGCCTCCTCTCTAGGCGGACATGCCATTTCCTCTACCCTCGGGCTCTCCATTAGTGTCTTGTTCCGTGTACACAAGTAGTTTGGCTGCTTTTCCTCCAACTTAATATGGTTGTCGCAGCCGCTGGAGGCATGGTGCCCGCCATACCCATAAATGACCCTATTAATGATTGTGCCAGCCCACTGTCCACAGAGGTTTACTGTCAGTAAGACATATACTGTGCTCTATCTTGTCATTCTGCCAGCCTGTCTACCCATCCGCTGCCCCACCGCCTTCACCCTGTACTGCTCTTCTCAGATGGCCCTGCCCCGGTTGTGCTGCCCTCACTGGTGGGGGCAGGCTGGCAGCCTGATACAAAACATCTGGAGCATGCAGCAACTGTGCCCAGTGGTCTAGGATACCCTGCACAGACTGTGCCCCCCTGTTCTTCACCGCCCAAGTCTATGGGCTAAACAGTACACTGTGCCCCCTCTCTGAGCTGTACCCATGCACATAAGCCTGGCATGCCATGTCACTTTATAGAGCAGTCTTCCTGTGCCCCTTGGCTCCTCACAGTCTGCTGTGCCCATGTCTATCCAGTGCCCTCTTCTTCCCGACCAGTCTCCTGTGCCCCCTCAGTGCCCCGCTCCTCTCCTTACTTGCCAAGCTCCTCGTACAGCTGGTACTCGTCCGTGAAGCGGGTGCAGGTCGCGGGGGTCGCCATGCTAATGCCGGGGGAACTAATCTCGCATCGGGCGGGCGGCGGGCTGTCAGAGAAGCCGGGGCGAGATCTCCTCTGCTTCTTCCTCTGCGTCTCACCCTCCTTCTCCGGGGCGGCTCCTGCTTCCCCTCCCTCCCGCAGCCTCCTTCTCCTCCCCTGCTGCCGGGCTCTGCTCGCCTCCGTCTGCGGAATGCCCGCTGTCTCCCTGGGTGACCCTGCTGAGACGACTCGTGTCACTCGGCTCTGGCCGCGTACTGTCACTGCTGCCCCGGGAGGAGGAGTGGGGGGAGCCGAGCACCGCGATACTTCCCCGGGACACTCCCCCCTTCCTGCGGACGCCCAGCCCAGGGGGGAAGAAGGGGGAGCGTGCGGCGGGGTCAGGCACACAGGGGACGCTGCGAGCTTTCTGCGGCATTTCTGAGAAAGCTGGGTGACAACATGGCCGGCCCGGGGTCAGGGCTGCAGCAGCTGGATAATGGGGGCACATACACTGTGCAGGACTGCGGGAAACCTGGGTGACAGGTCCCATAGGGGCTGTATAGGAGGTCACCCAGCTTTCCCAGGGACAGATACACAGTTTGAGGGATGTTGTACTGCAGCCCCGGCGGAGCACACAATGTAGCACACAGTATCAGTACAGGACACAGAAGCCGCAGCAGCTGACAGGTCAGAGATGACACCGCCGCGTCACGTGACCCGAGTCACATGGGACAGCTGTTTTTTATTTCTTTTATTTTCTCTTTATAGAAGTCAGTGGGAACGTTCTGCAGTGTTAGGAGCTCACAGGTGCCGTATGAAAATACCAGCCAATCAGAGACCAGCTTTAATGGTGTAACTTGCACTGGATAAGTGAAAGGTGGACTCTGATTGGTCGTTTTTGTGTTTTTACCTAAGACAGTATAAATCCTGTATTAGACACCCAAGCGTTCCTTCCCGGCAGTCACCTGCTCTCTAGCGGAGGAGACCGCTGCTATTACATGCAGCAATCTCCTCCGCAGCATTGGGAGGAGCAATCGCTATGCCATCGCTCGTTTCCATGCTGTACAGTGGTTTGCTGGCGGCAGATCGTAATGAGACAGCATCATCTGCCGCCGGCAAACACTGATTTTTTTAAGCATGCCTAAAAATCAGAATTCCCAGATGAACAAGCATTTGAACAAGCATCAGGCAATCGTCGGCAGTGTTACACTGCAAGATGATTACTAACGACCGTTCATATGAACACTCGTTAGCGATCATCAGGCAGAAAGTCTGCCCGTCTCTAATATACCCTTTAGCCTGTGTTCACACAACTACATTTGGCCAAATGCCAAAGGTATAGCTAGGGCTATAACCCCTTAAGGCCTCATGCACACGACCGTATGTGAATTGCGGATCCGCAAAAAAAACGGATGACATTATTTTTGAGGATCCATTGTAATAATGCCTATCCTTGTCCGCAAACTACAAAAAAATAGGACATGCTATTTTTTTGCAGAATGGAAATACGGAAATGGAATGCACACGGAGTACCATCCGGAACAGACACAGAAAGTAAATACATTCGTGTGCATGAGGCCTAAAGAGGTTGTCTCACTTCAGCAAGTGGCATGTTTCATATAGGCAAAGTTAATAGAAGGCACTTACTAATGTATTGTGATTCTCCATATTGCCTCCTTTGCTGGCTGGATTCATTTTTCCATCACATTATATGCTGCTAGTTTCCATGGTTACGACCACCCTGCACTCCAACAACAGTGGTTGTGTTTGTACACTATGTGAAAAGGCACTGGCCTCAGTGCTGGCCGGTGAAGGTGGGAGCGCTCATAGGCACGGATGTGCAGCAGCTCCCGCCCCGGCCACTTTGTATCTGTGCTGACTCAGTGGCCATAACCGCTTGATACAAGCAGTGTATAATGTGAAAAATGAATGCAGTCAGCAAAGGAGGCAATATGGACAATCACAATGCATTAGTAAGTGCCTTGTATTAACTGTACATGATAAATGCCATTTGCTGAAGTCAGAAAACACCCTTAAGGACTTGGCAAGTTTAACGTATTTTGTGGTTTCAGCTTTTTCTCCCTACCTTTCAAAAACCACAACTTTTAAAAATTTTCGCTCACATAACTATAGGAGGGCTTATTTTTTGCTGGGCAAGTTGTATTTTTCAATCGCTCCATCTTATTTACCATATGGGTATGTGCACTAACAATGACATGATGTTTTTATCCCGCGGGTCAGTATGATTATGGCGGTACCAAATTTAGATAGTTTTCGTTATGTTTTACTTTTAAAAGATTTTAAACAAAAATCTTTCTTGGCCTCGCTATATTCTGACACCCATCACTTTTTTATCTTAGTCTGCAGAGCTGGGTGAGGGCTTGCTTTTTGCGGGGGAGCTGTACTTTTTGCGGTACCATTTTGGGATACATACGACTTTTCGATAAGTTTTTATTTAATTTTTTGGGGGAGATAAGGTGACCAAAAAATGTAGAATCATGCATTTTTTTTTCAGTACAGCATTCACCATGCAGGAAAAATATTTTGATATTTTTAATAGTTTGGCCATTTGTGGACGTGTCAATACCTATTATGTTCATTTATTTTTACAAAATTGGGAAAGTGGGGTGATTTGAAATTTTACTCTTGTGTTTTTTTTTTTTTTTTTTTAACTTTCTTCTTTCAATGTAACGTTTTGTGCCCTTAGGAAACTTGTACATATGATCTTCTGATCACATGTCCCATAGACTGCAATAGAATACTATTCCAGTCCATGGGATTTTCACTGGCTGCCTGTCAGGCCGTGCCTCTGGCACAGCTTTTTCAGGCGGTTTAATATGACCGTGCTGGGAGGCTATCAGGATAATGCGACTATTGTCAAACACAAACAGGGATAGTGCATCCCTAAAACTTCCCGGATCCACTTTACCTGCCTACTTGCACAGTCACCCTAACCACTGACCCTACAACTGGGCAATGGTCCATATACTGTAATACATTGAGGGCAACACACAAACAGGGAACAACAAACAGACAAACACTAAGTGCATAGTCGTGCGTGCCAGTCAGACAATGAAGTACAAACGCCAGAGGCAAGTGAGAAAACCAGACACGCCAAAAAGTCAGAACTGGGAGATCAAAACAATTCTAAATCGCCAGGAGCCAATTAACAAGAAATACAAATCCAGAAATCTAAAGTCAAAGGAGTCTTCAATACCACAAGGGAACAACAGGGGGAGCCAGAGAACAGGAAATTCACCGGCATATGCAGGAGCCAATGTAACGTGGTATCTCCCTACTTCATGCAATTTCCCTACCTGTCGCGCCGGAAGTGACGTTGTAGGCGTTCCTGGCGATTGGACGATCTGCGCAAAAGAGCAAAGGATGGAAAATCTCACATCGCAATTCTGGCTGTACACGGGACACTGCGCATGCGCTGGAGAGAGATTACAGCCCAGTGCGCAAGCGCGGCAAAATCCATCAGATCTCATCCATATATTGAGGTCTGTGCTACTGCACCCCCATATACCCCTAGGCGCTTGCGCACTGGGCCGTAATCTCTCTCCAGCGCATGTGCAGTGTACAGCCAGAATTGCGATGTGAGATTTTCCATCCTTTGCTCTTTTGCGCATGCGCAGATCGTCCAAACGCCAGGAACGCCTACAACGTCACTTCCGGCGCGGCAGGTAGGGAAATCGCACGAAGTAGGGAGATACCACGTTACACCAGCTTTTTATACTCAGCAGGAAGCAGCTCACACCAGCTTCCCTGCACCTTATTGGCCCGGGGCTCCGATGTCAGAACGGGGCCACCCAGCAGTCCTGGTTCCCTGGCAACCGGACGCTACTGCCGCACAGAGGCAGCTTCAGCCAGTGGAACCGTGACAGAGACTTCACAAGGCCCCAAGTTGTCATAGTAACCGATGTGAACCCTGTGCTTTTGCCACGTAGACGCCAGTCTCCAGTGAATCGGGCCGGACGGACTCTTACAAACCCCCGGCAATTCCAGAATGCGCAGAGATCCGGCAGGCTGTTTCCTGCCACAACAGCCTGCCAGATCTCTAACACTAGTGTGCATCTAGCCTAACTAAAACAGCCATGTCAGGAGAGGTTAGAGGTCCTCTTTAAACGTCACTTTTTTGCCTTGACTGGGCCAGTATATGTTGGGATATCTTATTTTTGTAGTATGGAATAACATAGTATAATGCTATATTCTATACAAAGGTATACAGTAAAAAAATTGTATACCATGGTACTTGGCCGCTTGCTTTCATATGAGAGCTGAACTCCTTCTGTCCGCAGCACGGGAGTCCCGAGCAGATCTTGTTCTACACCTCCTTGAAAAGAAAAAAGGTCCATTAAAGGGGTTATCCAATATCATAACCTGCCCCTCACTGTGCTGGGCCCCTCACAGCGAATATACTTACCCCGTGCCACTCCTGGTCCCCGCACCACCGCTGCTGATTCTTCCCGTGCCCGGATGAAAACATCCGGTGTCGGGGGTGGAGCAGCCAATGGTGGACGGGGATAAGCCTCCCTAGCATTGCGGGTCACGCTATTATAAGTGTATTCCCTATGAGGGGCCCATGACATGGGAGTTTATAATATTTGATTACCCCTTTAATTATTCCCATAAAAACATGTAGGTGACAGCCGGGCCCCTGCTGTATCGATGCCGGGAGATTAACCCCTTCTATGCCGCGGTCAGTGCTGACCGCGACATAGAAGGGGTTTGCTGCGGGTGAGGGAGCCCACCGGGTCCCCGTGCTGCTGTGGCGGGGACCTGATGGGTGAGAAGGCAGCCCGATGCCTTGCACGGCATCGGGACCTGCATTCTACGGTTGCCCAGGAGATCCAGCCACAAGCTGTGTCTCCTAACCTAGGCAACCTGTTAGGGTATTATACAGAGTTATACACTAACAGGCAATGCATTACAATATAGATGTATTGTAATGCATTGCAGAGAAGAACAAACCCCCAAAAGTCAGAAATACAGTTAAAAAAAAGTGTTTTTCATAAAAAAATAAAGTTTCAAGTTAAAAAAGAAAATAAGCGCCCTTTTCCCCTGATTTTATAACAAAAAATAGGGGGGGAAAAGAAAAAGCACACATATTAGGTATCGCCGCGTCCATAACGACCGACTCCATAAATATATCACATGATCCACCCCGTCCGATAAACACCATAAAAAAATAAAAACTGTGTCAAAAAAAGCCATTTTTGTCACCTTACATCACAAAAAGTGCAACACCAAGCGATCAAAAAGGCATATGTCCCACAAAATGGTACCAATAAAACATGAGTATATCACCTCATGCCGCAAAAAATGAGTCCCTACATAAGAAAATCGGTAAAAAAATAAAAAAAACTATAGCTCTCAGAACATGGAGACACTAAAACATTTTTTTCTTTCAAAAATGCTATTATTGTGTTAAAGAAAAAAAGTATACATATTAGGTACCGCCGCTTCTGTAACGATCAGCTCTATAAAAATATCATATGACCTAACCCCTCAGATGAACACCGTAAAAAAACAAAAAAAAGTGCCAAAAAAGCAATTTTTGTCACCTTACATCAAAAAAATTGCAAGTCCAAGCGATCAAAAAGGCGTATGTACCCCAAAATAGTACCAATCAAACCATCACCTCATCCTGCAAAAAATAAGACCCTAAGGGTACTTACACACTAGCGTTAAAGTTTTCCGCTATTGAGTTCCGTCCTAGGGGGCTCAATAACGAAAAAAAAAAAAAGATCAGTTTTGTCCCAATGCATTCTGAATGGAAAGAAATCCGTTCATCAGGATGTCTTCAGTTCAGTCACTTTTAGGCCCCTTTCACACGGGCGAGTTTTCCGCGCGGGTGCAATGCGTGATGTGAACGCATTGCACCCGCACTGAATCCTGACCCATTCATTTCAATGGGTCTGTGTACATGAGCGTTTTTTTTCACGCATCACTTGTGCGTTGCGTGAAAATCGCAGCATGTTCTATATTCTGCGTTTTTCTCGCAGCCCTAGCCCCATGGAGGTGAATGGGGCTGCGTGAAAAATGCATTGCATCCGCAAGCAGGTGCGGGTGCGTTGCGTTTTTCACTGATGGTTGCTAGGAGATGTTGTTTGTAAACCTTCAGTTTTTTATCACGCGCGTGAAAAACGCATCAAAACGCATTGTACCCGCGCGGAAAAAACTGAACAACTGAACGCAATCGCAGGCAAAACTGAATGGCTTTGCCTGTGAAATCGCACAGTTTTCCCTGAACGCATCCGCAACGCATCCGGACCTAATCCGGACACGCTCGTGTGAAAGAGGCCTTATGGTATTTGGCTGGAGAAAATACCGCAGCATTCAGCATTTTTTCCTCTAGCCAAAATTCCGGAACACTTGCCCGAATGCCGGATCTGGCAAAAAGTTCCATTGAAATGTATTACTGCCAGATCCGGTATGAAGTGTTCTGGTAAAACAGATCGGGATTTACAGACTGCGCATGCGCAGACCTTTAGGCCTCTTTCACACAAGCGTGTCCGGATTTAGTCCGGATGCGTTCAGTGAAAACTGTGCGATTTCGCAGGCAAAGCCATTCAGTTTTGCCTGCGATTGCGTTCAGTTTTTATCGCGCGGGTGCAATGTGTTTTGATGCGTTTTTCACACGCGTGATAAAAAACTCAAGATTTACAAACAACATCTCTTAGCAACCATCAGTGAAAAAGGCATTGCATCCACACCTGCTTGCGGATGCATTGCGTTTTTCACTGAAGATCCATTCACTTCTATGGGGCCAGGGCTGCGTGAAAAACGCAGAATATAGAACATGCTGCGATTTTCACACAACGCAGAACTGATGCGTGATAAAAAGCGCTCATGTACACAGACCCATTGAAATGAATGGTTCAGGATTCAGTGCGGGTGCTATGCGTTCACGTCACGCATTGCACCCGCGTGGAAAACTCACCCGTGTGAAAGGGGCCTTAAAAATGTGAAAAAAAATTAAAGATAACACCTGAAAAACGGATCAGGTATTTCAATGCATTTGTCAGACTGATCAGAATCCTGATCAGTCTGCAAATGACATGGGTTTGCATATAGTTTTAGGGTACTTTCACACTTGCGTTATTCTTTTCCAGCATTGAGTTTCATCCTAAGGGCTCAATACCGGGAAAAAATGATACGTTTTATCCTAATGCATTTTGAATGGATAGAAATCCATTCAGGATGCATCAGTTCAGTCCCGCTTACGGTTTTTGGACGGAGAAAATAGCGCAGCATGCTTTGGTATTTTTTCTGGCACAAATTCCAGAACACTTGCTGGCATTCATTTCCATTAACATGTATTAGTGCGGGATCTTGCATTAAAATCACCGCATTGCTGGATCCCGTCTTCTGGTCTGCGCATGCGCAGACCATTAATAGTGTAAAAAAATATATATACCAGATCCGTTTTTCCGGATGACAACCAGAGAGACCGATCCGGTATTGCAATGCATTTGTAAGATGGATCCGCATCCGGATCCGTCTACAAATGCTGTCCGTTTGCATACATATTGCCGGATCTGGCAGGCAGTTCCGGCGATGGAACTGCCTGCCTGATACCTCTAACGCAAGTGTTAAAGTACCCTCAGACTATGGAGACACTAAAACATCATTTTTTTTGTTTCAAAAATGCTATTATTGTGTAAAACTTAAATAAATAAGAAAAAGTATACATATTAGGTATTGCCACGTCCGTAACGATCTGCTCTATAAAAATGTCACATGACCTAACCCCTCAGATAAACGCTGTAAAAGTAAATAAATAAAAACTGTGCCGAAATTACTAATTCTTTGGTCACCTTGCCCCTTAAAATGTACCCAAAAATGGTACCAATAAAAACGTCAACTCTTCCCGCAAAAAACGAACCTCTGCACAAGATGATCGGCAGAAAAATTTAAAAAAATATGGCATTCAGAAAATGGACACAAACATATATTTTTTTTAAATGCTTTATTATGTAAAACTGAAACAAACAAAGAAAGTAGACATATTTAATATCATTGCGTCTGTAACAACCTGCGCTATAAAAATAGCACATGATCTACCCTGTCAGATGAATGTTGTAAAAACTAAAAACGGTGCCAAAACAGCCATTTTGCCTCACAATAGTAATATAGAGCAATTAAAAATCATATGTACTGTACCCCAAAATAGTACCAATAAAACTGGCACCAGGGTGGCTTCAAATGGGACATGGCATCTAAAAACTAGTCCAGCAAAATCTACCTTCCAAAAACCATATGGTGCTCCTTTTCTTCTGCGCCCTGCCATGTGCCCTTACATCAGTTCACGACCACATGTGGGGTGTTTCTGTAAACCGCAGAATCAGGGTAATAAATATTGAGTTTTGTTTGGCTGTTGACCCTCGATGTGTTAAAGAAAAAAATTGAATAAAATGGAAAATCTGCAAAACAAGTGAAATTTATGAATTTCATCTCCATTTTCCTTTAATTCTTGTGGGTTAACAAAGTTAGTAAAATCAGTTTTGAGTAACTCGAGGGGTGTAGTTTCCAAAATGGGATCAATGGGATTCATTTCCACTTTGTAAGCCCCACAATTTTTCTTAAAAATTTTAAGAATTGCTTCTAAAATTCTAAGCCTTCTAATATCCTAAAAAAATTAAATTATATTTATGAAATGATGCCAACATAAAGTAGACATATGGGGAATGTTAAGTAATAAATATTTTATGAGGTATCACTTTCTGTTTTAAAAGCAGAGAAATAAAAATTTTAAAAATTACACATTTTTCAAAATCTTTGGTAAATTTGGGATTTTTTTCATAAAGGTGAAATATATTGACTCAAATTCATGACTATCGTGAAGTACAATGTGTCACGAGAAAACAATCTCAGAATGGCTTGGCTAAATAAGTGTTCCAAAGTTATTACCACATAAAGTGACACATGTCAGATTTGCAAAAAATGGGTGAAAACTGGCCCGAGGTAGAAGGGGTTAAGGGATTGCATTTGTAGCATTTTTCACATAGGATTTCCCCATTGTCAACGGGGAAGATTTATCAAACTGGTGTGAAGGAAAGCTCGTTTAGTTGCCCATAGCAACCAATCAGATTCCACTTTTCATTTTTCAGAGCTCATTTGAAAAATGAAAGGTGGAATCTGATTGGTTGTTCCTTTACACCAGTTTTGATAAATCTTCCCCAATGGATCAGTAAAAATAGAATTAAAGCACACGGCAGAACTAGTTTTTAAGCAACGTTTGTTAGGAGATGTGTCTTGTTCTTCAGTTTTCTTTTCACAAGCGTACAAAATTCAAGAAAACTGATGACATCAACAGATAAAAAAAAAAACAAGTACTTAACAGAATTACCGAAAACACTGAAGGAAAGTAAAAGAAAATTGAGGGAAAGATGCCAGTTTTTTCACTGAAAGAACTCTACATAAGGCTACATTCACACGACCGTGAATGTGTCCGCGTCCGTTCCGCAATTCTGCGGAACGGGTGCGGACCCATTCACTGTCTATGGGGCCGGACGAGGTGCGGAGAGCACACTAGGTGCTCTCCGCTTCCGCATTTGCGGAGCGCGGCCTCGAACTTCCGGTCCGCGGCTCCGCAAAATATAGAACATGTCCTATTCTTGTCCGCAGCCTGCGGACAAGAATAGGCATTTCTATGGGGGGTGCGGCTGGGTGTATTGCGGATCCGTAATACACTACGGTCGTGTGAATGTAGCCTTAGGCGTATTAAGTTATTTTACCAGGGAAGAGAAATATAGCAGGCTGCAAATAAAAGGCGGGGGGGGGGGGGGTCATTAAGACTGGCATCTCATAGGCCAGTCCACATGCCAGAAAAACAAATGCACCTCAGCTATGACCTAGCATAATTTGCTTTATAATATACAACAATAAGCCACTGCTTGACACCTCTAATGGCTTATTTCCTTGAAAGCAAAGGATTGAGCATATTGAAATTCTACATGCCCAATCTGAACCCAAAATATGGTATGCTGAACAATTCATAAACAGATGGTCGGTCCAGCCGAAATCGTCAGGTCGACATAAGTCGAATATGTATGGCAGGGGCAGAACTGTAATTCATAGGGCCCCATAGCAAAATAAGATGGGGTCCCCACCTAGTGTGAGAAAACAACAGCATATGTAGCAACAATTAAAGATATGTATAACAGCACGATATATCAGAAAATCCACATTATAGCAAAGAGCCAGCATACTGTTATTTCCCACGGGCCACATACGGCTTACTGGATCATTTCATGAGGCCCCCGGCTCCCTGCCAGAGCATATTGTGCAAATGCTAATGACTGGGGAGGGTCTGATCTGAGACTGGGGGGGGTCTGATCTGAGGCTGATGGAAGCTTTACCCTAAGTTCACACTTGCGCGTTCGAACGCGCTGTAAAACGCTCAACACATGCAAACCAATGCTTCCCTATGGGACTGGTTCACATTTTCGCGTTTTACAGCGCGTTCGATGTGCGTTTCCTATTTGCAAAAACGGGCTGTATTACGCGCGACACAAACGCGCGTAAAACGCTCGTTTCAAGAACGCTCAGGTCTGAACCCAGGGTTAGGGTTCTGATGGGGGCTGATCTGAGGCTGGGGAGTCTGATGGGGGTGTGATCTGAGGCTGATGTAGGCTGGGGAGGTTATTGGAGGTGGGGGGGGGGCAGATCTGAGGCTGAAAAAGGGACAAAGGCAGGGACAGTTGTGAAGGCAGAGGCGGGGAGAGTGAAAGCTGGATGGACCCCTCTGGGATGAGCTTGGTTGCCATTGTTGCCAAATAAAGAACTAAATATGTTACATTTTCAACAAATTAGACTGCTATATTTGTTCAAAAAGGCTCCTGTACTATATATAATATACATAATGCAGGCGTCATTTTGTGCTAGATTTTTTTTAATTGAAGCACATTTTCTGTAACTTACCCCTAATTATATGTTTGACCAAATATAGCAGTCAAATTTTTAAGTTGAGAATTTAGTATGTCCGGCGAACGATGTTACAAATATCCAAATGGCCCTCGGCAGCAAAAGGTTCCCCACTTCTGCTTTATGGAGATACTGACAGGCTTCAAATGTCCAAAACGCGGGTTTTTTCTAACCTTTATTAGTAACAGGCAAGTGTACAGGTTGCAAGATACAAAATAACACAAAAAGTAAAATCCTGCTTGTCCAAGCACTAGCTGAACAGTATATATTCCCTCTCTGTTACATACAATCAACCGCAACCTGTACCTTCAGTTTGTATGCAGCTTTGTGAGCAGCCTCCATGCTCTCTCCAGGCAGTCCTTTCCCAGTGTAGCTAGGGTTTTAACCCCTTGACATGTGCCGTACATGTACAGCGGTTGTCGCCTCTGGAGTGGAGAGGGCTCCATAGCGACTAGGTGCCAGCTGTTTCACACAGTAAACACCGGGGACTAATGTGTACAGTCTGCATCAAAGGAGGCTTTTCTTGGGAGCTCTGTGATCCCAGGGCTCAAATAGCTTCCCTGCAATGAGAATGGAGAAGCAGTTCACTGTTGGTGAGAGACTGGAGCCTGTACGAAGGTTCCAGACCTATCACAGGTATATTCCAATATAGGCCTGCAAGTGACAGTCATGCATTGGAATATTCAGATTTCCCATATAAAACTGTATTAAACTACAGTAGTGTATGAGAGAAGTAATCTACTGATTGCACATTTAGGTCCCCTAGGGGCGCCTTGAAAAAGTTAAAAAAAAGTTTTTTCAATTTTAAACAAATTATAAAAATTCAAAACATCCCCCTTTCCCTTATAATAAAAAAAAAAATGCACAATAAAAAGTAAACATCATCAGCATCGCCGCATCCTAAAATGCCCAAACTATTAAAATATAAATGTATTAATCCTGTATAGTGAATGCTGGAATAAAACTACAGCACGCTGCGGGTTTTTGTCCGGCCGCCTCTCGGCATGTTTGCCATGCTGTGGCCGGACCTCCAGACTGCCCCCATTATAGTAAATGCGGCCATAGTGGACTTCCGGTGACACGGTGGACTTGTGGTACAGCCGGAAAAGGCTACAGCAAGTGTAAAAGTAGCCTTAGGCTACTTTCACACTAGCGTTTTGGCTTTCTGTTTGTGAGATCTGTTCAGGGCTCTCAAAAGCGGTCCAAAACGGATAATTTTTGCCCTAATGTATTCTGAATAGAAAAGGATCCGCTCAGAATGCATCAGTTTGCCTCCGTTCAGTCATTATTCCGCTCTGGAGGAGGAAACCAAAACGCTGCCTGCCTGACGAAACCGAGCCAAATAGATCCGTCCTGGCACACAATGTAAGTCAATGGAGACGGATCAGTTTTCTCTGACACAATCTGGCACAATAGAAAAAGGATCAGTCCCCCATTGACTTTCAATGGTGTTCAAGACGGATCGGTCATGGCTATAGAAGACATAATACAACCGGATCCGTTCATGGCGGATACATGCGGTTGTATTATTGTAACGGAAGCGTTTTTGCAGATCCATGACGCATCCGCAAAAAAAGACAATGTGAAAGTAGCCTTACTTGTATTAATAACTTTGATTCCGGGTTAATGGTTTGGATTGCTCTTTCCCAGGTCATGAAGGAAATATTTCTCCGTGGCACAGATTGGTCAAACATATCTAGGTTGTTTACCTTTTTCTGGATCAACAGCTTTAGGTGTAAGGATTGTATATAAATAAATCATGTTAAAATCAAAACCCTGTCTCTTTATCATTTCTTATTATATTGCAACAAGGAATTTGAATATATATTGGAAAGTTATTTATTTTAATTATTTATTTTATGCACTTATATAGCGCTACTATATTCCGCAGCATTTTACGGCCATTTGCACCAAGCTGCCCCCAATGGGGCTCACAACCTAAGTTCCCTATCAGTATGTCTTTGGAGTGTGGGAGTACCCGGAGGAAACCCATGCAAACACATGGAGAACATACAAACTCCATGCAGATGTTGTTCTTGGTCGGATTTGAACCTAGGACCCCAGTGCTATCATAGTTATTTGCTTCTAAAAATCCAATATGACTGTATCCACGATGCACTTTATAATATACATATACAGAAAGGCATTCTTTCCATTATGAGAGCCAATACAACCAATTTTTAGGAACTCTGAAGGAAAAAAAATACATAAAACAGAACATTAAAATCCCAGTAGTAAACTATTCTTTCTTTTAAAAATCTTTTTATTAATGTTTTCACATAACAGTGGTATAAAAATCCCAGTAGTGAGAACAGTGTGTATAAATGGGGAAAAGAATTAACAAGAGAGAAAAAGAGTTCCAAGCCTCATAGGCTAGCGAGAATTATGGACAGTCCACGTCATAGTAATCAGTTCACCAAGTGATAGTACTTTAAGTCAAGCAAAATATAGCCAACTAGGAATAGGGTGAGTTATAGACAAACTTAAGCCTGTATTCAGTGTCGGACTGGGATGCCTAGGGCCCACCAGTAAAATTTATTTTGGAGGCCCATTGTATGGATACAATCAAATATTACCTGCTCACACAGCATTAAGATTCTACCACATGATTGAATATAGGGGTCCCTGCAGCAAATCTGAGAAGCTAGATCCTGGGGAAAAGAGGATACTGGTAGCTTTTCTCTATACCTAGAAGTCATCTCGGCTCTGATTGTGTCTATAGTAATAAACTGGGGAGTTTCTTTAATAATCTATCAAGTTTTTTATATGAACATAGGCTGGTTGAGGTGCCGCACATTGAATATATGTATGTAGTGCAGTAAGTCTACTGTGTATGTGCCACTTGTGTAGGGTGTGGGAGACTAGGGGACCACCTTGCTCAGGGGCCCACCGAGGGATTCACCTGCCTGTATTACACCAATAGATTATCTGGCCAATATCTGTCTAATCAGACCGATAGTTGGTGTGTATAACAAAAGATCTGTGTGTGCAATTGGCCAAATTTGTCCGATAATCTGTTGGTTTAATACAGGCCTAAGAGGAGAATGGTGGAAAACACTAATGTCAAGGTTAATTACTCTTTATCTGAAGTTAAGGAAATCCAGAATAACACAACTCAGGGCTGCCCATTATCCCCACTGCTCTTTATAATGGTCATGGAGACCCTACTCCAAGCCACCAGACAGTAGACTATGATAAAGGGCTTATTTTTGGGCAACAGGAGGATAGAATGACCACAGGAAACAACCTGCTCTTGATGATACCCTGCTTTGGCCATCCCAGCAACTGAAGAATCCTCATCAGGTTTTTCTGGGCTACAGATATTGATGACATCCTAAGGATAGGTCTTCAATATCTGTAGAACCGACAACCCCTTTAAGTACCTTTTAGCTTGATGATATCCAACTTTAAAATAAACACTTCTAAGTCACAGGCATTAAATATTACACTACCATCCAAATATAAGATTACCTTAAACCCAACTACCCATTTTCTTAGCTGACAGATTCCATAAAATTCTTAGGGATAAACATTTCACCTATCACAAAATAATTATAGACAATAAACTATAAAGCTCTACTTTCCACCTTACGCCCTACTTTCATATAACTGACCCTAGTCTTTTTCTTGTAGATAAGCTGGAAAAAAAAAAATATTAACTACACCCAAAATCACATATCTGTTGCAAGCACTGCCCATACCCCTGCCTAGTGATTTTTTCCACCAATAAAGAAAATTTGGTTCCAACTATAACGGGGGACACATCAAACCCAAAGCAACATACAAGATACTCCAACTGCCCCCAATCAAAGAAGGCTGGCTGATAATAACTAAATATAGCTAAAAAATAAATAACGCAATCCATCTCTGTACAATAGTTGATTGCATTTGGCGTCTATCTCAGAAGCGTTGGATTCATATAGAGGAAATTTTAATAAGGGGTGGCCTCAGAATTTAAAGTGGTCCTGGAAAGAAACCTAAATGTGGCCCCATGTTGTAGGCAGGTCCAACTTAACAGAAGGCAGGGTAAGGGTACTTTCACACTAGCGTTTTTCTTTTCCGGCATTGAGTTCTATCCTAGGGGCTCAATACCGGAAAAGAACTGATCAGTTTTATCCCCATGCATTCTGAATGGAGAGAAATCTGTTCAGGATGTCTTCAGTTCAGTCACTGTCAGGCGTTTTTGACAGAGGAAATACCGCAGCATGCTGTGGTATTATCTTCGTCCAAAATGCCTGATCAGTTGCCGGAAAGCCGGATCCGGCATTAATTTACATTGAAATGTATTAGTGCCGGATCCGGCATTAAAAATACCGCAATGACGGATCCAGCATTCTGTTCTGTGCATGTGCAGACCTTTAAAAATGTGAAAAAAATAAATACCGATCTGTTTTGCCTGATGACACCAGAAAAAAGGATCCGGTACTGCAATGCATTTTTCTGAATGATCAGGGATTTTTTAGACCTGATCAGTCTGAAAAATGCCTGATCAGTCAGAAAAAATTACATGTGTTTGCATACCGTTTGCCTGATCAGGCAGGCAGTTCAGGCAACGGAACTGCTTGCCGGATCACACTACCTCAAGTGTGAAAGTACCCTAACACAGGTAGACAGAACCAGCACTAGTAGGTGGGGCCCCTGCGAAATTTCCCTGTAATCCCTTCAGACAACTAATTTTCAAAGACTCAAATACCCAACACAACTGATTGAACACTGCCATCTGACACTAGCCACTTAAAATTTTGAAAGTTCCGTATATTAGACAATTATGTTCTTGATTTCCTTCTCCCCTTCTGCAATTTAGAAACTGAACTCAAGCTATAAACCCTGGATACCATATGTGGTCCAATGCCATCCAACACTGCACTAAGGTGTCACTGGATGTAAATCCCAACGGGTCGGGTGCTTTTTAACCTTGTCACAGAGAAAGATTATATTTGAATATGCATATGCAACTCCCTGCCTGCAACCGGAAAACCAAAAGGTCCAATCTCAATCATCTAAAAAGCCTATTTCAAGAATTAGTAAGCAGATGACAACCCCTGACTCAATAACCAACCTTTATTTCCTCAGAGAATGGGAAAAAGACCTTAATCTTAAGTTTTCACCCACATAGTTTGCCCTAAAGGGGTTGTGCAGTGCAAAGATATCAATGACCTATCCTCAAGATGTCTCATCAATATCAGATTGGCGGGACTCCGACTAATGGTACCTCCGCTGATCAGTTGTTTGAAGGCGTAGAAGTGCTGCACAACCCCATTAATATTGAGAGCTCCCAAGACCACCTCTCGATGTGTTAAAATACAGGAAAATGCATACAAGGTCCCCTTTAGATGGCATCTAAACCTACATCACATTATCCCCTGTCCACAGGACTGCCCTATTCATCTCTTCAGGACTGGCAAAGATAGCCAAGTACAAGTGCTTGGAGTGTCAGTGCGCAACCTACTCAACCTGGTGCCCCTTTCTTGTGATCAGTGGGGATCCCTACCGTGGGATTCCCTACGATCTAATAGTTATCCCCTATCCTGTGGGTAGGAAATAACTTGATGTAACCTAAATACCCCTTTAAAGCTAATATGTAACTTCATGCAGGACACCAGCTCTAGATGCGATCGCATCTTTGGCACTTTTGTACACATTTGGTGTGAGTGTCCTCTTGGCAACAAGTCTTCTACAACAGAAATGCTATATGCAAGATGAAACTTTATAAAGCTAAAACATTCACCCCTGAGATAGCACTCATCTCTCTTTTTCCTGACAAAATCCCAAAAGTACTATAATTCTAACAAGATTTCTGTTGGCTGATTGACTCCTTCTCACTGGAAATCAACTATTACACACTTGCTCGATAAGGTGGGGCAGATATCCAAACCTGAGGAGATGTCTCGCTGGGAACTCAGTCAGAACTCATCACATTTACATCCAAATTTGGAGTATCTAGTCACAAAATAAGGCTTCCATTTATGGCATGGTATAAAACCTGGCAGTGAACCTGGGTAGTGCTGTGGATTATTCTGCATAAAATTAACCATTTATTTCAGAATATGTTCAAAGATATTGTACATGTGTTAAGTGTTCACCAGGAGCTCAAATTTCACCTTCTCACAAACCTGTGTCTAAGGCCTCTTTCACACGAACGTTTTTTTTTGCGAGTGTATGGGCCATTTTTTGTGTTCTGTATACTGTCCGTATACGGAACCATTAATTTCAATGGGTCTGCAAAAAAAAAACGGAAGGTACTTCGTATGCATTGCGTTTTCGTATTTCCGTTCCGTTCAAACATAGAACTTGTCCTATTATTGCCCGCATCATGAACAAGGATAATACTGTTCTATTAGGGGCCAGATGTTCTGTAAAAAACGGAATGAACACGGATGTCATCCGGTTTTTCTGCGGATCCATTTTTTGCGGACTGCAAAACCATACGGTCGTGTGCAATAGGCCTAACTGTAGAAGACCCACCCCTCATTTGTCTAGTAGCTATAGCTACACCCTGTGGAGGAACACAGCAATAAATATGTTACATAGTTTAAGGGTACTTTCAGACTAGCGTTATTCTTTTCCGGTATCGAGTTGCGTCCTAGGGGCTCAATACCGGAAAAAAACTGATCAGTTTAATCCTAATGCACTCTGAATGGAGAGCATTCCGTTCAGGATGCATCAGTTCCGTCCCTCTTAAGTTTTTTGGCCGGAGAAAATACCACAGCATTGGCACACATGCCGGAATGCCGCATCCGGCATTAATTTCCATATAAATGTATTAGTGCCGGATCCGGTATTAAAATTACCGCATTGACGGACCCGGTCTTCCGGTCTGCGCATGCGCAGACCTTTAAAAATGTGAAAAAGATAAATACCGGATCCGTTTTTCCAAATCCGTCTACAAATGGTATCTGTTTGCATACAGATTGCCGGATCCGGCAGGCAGTTCAGGCGCCGGAACTGCCGGAAAGAATCCAGCAACACAAGTGTGAAAGTACCCTTAGCAGGATGTATTACATAGTTAATATAAGGCTGTAAGTGTAATGCATTAACATGTTTGGTGCTCATTTTATGAAAGGTTATGCAGTTTTCTTTGTGTTTAAAGCGAACCTGTCACCTGCTTTTTACCTCTTAAGCTGTTAACTGTACCTTATAGATCATTGTAACCTTGTTTCCAAACAGGTGTTTTCCGTTTTTCTGGGGTTTATATTCCTGAAAAAATCACTTTATAATCTCCTGCTCTGCTGCGTCTGAAGTCACCAGACAAGTCAAGGAGGCAGACCCTCCTTGACTGCTGGATGCGACTCCCCCGCCCTAACCCCGCCTCTCATCCCTATGATTGACACTAGCTCTTCTGCCCGGGACCGCGCTGGTCTCGGCGGCGCATGCGCCGTCTGCCTTCATAGCAGCGCGATCCCCTTGCTAGATCGCGCTTGCGCACTTCTCTCCTCTCTAGCCGGGCCGCTGGTGAAATGCAGATCACTCAGCGTGAGGCTCGGTATCGCGCTGCTATGAAGGCAGACGGCGCATGCGCCGCCGAGACCAGCGCGGTCCCGGGCAGAAGAGCTAGTGTCAATCATAGGGATGAGAGGCGGGGTTAGGGCGGGGGAGTCGCATCCAGCAGTCAAGGAGGGTCTGCCTCCTTGACTTGTCTGGTGACTTCAGACGCAGCAGAGCAGGAGATTATAAAGTGATTTTTTCAGGAATATAAACCCCAGAAAAACGGAAAACACCTGTTTGGAAACAAGGTTACAATGATCTATAAGGTACAGTTAACAGCTTAAGAGGTAAAAAGCAGGTGACAGGTTCGCTTTAAGTTCCCCACCATCACCATATGTCATCCGACCAGCATTATATTTGTCACTGTTGAAATGCAGGTCATGAAAAGGTTTTGCAGTGTCAGGATATTGACGACCTGTCTTTGGGATAAGTCATCAATATAAAATCAATGGAGGCCCGACCTCAGTCACCCCTACTGAAGTTGAAGACGCTGAAGCCCTTGTCCGAGAACTATGTCCTCTTCAGTGTTTACCTGACGTTAGGGGGATTGAATATCCCCCGGACCATTAGGAGGGGGATCCATGGCAGAATTGGCATGTGATTGGCTGGAGGGGTCCGCTGTGTGGGGGATAAGAGTGCGGGTTCCACGGGCTGCGGTGCCAACTTGTTATTTTGAGGTTCGTTAGCCTGTATTTCATGCAGGAAGGTAAGTAAGTACTTGAGGTAGAGGAATTTTGCTATTTATGATTATGCACTTGTGGTTAATGTGGGCCATAGGCGCTGTGGGTGGTTCTGATAGTCGTCCCTGATATGGGGATGGACTTGGTTATGTATATATTTTATATTGATCAGCTGAAGGTAAGTCCGAGTCTATGACTGGACTTGGTTATGAGTTTATGGTCTTAAGTTGTAATGTTATTAGAATAAGTTAATAAACAGGCCATGGCCTTTAACTCCACTCTTTGTCTATGTGTGTTATTTAAAAAAAAAAAAATATAGGGGTTGGATGGGTCGTGTGACTTGGGTGTTAGGCAAATATGTATGGCATATTCTGCCATGATGCTGATAATAGGCTCCTTCTGTGAAGTGTGAGTACTGTTGGTACGGTTTTAATTGTTTTTAAATTAGACTGTGCTGGTCTTCATACTTTGTATGTATATAATATAAATTCCTTGCATATATATTGCTATTTTTTATATCTACGTAGTGATCGCTGATTTAATGCTTTTATTATATTTGCATATAGCTATTAGGGTATGTTCGTTTAAACACATTCATCAGAGGTGGCTGTGCCTGCCCCTTCAGTTAATCACAAATACAATTTTTGTAAACAAAACGGCCTCCCAAATTCCACCTCACAACTACTGGATCTCTAAATAAAGACACAAAGGCAGATTTATCATTAGTTGTTAAACCTACACCACATTCTTCTCTTGTTAAAGTCAGTTTTTGCAAAGTCTGATTTATGTAGGTTAGTTTTTAACTTTGATAAATCTGGAATGCCCAATGCTAGTTTTTCTATCTCCAAGATTCTGGCTAAAAAGTCGCACGCAAATGAATGTAAAAGTCGCATTGCTTGCAGCGAAATTTAAGACAAATGTAAGGTCAGTGCCATATGGAGCACCACTCACATGCATAAGAGGACTATGGATTAGGCCTTATTCACACATCCGCAAGTGTTTTGCGGATCCACGGAGCCGCGGGTCCGCAAAACACGGACACACCGGCAATGTGCATTCCGCATTTTTGCGGACCGCACATTGCCCGAACTCCATAGTAAATGCCTCTTCTTGTCCGCAATTGCGGACAAGAATAGGACATGCTCTATTTTTTTTGCGGAGCCGCGGACTGGAAGATCGGCGGCGCGCTCCGCAAAATCGGATGCGGAGAGCACAGTGTGTGCTCTCCGCATCGTTCTCGGCCCCATTCACAGTCAATGGGTCCGCATGTATTCCGCAAAATTGCGGAATACATGCGGACTACATTGCGGATGTGTGAATAGGGCCTTAGAGTAAAGAAGCGAACGACTACTTTTGCTAAACAACGAAAGCAGAGACTCATGCTTTATATGTTTGCTTTGCATCTTATAAAGCTTCGAAATGGAAACCAGTAATAAGATAGGCTAGAAATCATTAATTAGAAATTCTGTAAATATACGGAAATGTCAATCCACAAAGATAAATACTGGCACCTTTTTGGATTCATAACGTTTAAGGGGAAATAATCGAACCACAAGGTAATTAATTCATATTTTTTTTTTTTATTTGACATTACATTTTTCCAAAAAATTTGTGAAAACAAAAAAACTTTGCATTAAAATCAAAATAAAAGTATTTAATTGATTTCAACAATTTCATATGGAACTTCAATAATTTAGAAAGCGCCATAACTAAGGTAAGTAAAAAACAATTCATTTCTGTTGCTAGTTAAATTTAAAGCAACTGTGACAATTGGAGGAATTTAAGCATACTCTTGAGTGGAGTGGTTTTGCACAATTTTTTGCGCCTTTTTTGTGACTATAACAAAAGTCGCAATAGTAAATGTAACTTGAATGTCATTTAAATATGTCAACACGCCCATATTTTGAAAAAATGGAGTGGCTGGCGTAAATCATTAAAAAGTCGCAAAAAATTGCGCAAAACCATCAACTGCGCAAATTTTTGCGACTTTTTGACGCCAAAAACCAGACTAACAGCAATGATAAATCTGCCTTACAGTCTTCCTGATAAATACTCTGTGTAAGGCCTCTTTTACAGGAGCGAGTTTTCCGCGCAGGTGCAGTGCATGACGTGAACGCATAGCACCCGCACTGAATCCGGACTAATTCATTTCATTGGGTCTGCTGTGTACATGAGCGTATTTTTTTTCACGCATCAGTTCTGCATTGCGTAAGGCCTAAGACCTCTTTCACACGAGCGAGTTTTCCGCGTGGGTGCAATGCGTGACGTGTGCGCATAGCACCCGCACTGAATCCGGACCAATTTATTTCAATGGGTCTGTGCACATGAGCATTTTTTTCACGCATCAGTTCTGCATTGCGAGAGAATTACAGCATGTTTTATTTTCTGCATTTTTCACACAGCCCTAGCCCCATAGAAGTGAATGAGGCTTCAGTGAAAAGCGCATTGCATCCGGATGTAACCTGGATGCAGTCCGGATGAAATGCGTTTTTTCACTGATGTTTGCTAGGAGATGTTGTTTGTAAACCTTAATTTTTTTTTACACGTGTGAAAAACACATCAAAACTGATTGCACCTGTGCGGAAAAGCCTGAAACACTGAACGCAATTGCAGACAAAGCTGACTGAACTTGCTTGCAAAATGGTGCGAGCTTCACTGAACGCATCCTGATGACACAATCCGTATTGTTAATGTGAAAAAGGCCTAAAGGTGCCGCCTATCACCCAAAGAATGAGCAAACGCCCATTAGTCACCATGAGGACTGTTACTATTCACTATAATTGAAAAAGTGCGCATTTTGCACAAAATGCTGCTTGCACCAATATTTGAGACTTTTGTATGAAGTAGACACTGATAAATTTCCACCGTAAATGAGTTTTCCTGTTTGCCTTAGCATCCTTTAAAATAATCATTTATGAAGGTAGCTGCAATTTTTTAATATACAGGATGGTCCAAAAGTATGGAGACACCTGAATAAATGGAAAACGGTAATTGGGAAGACTATCCTGTATGTAGCATGTTTCTTAAGGCTACTTTCACACTTGCGCTTTCCCTTTCCGCTATTGAGATCCATCATAAGATCTCAATAGCGGGGGAAAAGTGCTTCCATTTTGTCCTTGTTCATTGTGAATGGGGACATAACTGAAGTAAATGGAATGCACCAGAATGCATTCCGTTCCTTTTGGTTGCATCCCCATTGCGGACCGAATAACGCTGCAAGCATCGTTATTCTGTCCGTGATGTGGGGCAGAGCAAGATGGATCCGTCCTGACACATAATGTAAGTCAACGGGGAAGGACCCGTTTTCTCGGACACAATATTAAAACGGATCCGTCCCCTATTGACTTTCAATGGTGTTCATGACAGATCCGTCTTGGCTATTTTAGAGATAAAACAACCGGATCATAACGGATGCAGATGGTTGTATTATCATGACGGAAGCGTTTTTGCTGATCCATAACGGATCCAGCAAAAACGCTGGTGTAAAAGTAGCCTAAGGGGAAGGAGGAAAAGCTGTGAGGGGTGCAATCTAACACATCAGACATTTAAAAGCCGTCATCTTGGAACCAATTCGATATTTTCGTATGGGAAGGGATGCATTTGACATATGTATCTGAGAATTTAATGAGGAAACCAACTCTGTGCCTAAATGTGACATACCTTTATTACTGCCAAAGTTATTAACAATTTGTTACAAACACAGGTTTGCCTGCAAGATTACCATGCGAAGAGAGGACAGAGAATTTGGTTGCCTAATTTCATCAAACTGTTTCTGTGTTGGACCTGCCAAAAAGTGAATGTAACCAAACTGCCACAGGTGAAGCAACAACAATGGCTGTCCTGGCATTCTTCAGCAAGAGTCCACATCGTAGCACCAGACGTCTGTCGCAGAAGAGCGGAGTGAGGCGAACAGGCTACTGACAAATGGCACCCAAACAAGATCCAGTTGCTGCATCAACTCAATGAGGAGGCTCCTGATCTCCATGTTGAATTTGTGGAATGGGTGTCAAAGCAATTGCGACGGGACTCACATTTGGCAGATTCAACACAAAACCTGTTTCGCAAACTTTGACAAGCAATTTGCCAACTGTGCCATGGCAGATGGGTGGTCTGCCAGAGTGTCGAGAATTGAAATCTGCTGTAATCAATCAGGTACTGCGCTCCCTGGAGATCAGCACAATCTCTGTCCCCTCCTAGTGTGTTAATCTCACAGCCATATCTGTGTCTGTTACAAAGAGAAATTTGCTTTTTAACTTTGGCAGGTGTAATACCCCAAAGTCGTATTACCATTCATACACCCTAGTACTGTCTCTATTGTGCTAACCATAATGTTATCTGTGTATTTATTCCAGGTCCTTTGTGTGTTTTGTTTTGAACATGTAATATGCCTGCTTCACCAGAAGGTGGCAGCATATATAGGAAAGAGAGATCTTTAGCTAGAATGGAACTTACCATTCCATTCTCCCCCTTTTGGGCAGAAGTGGGCCAGTACCGTTTCCTACCAAGGGAGGGGCTGCAGGAAGTTTTCAGTCAGTCTTAGTTTAGTTGAGAGTTGGAAAGAGAGGAGAATCACCCTGACTCCTTACAGATTTACAGACTAAGCATTGTAAGGGGGTCAACAGCCAAAGGCACCCCACTCCAAAGGTACCAGAACAGCCCTAAAGTCCAGCTACCAGACTAAAGCCGAGTTTAGCACAGCAGGGAGAGAAAGAAGAAAATTTAAGTTTGACATCCAGTTTATGCCAAAACCTGCTGGAGTCAAGAGAAACACCACTTCTTGTACAGATTCAAGTAAAGCTGTTGAACTTTATAAGTCTGGACTTGACTATTTCTCCACATCCACCTCCGCATATTGTATAGCAGTTGTGCTTGGTATTGCAACTCTGTCCTATTCACTTGAATGGGGCTGAGCTGCTCCTAGGCCACATGATGAATGAACGTGTTTTCACTCGGATTAGGAAAAGCAGAGAGAAGGCTGTGAAGCTCACAGGAGCACTGCTGCCTTCTCAAACAGCTGATCGGCAGGAGTCCTGAGTGTCAGATCCCCACCGATCAGATATTAATGACCTATCTAAAGGATAGATCATCAGTATAAAAAATCTCGGAAAACCCCTTTAAATAAACGTGATGTGAAACACATTTTAATGTACTTGCGTTGAAGATTTCAGTTTTCATAACAAATGGCTGAGCTCCCACATCACATCACTTCCTTATGTTCTGCAGTAAACTTGGCACGCAGCAATGACTACTGTTGGGGTTTTGTTTCAGAGCTTTGTTGAGAAACTATAATAATGATTAAAAGATTTTGCAGGTTTTTATTATTTTTTAATATTAGAGAAATGGTTATAAGTAAAGAATCTCCTTGACTAGTCTTCGGTACTGATGGGTTCCTGGTCACCTGAGTTTATCGGATCGGACGCACAGATTTATTAAAATAGCCCCACTGATTTATATGGGTCTGTGTGGTGTCCTTATTAAAAATGGATAGCACATGGCAGAAACATGGTAGTGTGAATAGGCTCTATAACTTACTGTTGGTTTCCTTTTTGTTTTTAACGGAATATTCCAATCCCAGACATTGATGGCATACCGCTAGGATATGCCACAAATGTCAGGTAGGTGCGGGTTCCACCAGCTCTTATCTCCAGAACAGGCCCCGAAAGTGAAGGAGAGTGCACTGCGTAAGTGTAGCCAAAGTGCTTTAACAATTATGGGGGTTCCAAAAATAGCCGAGCATTGGCTGCACTATTTCCCGTGGTCCCATACTGGTGAGGTGGCCATGCATACACAGTGTACTCTGCATTCACTTTTATGGGACTTCTGAAAATAGCCACCAATGTCTGAGATGGGAATACCCCTTTGACCTTTATGTGTTGAATGTATGCTTGCAATATTAACTGCTGCCACTTGGTGTCTCTGCAGTGCCATACACAGGACAGGAAATAAAAACAGCTGCTGACAGGAAGTCAGTGTGTGGCTAAGCCACATGGCAGGAAAATGTCTCCTCTATTGAGTAGAGGAAAGAAGTAGGCTGGAGGCATTGATATGGTTTGCAAAGAAAGGGCCTGGCAAAGGATCTGGTCTGGAGAGTCTTCTGTGAGAGGTGCAGCTGCAGAGAGACATAATTTTGGTGGCACGATTGCAGTAGACCCCAGTTCAGAACCTGCGAGATGCCCCTGAAAGATGCACCCGTAAGTGACTGAAAAGTCTCATGGTGAGAGAGAGGCCTACTCTAGTACTCTGTGAAGGCTAGGCTTGATTATGATGTGCAGTAGACTGTTGTAACCCACCCTTGTGGATTAGCTAACCCCTGTCATGCACAGTGCCATAATCCGCTAGTTAATAACACCAGGAACTAAGTTATTAGTCGAGATCCAGAAAAGCAGCGGGGATGCATGGCTCCAAGGAGATCGTGAAGTAGTGCAAGCGCAGTTGGGCCCTCATAGATGTCACTAAATAAAGCCAGAATGCAGGGGTGGAAATACTGCCATTGCAGCTTTTGCAGCTGTTACAGTGCTCGCCGTGTCAGGGCATAATAGAAGGTTGTACCATCCCCTGCAGGTGCGATGCAGTGACATTGCTGCACATGCTGGGTTGAGTAGTAGAGCGCACTGGCCGATGATTATTCCCTGGACTGTCCCCGGCCTGTGCGCTTTCAACCCAATTCTCAATTCTCTGTGGTGGCACAAAGGGGGCATAACTACAGAGTGGGTTGGGGTTGCTGAGAAAATGCAGATGGGAAGGTCTGCATTCAAAATTTAGCTTTGAGGCCAAGCCTTTTCAAGTTATTCCCCATGCCACAATACTTATAAGTCTGAAACTGTAATGAATGGAAAGTATTGATACAGTTTAAGCTTGTAGTAAGGGCCTGATAGCCTGGTCACAACCAAATTGTGTGTATGGAAATGGAGTAACAGACGAAGTCCCTTAGACTAATTAAAGTGTACACTTGCAAGTCATAAAACCCACAGTTTGTAGGAATCTATGATCTGCAAACGGCTTTTGTTCTTGGAAAAGCTACCTAGCTATAGATGCAGGTGACGGCCTCTTGTCTGCCACTGGAAAGGAGTGAGATCCCATGAGTCCACACTTGGTCAGCAAGATCTCATGGGAAAGTCTTGTGATAGCAAGCACTTTTTTTTCCAGATTTTTTTTTCCCAGAGAGGCATGATAGCTTGTCCCTTCTTCCTGTCAACTGCAGATCTAATATATGTTTGATAAAACACAACTAAAGGTATGAGGTTTTGACAGGTTTAAATACCTGTAGCCCTTAAATAGCCCATAAATTGTAAGAATTCAATTTCTGAAGAACACCAATAAAACTTAATAAAGGTGTGTTCTGAAGACCATCTTGCTGCCTTTAATATTGTTTTGCGGCAGGCTTAGAATGAAGAAGCTCCTCTCATATAGTGAACTTTAAAGGTGGTAGTAACAATGCCAGCATTTTTCATGGCAAAAAGAATCTACCCTCTAAAAGTATTAGCAGAAACTTTATGATAGGGTGGTGTAGATGTTATAAATAAGTTAGAGATTCCCTTTCTGCATGGTTCAGATTTTTTCAAGTATGTGCTCATTGCGCTTACTAAACACAGAGAGGGATCATTGGGGACTTTTACAAAATCTAGCTCAACTGGAAGATGTTCCTTGTGAGCTGTTTTAGTTCTGCCTTTTAGCCTCATAGCTAAAGATAGGGGGCATGCTAGTTTAATACTAATTTCCCCCAGATATAGGTCCCCTGTTGCCATGTTACTAAGTTGCTCTAATAACGTATCCACTTCCCATGTTGGTCTACAAGCCAGTGTACCTTTCAACAATTGGATGTAAACTTTTTTTTATCAATAAGGTTCGGAATAATTAGGTTCAATGTTGAACCAGAGGATTTAATGGTGCTGGAAGCCATGCCTAAGTGAAATTTTTCTGACAAAAATTCTAAGGCCATTTCCATTTCTGGAAGGCTTCCTAAACAAGATCCTCTTTTAGAGTACTAAGTTTGGGCCACAAGTCTATAGTCAAGGACTGAGGTAGTAATAAGCAGCGTCTGGAATCCACTGCATGTTGCATGCAGGCATCTTCTATAGACTGAGGACAGATTCTTCTTAGCAACACTGTTAGAGCTTTGCTAAGAAGAATCTTAGTAGAAAGAAACATCTTTACTTAATAAAGTCCATTACAAAAATGTTTAACATCCATGTTCCTACACTATATTAAAATTAAACTGAAACAACAGTTGCACTTTAAGTTCGTCCATTTGTTTAGAGAGGTGTGGGAATGAGAATAACCAACCTGAGCTGCTATCTACATTACTTGTGAAAGCTGCAGTAAGAGGTCTTCAGACCCTTAAAAGCATTCTCAACAGAATTTTCTAGCCTGCCAATCGCCAGATACCATGGAGTGCCATACTGAGTATATACTCACCATTTGTTGGCTTAGGTTTTCCCCATTACATCCTTAAAGCTTGTAAAAAAAGTGGGTTCTTGAAATAGGGGTCACTTAATATGATGGATTTGGTGATCTCTGTAATGGGGACACCCCTTTGCTCGGTTTTCCTTCCTTTGAGGGATATCTGACTTTCATTGTGTTGTAGACCCAATACTGGGGCTCCACATTTATTTTGCATATTACTGTTTCCCAGGGAGCTTTGCACTTTGGATTGCTGTGTTGAGACTCTTAAATGAGGCTCAGCAGTGTTTTCTGTAGCTGGTCTGCCTGAGATCAGCTATTGTTTTGTTTGAGTAGTCTCCGAGGCATTGCTCCCGGTTAGCCAGAATCCTACTCCGCACTGATGAGGGGCAACACCCCGAAACAGCTGTCTGGGGATGAATAACTGGCTTAGGTTTTCCCTATCACATCCTTAAAGCTTGTAAAAAAGCGGGATCTTGAAATAGGGGCCACTTAATATGGTGGATTTGGTGATCTCTGTAATTGGGACACCCCTTTGCTCGGTTTTCCTTCCTTTGAAGGATATCTGGCTTTCATTGTGTTGTAGACCCATAACTGGGGCTCCACATTTATTTTGCATATTACTGTTTCCCAGGGAGCTTTGCACTTTGGATTGCTGTGTTGAGACTCTTAAAAGAGGCTTCGCTGTGTTTTTTTTAGCTGGTCTCCCTGAGATCAGCTATTGTTGTGTTTGAGTAGTCTCCAAGGCATTGCTCCCGGTTAGCCAAAATCCTACTCCACACTGATGAGGAGCAACACCCCGAAACAGCTGTCTGTGGATGGATAACTGGCTTAGGTTTTCCCCGTCACATCCTTAAAGCTTGTAAAAAAAGCGGGATCTTGAAATAGTGGCCACTTAATATGGTGGATTTGGTGATCTCTGTAATGAAGACACCCCTTTGCTCAGTTTTCCTTCCTTTGAGGGATATCTGGCTTTCATTGTGTTGTAGACCCATAACTGGGGCTCCACGTTTATTTTGCATATTACTGTTTCCCAGGGAGCTTTGCACTTCAGATTGCTGTGTTGAGACTCTTAAGTGAGGCTCCACAGTGTTTTTTGTCGCTGGTCTCCCTGAGATCAGCTATTGTTGTGTTTGAGTAGTCTCCGAGGCATTGCTCCCGGTTAGCCAGAATCCTACTCCGCACTGATGAAGGGGAACACCCCGAAACAGCTGTCTGTGGATGGATAACTGGCTTAGGTTTTCCCTGTCACATCCTTAAAGCTTGTAAAAAAGCGGGATCTTGACATAGGGGCCACTTAATATGGTGGATTTGGTGATCTCTGTAATGGAGACACCCCTTTGCTCAGTTTTCCTTCCTTTGAAGGATATCTGGCTTTCATTGTGTTGTAGACCCATAACTGGGGCTCCACATTTATTTTGCATATTACTGTTTCCCAGGGAGCTTTGCACTTTGGATTGCTGTGTTGAGACTCTTAAATAAGGCTCCGAGGTGTTTCTTTTTTTATAGCTGGTCTCCCTGAGATCAGCTATTGTTTTTTTTACAGTTTAAGCTTGTAGTAAGGGCCTGATAGCCTGGTCACAACCAAATTGTGTGTATGGAAATGGAGTAACAGACGAAGTCCCTTAGACTAATTAAAGTGTACACTTGCAAGTCATAAAACCCACAGTTTGTAGGAATCTATGATCTGAAAACGGCTTTTGTTCTTGGGAAAGCAACCTAGCTATAGATGCAGGTGACTGCCTCTTGTCTGCCAGTGGAAAAGGAGTGAGATCTCATGAGTCCACACTTGGTCAGCAAGATCTCGTGGGAAAGTCTTGTGATAGCAAGCACTTTTTTTTCCAGAATTTTTTTCCCCAGAGAGGCATGATAGCTTGTCCCTTCTCCCTGTCAACTGCAGATCTAATATATGATTGATAAAACACAACTAAAGTTATGTGGTTTTGAAGGGTTAAATACCTGTAGCACTTATAAATTGTAAGAATTTAATTTCTGAAGAACCCCAATAAAACTAAATGAAGGTGTGTTCTGAAGACCATCTTGCTGCCTTTAATATTGTTTGTAGAGGAACACCTTTTGCGGCAGGCTTAGAATGAAGAAGCTCCTCTCATATAGTGAACTTTAAAGGTGGTAGTATCAATGACAGCATTTTTCATGGCAAAAAGAATCTACCCTCTAAAAGTATTAGCAGAAACCTTATGATAGGGTGGTGTAGATGTTATAAATAAGTTAGAGATTCCCTTTCTGCATGGTTCAGATTTTTTCAAGTATGTGCTCATTGCGCTTACTAAACACAGAGAGGGATCATTGGGGACTTTTACAAAATCTAGCTCAACTGGAAGATGTTCCTTGTGAGCTGTTTTAGTTCTGCCTTTTAAAATGGCATGATATCCTCCAGGAGTTGTAAACAACCAAAGGCCATTAATGTGTAACATGCTGAGCTCAGCAGTTCTAGCTACCATAGCTAAAGATAGGGGGCATGCTAGTTTAATTCTGATTTCCCCCAGAGATAGGTCCCCTGTTGCCATGTTACTAAGTTACTCTAATAACGTATCCACTTCCCATGTTGGTCTACAAGCCACTGTACCTTTCAACAATCGGAGGTAAACTTTTTTTTTATCAATAAGGTTCGGAATAATTAGGTTCAATGCTGAACCAGAGGATTTAATGGTGCTGGAAGCCATGCCCGAGTGAAATTTTTCTGACAGAAATTCTAAGGCCGTTTTCATTTCTGGAAGGCTTCCTAAACAAGATCCTCTTTTAGAGTAGTAATTTTGGAACTCTGAGATGATTCGCTTATATCTAATCCCAGTTTTTAGTTTTAAGGAGTGATTTTTAAAGTCTGTTGTCTCGGTTTAAAGAGTCTTCTATCAAAACTAAGCATTACTAAGGAGGGTCTGTCTTCAGTTTTCAGCATTTTACTGAGCACTAAAGATGCCTGTATGTAAGAGGTCAGATAGGCGGGATGATGAGCATTGATAATTAGGCCACATGTCCATAGTCAAGGACTGAGGTAGTAATAAGCAGCGTCTGGAATCCACTGCATGTTACATGCAGGCATCTTCTGTAGACGGAGGACAGATTCTTCTTAGCAACACTGTTAGAGCTTTGCTAAGAAGACTCTTTACGCCGTGTGTTCTAGTAGAAAGAAACATCTTTACAAGTCCATTACAAAAATGTTTAACATCCATGTTCCTACACTATATTAAAATTAAACTGAAACGACAGTTACACTTTAAGTTCGTTCATTTGTTTAGAGAGGTGTGGGAATGAGAATAACCAACCTGAGCTGCTATCTACATTACTTGTGAAAGCTGCAGTAAGAGGTCTTTAGACCCTTAAAAGCATTCTCAACAGAATTTTCTAGCCTGCCAATCGCCAGATACCATGGTGTGCCATACTGAGTATACACTCACCATTTGTTGGCTTAGGTTTTCCCCGTTACATCCTTAAAGCTTGTAAAAAAAAGCGGGTTCTTGAAATAGGGGTCACTTAATATGATGGATTTGGTGATCTCTGTAATGGAGACACCCCTTTGCTCGGTTTTCCTACCTTTGAGGGATATCTGACTTTCATTGTGTTGTAGACCCAATTCTGGGGCTCCACATTTATTTTGCATATTACTGTTTCCCAGGGAGCTTTGCACTTCGGATTGCTGTGTTGAGACTCTTAAATGAGGCTCAGCAGTGTTTTCTGTAGCTGGTCTGCCTGAGATCAGCTATTATTTTGTTTGAGTAGTCTCCAATTCATTGCTCCCAGTTAGCCAGAATCCTACTCCACACTGATGAGGAGCAACACCCCGAAACAGCTGTCTGTGGATGGATAACTGGCTTAGGTTTTCCCCGTCACATCCTTAAAGCTTGTGAAAAAGCAGGATCTTGAAATAGGGGCCACTTAATATGGTGGATTTGGTGATCTCTGTAATTGGGACACCCCTTTGCACTGGTTTTCCTTTCTTTGAGGGATATCTGGCTTTCATTGTGTTGTAGACCCATAACTGGGGCTCCACATTTATTTTGCATATTACTGTTTCCCAGGGAGCTTTGCACTTTGGATTGCTGGTTGAGACTCCTAAATGAGGCTCTGCAGTGTTTTCTGTAGCTGGTCTCCCTGAGATCAGCTATTGTTTCATTTGTTGTACCTGTCTTCTTGTATTTTGAGACAATCTGAGAAAAAATGGTCAGGGGAGGCATACAGGTTCCTTAAGTCAGTCCAGAGTAAAGAAAACACATCCACCTTCCATGCTCCCTTAAACCGTTTTCTTGCCACAAATTTTGAGGTCTGAGCTGATGTAGCTGATGCAAATAGGTCTGTTTTTCTGATACTAAATGTTTATCTTTATGAATAGGTGTTGTTTTAGTGCTACATTGCTACCGCTGGCATCAGCTACTTTGTTGGATTGTTTGGGTACATATTGTGCCTTCAAGTCAAAATTTTGATTCCGAGCACATCCCTATATCTCCAAAGCTTTCTTGCAAAGGTTCATTAAGTGTTTATGAAGTCAAGAGATCAGAGATAAGGCATCACATGAACTATCAGCTGACAGGACGAAGAAGTAATACTCTGCAGCCAGATGAATATTTTTATTATAGACCACTTGAAAAGATGATTTATAGTCCAAAATGAGTAAAATGCAATCATAAAAAAATGCCCACAAGGCTTTGTTGAGGCTCCTTTTTCTGAATTGTATGTCTTAAAAGTTTTTAAGGATTGTCCCTGTGAATCTCGGGTCTGCCCCTGGGACTTGTGTGCGTAACCCTCTGAACGAAAGTGTTAGAACCAGCTACTTACAACAAGAATGCGCTTCGTGACAAAGTAATTTGTCACAAAGCGAATCTTTTTTTTTCAATTCGGCGAAGCAGCTAAATAAAATATTTAAGAACTTCGCTCATCTCTATTTTAAGGCGTCAAGTAAACAATGGAAAAAAAATGTTAATTGCCTTTTTCAGTGGTTGTCAATGTTTTTTGTCATGAGATAACACTGTGACGTGTTATCGCAGTTCATCTTAGGGCCCTATTACACTGATAGATAATCGCTAAGATCACCGCTAACAAGCGCTCATATGAACGCTTGTAGCATTAATCTGGCAGTGTAATACTGCCATTGATTACTCAATGAAAGAGCAAACGTTTGCTCATTGGGTAATCCGACTCTTTCAACATGTTTAAAAATAATTGTTTGCCGGTGGCATATTGTGCCGTGTAATCCGCTGCTGCTGGCAACCGATGAATCAATTTGGGGATGAGCCATGGCATCTTCGATTGCTCATCCCCATACTGAGGATGATCTCCTCCACTAGCGAGAAGGTGATTGCTGGGAAGGAACGCTTCCCATCTGACAATCGCCTGCTACATCTGCAGGACCTTTATTTCTACTACATATGTATCTGATTTTGACTTTGTGAATAAACTCTGGACCAAATAGATTACTATTTTTCAGATTAGGGTATTCATGTGATTTTCAGGGCTTAAAGGGGTTATCCCATGACTAATGTAAAAAATGAAAATCAGACATCATATATTACATGACAATCTCTTTCTAACAAAGCTAGAACCAGCCCTGTACCTCACATGGACCCAGAGATCTCCCCATTCATTGCCCTGCTAAACTTATTTTAAGCTGAGAGCTCAAGGGGAGTGTCTTTTCTGCTGCAGCTAAGGGGTCGTGTCCATGATCTTCGTATCACAACTCAGGAGGCAGTTGAAGGATGAAACTGGGCATGTGTGGCCTTGTCAGTGAGCAGGACAAAGAAATAAGAAAAAGAACAAACAGCAGGTGGCGCTATACAGATACATTTTATTGAATAACTCAGTGGCTATGCTAAATCTTTAATATACAAATTTTAGTTGAAAAGTCCACTAAATAGCAGCAGCACAGTTCCGCAGGAATAGGTCAGCTTCCTATGGATATAGTTCACAAAATAGGGGATGGAACGAGCGCTTGCAAACGATCCTAGTTCTTGTATAAAAGTGTTGTCCACATCTACGTGTTTATACAGCATCCACCTCCGCGTCACAAGTCTGAGCGTCCTAATATCCTCACACTTCACAGATTGGTTCCTTCAATAAGCACCTTTACAGACGAAAAAACACCATAGCGTAGAACCATAGGGATAAGATAAGTATAGAAATTTATTATACTCACAAACATCCGATAATATGCACACATAAATGCCGACCCGGGTTCGCCTGCGCTCGTCTTGGGCCCCAGACGAGCGCGAGGCGAACCCTGGTCGGGCATTTTATGTGTGCATATTATCGGATGTTTGTGAGTATAATAAATTTCTATACTTATCTTATCCCTATGGTTCTACGCTATGGTGTTTTTTCGTCTGTAAAGGTGCTTATTGAAGGAACCAATCTGTGATAATAAGGGCCTGAATGTTGGGTATGCCCATAAAATTCTCTTTAACCAAAGTGGAATGAAATGCCAGCTGTGCAAATTCTCTTACTTCAGAAGATAAAGATATGGCCCATTTGTGAGAGAATTATTTTGATGATGGGATTATACCTGACAGAACCACTCTCAACATTTGCAGTTCACTCCATTTTCCCCTTTGAGAGGATGCTGTAGAGCGTATTACATTTTCTGAGTCCCAATCCACCTCAGAGACCCTCAGCAGCTATTTTTGTAATTAATTCTGTGAGAAAAATGCTTCATTGCTGCTTTGGGGTAAGTCACTCAAGCGCCCTTTCATAATACTTCAAACAAGGTGTTAATTACTTCTGAAGGGAATTCACCTTAGACTCAGAATGTAATTGTTGAAACACATTTAGCTTGTGTTTCTTCCTAAATATTATTTCCTCAACCAAGTAAGATAATGATTTGTGCAATCATTTTGGGGTCTGCTAAATTAGTTGTGGGGGAAATTCTGAAGAAACTTCTCACTCTTGCAAGACTTTCTTGTAAGATTTCACTGACCAAGCATGGTCTCACAAGATCTTGCTTCTTCTCCTATAGCTGGTGCTAGGGGGCTGTTTCTCCTGAAGGACAAAGTCAAATGTTACTAAGTGATTATATGTGACTGTATCACAAAGAGAACTACAACATCTATACCAAGTTCAAGTTGAGAGAACTTGGGCTTGGACTCAAGACCTATGACATGCCTGCTAGGTGTGACAAGCTGTGGTAGGAGGTAGCCTCCCTGAGACCCACAGAGGCACAATTTCTTTGGGGAAGAGCTGTCAGCCATTTTGGGTGCAACCTAACCTGCTGGGAGACTATAGGTATGGAGCACTGTCTTATGGGCCTAGGCTAAGAAACTGAGTTAAAGTTGAAATTTGGCAACTTTTCATCTGTTCAAGAATATATGCCCACCAAGTCTGAGAAAATAACACCAAGAATATTGCAAATCTTTAACTTTAACTCTGGGACTGAGATATTTATGACCCACCCTTGATTGGGTACAGTGGATGGAGCTATGTTTTCTGGTATCTGTTTCCGGTACCAGAACTACTAGATAACAGCAAATCGGCGGGGCTGCCGGCAGTCAGACGACCGAAGCTCATCAATACCTCAGTCCTGGAGAACCCCTTTAGGTTACATGTGTATTGGGAGTTTAGCAGGAATGGCTGTTAGCTGAACAAGCATTTGGCCCATAGCTATTGAAAGTACATTGCATTACACCAAAATTTGTAGTGTATCGATAACTTTACACACAGTAGAAGAGAGAGAGTCTGCATGGACTATTAGTCAGTCACTGTCAACTGAGCAGGACAATCATATCATGACCCCAACAGATTTTTATTCTTTGAAAGTAAGCAATTGAATGAAAACAGGCAGAGATCTAAAAAACAATGACAGTATTTTAGAAAATTGTACAGTTTGTGATGAATAACTTTTATTTGCTAAAACTATTTAGCGCTTTAGGATAGATGATGAATAGGTATTTAAAATGTGTGATATCAGGGTTGCCATTTAGAATTTTTTTTTCCTGGACGACTTATTCAGAAATCATAGACAACCAACATTTTTTACAGACAATTGAAAAACCATAATGAATTATATAGATCATAAGCCAATTTTACACCAGTTTGGTAAATGACCCCATAAAATCATGATAATTACCACCAATTTAATCTAGTCAAGTACCACCAGCCTCAAAAAAATCATGGACACATCTATTTTTTTTTCACAGACACAAGAAAAAAGTCACCTGTTTTTACTGACTGTCCAGTAAATTCTGGACGGTTGGCAACCCTGTGTGATATGGTATATGGTAAAGGCAGAAAAATGGTATATAGAACCGATTGACATTTGGTTACACATGTCCTGTAGACTACTAATGAATATTCTGGTAATGTAATTAAAAGATATAATCCTAAAAAAGCATGGCTGTTGCGACATTCTAGAAAAAGTAAGATTATATAGATCAGTGCTCCAGATGGCGAACAAAATGGTCGTCAATGCGACTTAGAATTTACAAAATGGCGACAGGACTTTTTTGTCTTGTCGGCATTTGCGACTACTAGACCCATCGCTGCAACTCTGCAGTTCAGTCATGGGTCAGACAGGATCGTTCACATCAGAAGCCTCTCTGCAGCAATGATCGCTGGTACGGGCTCCTCTAGATGTGCTGCAGTATCATCAGCACAAGCCGAGTCTGGCCCCTTTAAGAGGCCGTGACCCTGACTGTGAAAGGGGGTGTGTATTAGTCATGTGACCTTGACCGGCCATGGTTAACCCCTAGTTGGCCGTGTTACAAGGTTGCCTGCGTCCTGCTGCTGTAGCTGTGTGTTCCCAAGACTGGTGCGGGACGGGCTGGTAGGTGTTGTGCTGGGGGTACGCTGCGCATTCACCGTAGTGACGGCTCTGATTGGGTCTGTTGGTTCTGGAGAGGCCGAGGATGAACAGAGGCTCCTCCTCCCTGTACACAAGAATGGGACATTATAGGCTGCTCTGTGCATGTACAGTGCCTGAGATCTGATGGCTCCATAGCTCCCTGATATATATACACACAGTATCTCACAAAAATGAGTACACCCCTCACATTTCTGAAAATATTTTATTCTATCTTTTCATGGGACAACACTGAAGATCTGATCCTTTAATACAATATATAGCAGTCAGTGTACAGCTTGTCTAACAGTGTAAATTTGGTGTGCCCTCAAAATAACTCAATACACAGCCATTAATGTCTAAACCGCTGGCAACAAAAGTGAGTACACCCCTAAGTGAAAATGGCCAAATTGTGCCCAAATGTGAATATTTTGTGTGGTCACCATTATTTTCCAGCACTGCCTTAACTCTCTTAGGCATTGAGTTCGCTAGAACTTCACAGGTTGCCACTGGACTCCTTTTCCATCCTCCATGACGGCATCATGGAGCTGGTGGATGTTAGAGACATTGCGCTCTTTCGCCTTCCGTTTAAGAATGCAACACAGATTTTCAATAGGGTTTAGGTCTAGAGACATGCTTGGCCAGTCCAGCACCTCTACCCTTTGTTTCTTTAACAAGGCACATATGTGAGATGCTGTATATATATATATATATATATATATATATATATATAAAAATATATAAATATATATATATATATATATATATATATACATATATATATTATACAGTGTATTACAGGCTATAAATATATTATACAATGTATTACAGGCTATATATATATATAGATATAGATATAGATATTGTGACACAGTGAGAGGTTTGGTGGTAAAAAACAGGTATTTTCCTCTCAGCCTGTGCTGCTGGGTTGATTGCAGCCAGGTGAGGGCAAATACTGGACCGGATTTTAGGTGCCGGTCCGGTTTTTTTTGGGTTAATACCTAGCTGCCTTTAAAAGACAGGTTTATGCAAAGGTCTCTCTCTGTGTGTGGGATCTGAGCCCTGTGCTGGGCTGAAAAGCTGAGACCTGTGTGTCAGGAGAGCAGGCCATGTAAAGACGGTCAGTGGACTTTTTGTGTTGCCGAGCATTCAGCCAGGTGTGAACTGACACCTAGGATTTGAGGTGATTTAACCTGGAAACTGCTGGTGTTCCGTGGAGCTCTCAGGGCTGGAAGCAAGAGCTTACAAACAGGCGTGCAGTCTGCCTGGAAGCCTGAGGTTGGACTTTCCTGCGGCTGTGCTGACAGCCGGGTGTGAACACGCACCTAAACCACACAGGTGAATTGATTCCGTCTTGGACTTTTGTTTTGCCTCAAGTTTTTGCTATGTGTGTGAAGTAACACTAAGGCCCCTTTCACACGGGCGAGTTTTCCGCGCGGGTGCAATGCGTGAGGAGGACGCATTGCACCCGCACTGAATCCGGACCCATTCATTTCTATGGGGCTGTGCACATGAGCGGTGATTTTCACGCATCACTTCTGCGTTGCGTGAAAATCGCAGCATGCTCCAGTTTCTGCGTTTTTAACGGAACGCAGGCCCCATAGAAGTGAATGGGGATGCGGGAAAATCGCAATCATCCGCAATCATGTGCGGATGCGTTGCGATTTTCCCGCATGGTTGCTATGCAACCATCGGGATGTGTAACCGGTTCAGTATTATTTCACATTATAACATAGTTATAATGTGAAATAATACCCTTGGCCATCTTCCTAATGTTGAACCCGGTGCAGAATGGGTTAAAAATAATAAACTAATCATAACTTACCTGGTCCATTTGATCGCGAAGCCCGGCATCCTCTCCGTTAGCTTGCTACTAGGAAAAGGACCTGTGATGATGTCACATGGTCACATGGCCCAATCACATGCTCCATCACTATGGGTATTGCAGGCTACATGTAATATACACTGTATTGCAGGCTACATGTAATATATGCTGTATTGCAGGCTACATGTAATATATGCTGTATTGCAGGCTACATGTAATATACGCTGTATTGCAGGCTACATGTAATATACGCTGAATTGCAGGCTACATGTAATATATACTGTATTGCAGGCTACATGTAATATACGCTGTATTGCAGGCTACATGTAATAAATGGTATAAATATATGTATTTAAATTTGGCGACTAAAAATTTAATTTGGCGACTACATTTTTCAGTTCAGTAGCCAATGGCTCCTAGGTATATTTTTTATATACTGGAGCACTGCAGATTACTTCCCTTCACACCAAACTGCCAGAAATGTAATAGTATCTGATAATGTGTCATACAAGTGATTTTGTATTAGATTTATGCTCTCTGCTTAACATGATACCTGCCAACTGGTCCCTCTATTCCTAACATGTGTCTTCTCTTATGTTGGGCGCTGTTCTTTTGTTTTCCATGATACTTGATATTGCTGTTATTTAATGAGCCTGCTAAGGCAAATAAAATGCAGAAATGGAAAATAATGTATTAGGCAAGAATAAAAACAAAGTTGGTTTGATGGAGTTTAGCATTTTTACCACCTATGTTATGCCACAGCAGGTTTAAACAGCATTTTCTACATGGAACTAAGAACTGTCCTATATAAAGACCTTAAAGGTAAAGTTCACCTTCAGAACCATTTTTATTGTTCCAATGTACCTAAAATGAAAAGTGAAAGAACTTTGCAAATAGTCTTCATTAATAGTCTCCTACTGTTTTGTGTGTCAGCAACTATGCAGAGCTACTGTATGATTCTCCATTTTAACAGATTGCAAAGAAATAATGTGTAGTCGGATCCTCCCATCGTTCTTCCAACTACTTCTTGCTAACCAAATGTATGCCAGCTATAGATTTCAGTTTCTGACATGCACACAGCGCAAGATGTGACAAATCTATTGAGAGCCCTATGCCAATGGACCTCTTATTAAGACTGATTATAAAACACCATTCTTTAGTAATTGTGCCCTAATATCCCATGTCTGGTCAGACTATCGATTTGTATAGAGGCAAAATATGTTCTTGTCATCAGCATCTATGAATGTTTTAATGCATCACATGTAGTTGCCTTGGCAGCACCTGCCTGGCACTGATCACTAAAATTAAGTTTACTTTCCATCAAAAATAAGTCTTTTTCATTGACAATTTTACCCAGTTAATTGTCTTTTTAGATTTTTGATGCATTAGAATAATACAATATATTCGGCTGCAAAGATGGACCTTCCCTTAACCCTTTAAGGATACGGCCCTATTTCACCTTAAGGACCAGGCCATTTTTTCAAAATCTGACCAGTGTCAATTTATGTGGTGATAACTTTAAAACACTTTTTCTTATCCAGGCCATTCTGAGATTGTTTTTTCGTCACATATTGTACTTCATGACACTGGTAAAATGAAGTCGAAAAATTTCATTTTTATTTATAAAAAAATACCAAATTTTCCAAAAATTTTGAAAAATTAGCAATTTTTCAAGTTTCAATTTCTCTACTTCTATAATACATAGTAATACCGCCAAAAAAAGTTATTGATTTACATTCCCCATATGTCTACTTCATGTATCGATCATTTTGGGAATGCTATTTCATTTTTTGGGGACATTACAAGGCTTAGAAGTTTAGAAGCAAATCTTGAAATTTTTCTGAAATTTTCAAAAACCCACTTTTTAGACCAGTTCAGGTCTGAAGTCACTTTGTGAGGCTTACATAATAAAACCACCCAAAAATGACCCCATTCTAGAAACTACACCCCCCAAGGTATTCAAAACTGATTTTACAAACGTCGTTAACCCTTTAGGTTTTCCACAAGAGTTAATGGCAAATGGAGATAAAATTTCAGAATTTCAATTTTTTGTAAAATTTTCTATTTTAATCCAATTTTTCCAGTAACAAAGCAAGGGTTAATAGCCAAACAAAACTTAATATTTATTCCCCCGATTCTGCAGTTTGCACGAACACCCAATATGTGGTTGTAAACTGCTGTATGGCCAAACGGCAGGGCGCAGAAGGAAGGGAACGTCATGGTTTTTGAAAGGCAGATTTTGCTGGACTGGATTTTTGACACCATGTCCCATTTGAAGCCCCCCGATGCACCCCTAGAGTAGAAACTCCATAAAAGTGACTCCATCTAAGAAACTACACTCCTCAAGGTATTCAAAACCAGTTTTACAAACTTTGTTAACCCTTTAGGTGTTCCACAAGAGTTATTGGCAAATGGAGATGAAATTTCAGAATTTCTATTTTTTGTTACCTTGTCTCAAAAAAAGTGTAATATAGAGCAAGCAAAAATCATATTTTCCCTAAAATAGTACCAACAAAACTGACACCTTATCCCGTAGTTTCCAAAATGGGGTCACTTTTTTTGAGTTTCTACTGTAGGGGTGCATCAGGGGGTCTTCAAATGGGACATGGTGTCAAAAAACCAGTCCAGCAAAATCTGCTTTCCAAAAACCATATGGCGTTCCCTTCCTTCTACGCCCTGCCGTTTGGCCATACAGCAGTTTACGACCACATATGGGGTGTTTGTGCAAACAAGAGAATCAGGGCAATGTATATTAAGTTTTGTTTGGCTGTTAACCCTTGCTTTGTTACTGGAAAAATTGATTAAAATGGAAAATTTGCAAAAAAATAGCTGTTTTGGGACCGTTTTTATTTTTTGTTATTTACATCGTTGAACTGACAGGTTAGATTGTGTGCTATTTCTATAGAGCAGGTTGTTACGGACAATACCAAATATGACTACTTTTGGGGGGTTTTGTTTCAGTTTTACATAATAAAGCATTTTTGAAAAAAATAATTTTTTAGTGTCTCCACATTCTGAAAGCCATAGTTTTTTTTTTTTTTGGGCGACTGTCTTATGTAGGGGCTAATTTTTTGCGGGATGAGATGTCGGTTTGATTGGCACTATCTTGGGGTGCATATGACTTTTTGATCGCTTACTATTACACTTTTTGTGATGTAAGGTGACAAAAAAATGGCTTGTTTGACAACGTTTTTATTTTTTATGTTTACGGCGTTCATCTGAGGGGTTAGGTCATGTTATATTTTTATAGAGCAGGTCCTTACGGACGCGGCAATACCTAATATGTATATCTTTTTTTATTTATTTTTGTTTTACACAATAATATCCTTTTGAATTAAAAAAAAACATGTTTTAGTGTCTCCATAGTCTGAGAGCCATATATTTTTCAGTTTTTAGGCAATTGTCTCAGGTTGGGTTTAATTTTTGCGGGATGAGGTGACGGTTAGATTGGCACTATTTGGGGGGTCATATGACTTTTTAATTGCTTGCTATTACACTTTTTGTGATGTAAGGTGGCAAAAAAATGGCTTTTTGACAAAGTTTTTATTATTTTTTTTTTACAGTGTTTACTTGAGGGGTTAGGTCATGTGATATTTTTATAGAGCACATTCTTACGAACGTGGAGATACCCAATATGTCTACTTTTTTTTTTTTTTTTTTTTTTTTAAATTTAACACTAAAAAGCATTTTTGAAACAAAAAAAATCATGTTTTAGTCTGAGAGGCATAGTTTTTTTATTTTTTGGCCAATTGTTTTAGGTAGGGGATAATTTTTTGCGGGATGAGATGGCGGTTTGATTGGTACTATTTTGGGAGGCAAACGCCTTTTTGATCGCTTTGTATTTTACTTTTAGTGATGTAAGGTGCCAAAAAATGGCTTACTTAAACCATTTTTTGGTTTTTTTTTTATGGCGTTCACCTGAGGAGTTCAGGAGTGTGATATTTTTATAGAGAAGGTTTTTACGGACTCTGCGATACCTAATATGTGTAGTGTATTTTTTTTTTTTTTTTTATTCAGTAATATGTGTTTTTTTCATTTTTTTTTTACCCAGACCCACTTGGTTCTGAAAGATCCAGTGGATCTGGTGTCTGTATAATGCAGTACAGTACACTATATAGTGCACTGTGCTGTATTTTTTACTTTACAAAGTCTGAATAGATTTAGCAGGTCTTTAGCAGGTCTATTCAGACTTTCAGCACCATGGAGACAGGACGCTTCTGAAAGCGTCCTGTCTCCATGGCAACCATCACCCGCTGCCAGAACTGAGCAGGGGGTGATGGGGAGGGAGTTAACCCTGTTAACCCTTCCATACCGTGGTCTGTACGGACCGCGGTATAGAAGGGGTTAAACGGCTGGCATCTGATCAAGCACAGATGCCAGCCGTTTCTATCAGAGTGTCAGCAATGTGCTGACACTCTGATAGATCCACTAGACACCAGGGAAACATTACAGAGGAGGCGGGCGGGGGATCACAATCGCGATCCCGCCCGCCGCACTGCCTCCCGCTGCCCGCAACTACCCCCCCTGAACCCCCGCCGCCATAATATGATTGGGGGCTGCAGGGGGGGTTGAAGATGAAGACTTTGGGGGCATTAACTCTCTGATCCCCGCGGTCTGTAGAGATCGCACAAAGCGCTGCAAACCGCAGATCTGAATTGACCTGCGGTTTGCAGCGATCGCCCATATGGGGGGGGTCACTGGACCCCCCTGGGCATTGTAACAAGGTACCTGCTGAATGATTTCAGCAGGTACCTTGTTCCGATCACTGCCAGCTGAGCAGCAGTGATCGGAACTACTCATGACGTACCGGTATGTCATGTGTCCTTAAGGACTCGGGAAACATGCCGTACCAGTACCTCATGTGTCCTAAAGGGGTTAAAATACTACTGTACATGGTTGATTATACAGTTATATCCCAATACCAAAAACAGAATTTCTCTAACTTTTTAAACACATTAATGGGCTGTGTCTGGTAACCTACAATAAAACAGGAACAGCAGTGGTGCTGTTTCTAGAAAAAAGCAGGACCTTTTGCCTAATTTCTTATAGCCTTTTTATTGCATTTCACATTCTAATAGTACAATTCTTAATGGTACAGTAGGCCACCAGCATACCTTTATTGTTATAGTCAATAAATAATACATTTGGATTATATGGCACTTAAAGGCCATGAACACCCTTGGTGGCAATATTTTTATGATTACATTTCAATCATTTTGGGCTAAAAAATAATAATTTTTTCTTTATTCAAAATTGTCAACAGTTTTTGATCTACAGGGATACGTTTCAGTTCATTTGCCGAGTATCTTGCTTTCAGTTTCACACTGAGTTTGTCAGGTTGCTGCCCTGAAGGTTGGATGTATAGCCCTCTGAATTTCTAACAGCTGATAAACACTTATTATAGCTAAATTCTTATCAAACTCATAAGAATATGGCTCAAAACAGTGTTTATGAGCTATTTGGAGTTCAGAGATAAGGGCTATACATCACATTAAGTCGTCAGATCAGCAACCTGAGACACCAACAGAACAAAAACGGTTGACAAATAGTGTTGAGCGCGAATATTCGAATTGCGAATTTTTATTGCGAATATCGCAACTTCGATAATTCGCGAATATTTAGAATATGATGATATATATTCGCTAACATGACTTGTCCCTGCTTCCTTCTTGTGGGTCAATGAGTCATTGGGCCACAAGCAACTTAAGCAGGAAGGAATCATGTTTTCATTTTCAATGGGAATCCATCAACCCAACTCTGATGTTAATTCTCAATGCGAGTATATGTTCGCAGGGGCGGATTAAGTGCATGATAGGCCCGGGGCTGTCTACCCAACTCGGGCCCCTCCCTCCATTTTAAGTTTACGTTTTCTGTATAAAGAGGCTGCGGTGCTTTGTGAGCGCTACAGTCTCTTCCTATGCCATAGGACATCACATTCATTGTTCACATGGCCTAGCTGCAGGCGCAGCTCTGTCTCATCTGAGTGATTGGGGCTGAGCTGCAATACCAAGCGCAGTGCTATCAAATGGACAGCGCTGAGCAAAGAGGCTGCGGCGCTCACTGGGACATCGCGGTCTCCTCAAACAGCGGATTGGCAGGGGTGCCAGGAGTCGGAGCCACACCATCTCATAACTCTCTGAGTACAGATGTTATAGATGTTACCTGTGTGAGAATATAGCGCTATATCCTCAATCTTCGTCAATTATAGCAATGCAACCATTAGGAGCTCAGCTCAAAGTTTAATTCGCAATGCAAGTATATGTTCGCATCGCGAATTAAACTTTGAGCTGAGCTCCTAATGGTTGGTAGAACTTACTACTTGCTGGAAAATAGCGAAGATTGTGAATATAGTGCTATATTCGTGAATTCGTTATAATCGTAATATTCTAGCAAGCCATTGCCAACCATTAGGAACCCAGCTTTAAGTTGAATTCGCTATGCAAGTATTACAGGTTATATTAATCGCAATGCGAATTCAACTTAGAGGTGAGTTCCTAATGGTTGGCTTGCTTCTAATTTATCTTATGACCGAGTCGACCAAGACAACCTATTAAATGAACCTAATAGTATACTTCCCTAATGCAGTGCGATTCACGCGCATATGTAATTGCCAATTTTTCGCATGACATAAACTATCTTACATACAGAGAATTATAAATCAGTAATGAGAATTGTTACTGTGATGTATATTTACCCTCTTTATGTAGGAAACGGTATTTTATGTCATGCGAAAAATCGGCAATTACATATGCGCGTGAATCGCACCGCATAAGGAAGTATGATATTGTGTTCATTCAATGGGTTATCTTGGTCTACTCGAATAGACGAATATTGCGAATATAGCAGTATATTCGCTATCTTCTCTATATTCGACTAAGCAAGCCAACCTAATAGTATACTGCCCTTATGCGATCCGATTCACGCGCATATGTAATTGCCGATTTTTCGCATGACACAAACTATCTTACATACAGAGGACAATTATAAATCAGTAATGAGAATTGTTACTGTGATGTATAATTTGCCTCTTTATGTAGTATACTGTATTTTACATCATGCGAAAAATCGGCAATTACATATGCACGTGAATCGCACCGCATAAGGGCAGTATGATATTGGGTTCATTCAATGGGTTGTCTTGGAAGGTTTATAAGAATAGACGAATATTGCGAATATAGCACTATATTCGTTATTTTCATTATCTTCGTCTATTCGACCCAGCAAGCCAACCTAATAGTATACTGCCCTTATGCGATCCGATTCACGCGCATATGTAATTGCCGATTTTTCGCATGACATAAAATACAGTAAAGAGGAAAATTATACATCAGTATTCAGTAATTAGAATCCTTTAGAATACAATATTTGCATTTTTGTAATCGCGTAGGGGCATCAAGCTATTTTCATACAGGTTTTGTTTGGTAGAATTTTCGAATATGTAGAATATGTGATATATTATCCATGCAAATTTTTTCTTTTTTTTTCTCTTTTCTACAGTGTATGAGATGACTCATCATTATCATTTTCCCTCCTTTCTCCTAGCTTGAATAGCCAATGAGAAGGTTTTGTCACAACTTAGCAACATCCCTAGCAACCAATAGGAAACTAGACTACCCCTTCACTATATATGTGACGACATCACCCAGCAGCCATTTTGTGGTGTTGGATTTGTTGGAGCTTGGAGCTGTGCGTTTTATATCATATCGATTTAATTTATAATATTCTAGTTTGTTAGTTTCAGGTAGTGATTAGGGAATAGTGTAGTTTAGTTTTATAGCTGATAGGGTCAAAATAATTTGAGATAGTTTAGTAGTTTAGTAGAGTTAGCAGAAAAATATAGTTAGTGTTAGTGCCTAGTGTAGCAGATAGGGTTCAGTGCAGGGTTAAGTGTAGGGCATCGAGTTAGGTAGGTAGCTGTTAGATAGATAGATAGTGCTTGATAGTTTAAGTTAGGTATTAGGGCTACAGTTAGGGAATAGTAAAGTTTAGATTTTTCAGGGCAGGGTGTAGTTTAGGTTAGTTAGTGATATAGTATAGTGTAGAGTCTATCTGTCTGTTTTGTCTGTCAGTTAGTGTCCGTCCAGTTAGTGTATTAGTTTGTTTTTTTTTCCATTATTTATTAATTTTAAAAAGTCTTTTAGTCTAAGTTAGTGTCTGTGTCAGGTTAAAAAAAAAAAAAAATTTGAAGTTTTATATGTTTTTTGTTTAGTCTAGTTCTGTCTTCTGTTAAAAAAACACTTTTTTTTTGTCTGTGTCAGTTAGTGTCTGTCTTAGGTTTAAAAACAATAAAAACTACAAAAAAAAGTTTATAGGTTTACGTGTTTAGTGTAGTTTTTTCTGTCTTACGTTTAAAAAAAACCCGTCTTGTAGTCTCTGTGTGTCAGTTACTGTTTGTGTCAGGTTAAAAAAAGAGTTTACGTTTTAAGTGTTTGGCATTTAGTGTAGTTTTGTCAGTCCTCCGTTAAAAAAAAAAAAAAAAAGTTTTTTAGTCTCTGTGTCTGTTAGTCTTAGGTTAAAAAAAAAATAATTTGATAGCTTTACATGTTTAGTGTCATGTGTTACAGTTTTCATTCTTTCATTTTTCACCCATCGTCCCCACCCCAATAAAGTTTTCCCCTAATCCCCAGTATGAGTGTACCGGGCCGTGCAGGCAGCCGTGGACGTGGTCGGGGTAACAGGGGAGTTGGTTCCCCCTATGAAATCCCTTCCAACTGGTGCGGGTGGTGTTAGCCACACAACCCCTGCACCTATTCAGACCCAGGCGCCAGCGAGGGGACAGTGGAGCCCGGTCAGGGGCTCCATGTCAGCTGTTCCCGTCAGTCCACCACAGGTTGGCCCTGGGTCTGACATATCAGGGGGTGAAGAGTAGTGATGAGCGGCAGGTGCCATATCCGATTTCGATGAAATTCCCGAATATTCAAAAGAATATTAGTTTCATATTCGTCGAAATCGAAAATTCGTCATTATTCTAGTTATCGCGATTAATATGCGATTTAAATAATCGCGTATTGCGATGTTAACTTTGGCTACTTTCCTATTGGTTTCATACCTAGAATTATAGCAAAGATGACGAATATGACGAATGTATTCATCATATTCCTCAAAACGAAGATAACGAAGTATTCTCCATCTTTGTTTTAGCAACCTATTCGTCAACTTCGCTAATTCTAGCAATCAAATATTCGGGATTGGCGGCATCTGATTTTGTGGTGCCGCCCCGGGGTGTCCAGGGGAGAACTGCTGCTCTCCCGCAAGCCACTGTCTCCACAGCTGCTGAGACCCCCAGCAAGCGTCCCCGTTGCTACGCAAGTGTGGGGCACGTCCGCTGCCAGGCCGTGCTCCAGCTTGTGAGCTTAGGGGACCGGAGACCCATCTGTCCACAGACTCCGTGGACAGACTCACATTCATTAAGATGAATGAGTCTTGGATCGGCAGTGACTTCATGGCCCCCGCTGTCGTTCAGGGCGCTGAAGGGTCCCTTGTCCATCCCTCTCCTTTGCTCTCCCTCCCAAACTCCGTTGTTTTTTAATTGTTCCCTCTGTTTTTAACTTTATATGAATTACTTTTATTATTTATTTATTGATATTTATTTGATCGATATTTTTTGTCAAGTTTGTATCATGTATATATTAATTTAATTTTTTAATTATGAATTTGTTTTGAACATGTTGAGTTACATTTGGGCCTTTAAACATAATGTCTGCTGCTGCCTGTGCTGCTGAATTTGGCCAAGCTACATGTGGCCATGATAATACACCACTTCTTAAAACCTGGTTGGTAACTGAGAACATGACCTAGCAGCCAATCCTTTACAGCTTTACAGTTTAAACACTCCCCTACGAAATTCTCCCCGCTGCCTGTGATACAATTACCTTACACAATACACACATGGGGACAATAGGACAGACATCACTATTCAAATATACAATGTCCCAACCATTACAGTTAATATAGATATTTAACATATCCCCAGATGGCTTGGATCTGAGCGCTCAATATATCCAAACAGCGCTCAGATGCCACAAACACAGTCAAATCACCATGGGGTTTAAGTTTAGCATGGGCTGATGAGAGGGGCCATAATCCTGGGGCAAGAAGCTGGCAACAAGGCTTCTCCAGCACCCATTGGCCAGGTTGGTTTCGCCACACTGCCGTTGATCACACTGCCGTTAATGCTGCTGCATGTCATGAAAATTTTGAGTTACATTTGAGCCTTTTAACATAACGTCTGCTGCTGCCTGTGATGCCGAATTGGGCCAAACTACATGTTGCCCTGATAATACACCACTCCTTAAATCCTGCCGTTGATGCTGCTGCATGTCATGAAAATTTTGAGTTACATTTGAGCCTTTTAACATAACGTCTGCTGCTGCCTGTGATGCCGAATCGGGCCAAGCTACATGTTGCCCTGATAATACACCACTCCTTAAATCCTGCTGTTGATGCTGCTGCATGTCATGAAAATTTTGAGTTACATTTGAGCGTTTTAACATAACGTCTGCTGCTGCCTGTGATGCCGAATCGGGCCAAGCTACATGTTGCCCTGATAATACACCACTCTTTAAATCCTGCCGTTGATGCTGCTGCATGTCATGAAAATTTTGACTTACATTTGAGCCTTTTAACATAACGTCTGCTGCTGCCTGTGATGCCGAATCGGGCCAAGCTACATGTTGCCCTGATAATACCCCACTCCTTAAATCCTGATGTTAATGCTGCTGCATGTCATGAAAATTTTGAGTTACATTTGATCGCACAGGGAACAATCATAGAGTCCAGACTTTCACACCTTTTTTAAAGTAAAATTTCGATTGGGTTATTTAATTTTTTATTATAAACTGGAAGTGTACTTACCTGCCAGTGCCTGCCGTTATTCTGCCTAGTTACAAATGGAAACTTATGAGTCAGCATTCTAGTACTGTGTTAACTCTAGATGCTGTATGTCCTGATCGTGTGTAGACAACCATTATGGACCTGGTTTTATCTTTTGCACTTTAACAAGTATAGAATTATGAATTCTCTTAACCTGGTTTGCATGTTTCGTATTCTCGCATGTGCTCAGCTTATTTATGTATTGTCAATATTTAGACATAAAAATATTTATTTAAATAATCTTTTTAAAAAGACATTTTATCTAGAGTTGTTTGGCTTCATTCACAAAATGAAATGATTTTACTTAATTTTATTATTTTTTATTTTAAATTAAGTGTGGTTTGGGGCAGCTATGTTGTGGTTCACGCTATAGCACGGTGTGGACCCCATGTGGCCTTCCCTTGTCAAAAGGTCTTGTGCAGTTGGCATTGTACAGGACTGATTGATGAACCTACGAAAATTTTTGGTTGTCACACGGATTTAGGATCGAACACGGTGTTGTCTATCGTTCTGGGAGGGATGGCTGACTTTCGTGTTGACCTCTCTACATGGTTGGGTGTGACTGGCGTTATACTCATCCGTGTGGAAATCAGGTTTTGTGAATGGAGCCATGTAGCAACATGTAAATATGTATAGGTACTTTTCTTGTTTATGTTACTTATTGGCAATTATGTAATGAGGATTTGCACATGCTAATTATATATAACCACTGCTTTAAGATTTTTAGTATAAACTGTGTACTATATGATGTTCTTGAAGACATGTCACCGGTTAGAGAATTCATATAATCATAGTCATGTAATCAATCATATGTTTCTATCTGTATGGCGGAAGCAATGCTACAACATGCAAATTATTAAAAAATTGGACGCTATCGAAGATCCATGCTGGTTAGTTCTTACCCCTACCATTTTATTGTTCCAACATTGTTCCTTTTTTTGTTTTATAGTTCTGATAACAAGATTTGATTGTAAAGAAATTTATGGGATTTGTAAAAGTTTATAATTTTGCTAATTTGATAAATCAAACAAGGTTTTTGTAGTTATTATTACTCTGTTCAAGTTTTGTATTTTAATAGTTAATTGTTTGATGAAAAAATACATTTATTATTTACAATAATTTGAATTTTATGTTACTACATAAAATAATTTACTAGTTACTAGGAAAATTAACCAAAAAATGTATTTTAAATGTAACTCTGGACTATTAGAATGCTTTGCTGTGTACTTAATATTTAATACACAACCCTTACCAATGACTACTACTATCCTGATCCATTTGAGTTATGTGTAGGCCTCATACTACCCTATTTCTATATACCTGCGGATGCTGTATGTCAGGATACTGATGAGTTTGGGAACGTACTCTAGGGGCCTTTACTTAAAAAAAAATGTTTAACCATTATAGTGAAAACTTCAAAGTTTTTAAATTTAAAAAAATAAAAATAAACAATATAATTACAAAAAAATAAAACAATTGAACAAATCTTAATAGGGCAATGCCCTCATATTTTTAACAATTTCTTTAAGATCCTCCACGTCCTTGGCATGCCTCTCCTCCATTTCTCGCATGCCGTTTGAGAACTGGAGCTTGAGCTCCCGCAGCTTCCGGAGATGCTGCTCCCGGAAGGCCTTCATCCCAGTCTGGTGCTACCTCCCCATGTTCCTAATTTTTAGGTCCATTTCTTTCAATACTGTAAAAAAATAAAAACAATAAATAAAATAGACAGGGTCGTTTCTGAAGAAACCACATGATGTTGGCTTGAAATCTGATTGGCTGTTGGTGGCTCCACCCACTTTTTTGAATTTTAATCCCAGTCCTCCATTGACCAACTTTGCAAAGTTTGAAGACTGTGCCAATAAAAGTCTAAGAGCAGCGGCAGTTTGAATTTTTCCCATTTAAACAAATGCCTGAAATTTGATTGGGCATTGTAGACTCCACCCACTTTTTTATAAATTTTAATCCCAGTCACCTAGTAACCCACAGTGCCAAGTTTGGGGACCCTGGCTTAAATACCGTGAGAATGACAGCTTTTTAACGTTTTCACACTGAAGTCAACAGTGAAAATTTGTTTGGTTGTTTGTGGCTCTGCCCACTTTTTAATGTCCCTCAAATTTGACACAAATTTTCAGGGTGACCCCATGACTAAGTGACCCAAGTTTGGTGACTTTAACTTGAAAGCTAAAGGAGTGACAAAACTTAATAGTTTTCCTATGAAAGTCGATGGGACAAAATGGGGTCCCTGGGGGGCCGCTCCAGGGGCCCGGAGGGTGGGATCGGTTAACAAAGCACAAGTAAAGTTTGTTAATTGTACTCCTAAAACTGTGGGAGGAGTAGCGTATAGGAAATTGCTAAATTTTCATTGGCCCATGGTATCTCCGCCCACTTTGGGGTGCCCCCCCCAAATATACCCGTTTATTCGGGTTGACACCAACAATATCTGGTCCGAGTTTGGGGAATAATCATGGCTGCTCGGTATGTCTCAATGGGAATGTGGGAATGTATGCCTCGGTGAATCAGTATGGCTGTAACAATAGGTTTCAGGGAGGTTTTCTTTAGAAATTATTTTGGGCCTGGGTTTTAATAGTCAGAGACACTGGGTGGGACAGGTCACACCCATACTACATCTTGCGGTTTTCATAACATTGTGGTTAAAAAAGCTGTTAAAATACAGTGTGGATAGGCGATTGAAACGCAGAACAATCATAGAGGGGAACCAGACCTCTGGAAGACTGTAAAGAGTGTTGAGCTAGTACTTTTTTGATATCCCGCTTGTACCGAACTGTAAGTGTGGGACTATAGGTTCTCCGATATGTGTGGGCTGAAGAAAGACTATTAGTAAAGCTTTAACAAGCTTATTGTTTGCTCCAAAAAAGTGTGTCTATGGTGAAGACTAAACTGACACGTGTGTGTGTGTGAACAGTGAGTGAGTGAAAACAGCCACAGCACAAACTTACACTCCTTGTGGGGGGTGGTGATGAGTTCTTCCTCCTCCTCGTCCTCCTCGTCCCCGTCATCAGCCACTTAAGGGGTGAGGCGGGTTGGGGTGAAGGTCCACCCTCCGCTCCTGCCTCTGACTCCTATGGGGGGCTAGGGGCATGCAGTTGCCCTGAGGGTCTGGCCTCCTCCTCCTCCTCTGACGCAGAGACCTCCCACAGCTGCTGTATGGGAGGCCTGCGCCTGACAGCAGGCAAAGGAACACCTATAATAACAAATTTTACTACTTTTAGAAAACAATCTAAAAACAAAAATGTACATGTGTTTTACATTACTTTTGTATCTTTATTCCAACACTCAGTAATCATTATACCTGGGCATTTTTGGTCCCGTCTCTCGCGGATTCTTTCCGCGTGTCTCCTCTTTAAGTCTGACCATTTTTTCAAAATGGCCAGACGCTTGTGCTTCCCGTCGTATTCCCTCCACAGCTCATAGCCGAGCCTGCGAACAATGCTGTTCTTCTCGGCATGGGAGCGGGTCAGGTCGTAGCCCTTCTCCAACATGCGCTGCAGTATAAAAAAAAAAAGCATATAATCAGATTTTATAACGGTAACTTTAAATCTAATATTTCACTTTCAAACACTAATAATTTTTGGTTTGGTGGTTGAGATGATGAATAAATGTTGGTGACTATGGCTAAGGCAGTGCATGGCGAGAGGTTCCCCGGGCTTAAACTACGACATGTAGAGCTTTCAGTTAGACTGTCTCTCGCCCTGCGCTGCCTTGCTGCTGCCGTACCGCCGCCCCCGCCACCATTATAGTCATTTTTAAAATTTGGGATTGTGTTGAAATTGTATGTGTGTGTAGTATGAGATATTGGATATTGGCCATCTGAGGAGAAATGTACCCGTCTAGTGAAGTGACGGTACGGGGTGTAAGGCTGGTTCGCCTCCCCGTGGTGCACCCTGGGTGACACTAAATGAACCAGCAAATACTGAATGTCAAAGATTACTTCTCCTGGCCAACGGGACACTTATTAGAATCTATATACTAGGCATCCTCAAACTACGGCCCTCCAGCAAACTGCGGCCCTCCAGCAAACTGCGGCCCTCCTGCTTTTTGTAAACTAAAAATCACATCATTCCATGACAGCCTACAGCTATCATCCTATAGAAGGGCATTATGGGAGTTGTAGTTTTACAACAGTTGGAGGGCCGCAGTTTGAGAATGCCTGCTATAGACTGTGTATGTGTGTGTGTGTTGGGGGTGGGGGGGTGGTCAGAGGTGGTGTAGTTTTGAGGGGGGGTCTGGTGGTATGTAGTGGTGGGTATATAGTGTGGGTATATTGTGTAAGGCGGAAGATTAGATGTGCAATGTGAATCATATATAGATTTATCTGCTATCCGTTTTTTTTTGAACCATTAGAAAACGTGGTGTGGTGTTAAACAGGCAGGATATGCTCGAACCCACATGCAGTTGTGCATATATATAGGGGAGCATATCCTGCACTTGTAGTCCGTTGCTGATGGCAATCAACAGCAAAAAATTCATACAATGGAAGATGCCAGCAACGGACTACAAGTACCACAAAAACTGTGTATCTAATCCTATCCTGTGTGATACTGTCTGCGGAGCTATGTATCTAATCCTAGCCTGTGTGATACTATCTGATGAGCTGTGTATCTAATCTTATGTTGTATGATACTGTCTGCTAAACTGTGTATCTAATCCTATCCTGTGTGATACTGTCTGCTGAGCGTGTATCTAATATTCTATCCTGTGTGATACTGTCTGCTGAGCATGTATCTAATATTCTATCCTGTGTGATACTGTCTGCTGAGCATGTATCTAATATTCTATCCTGTGTTATGCTGTCTGCTGAGCTGTGTATCTAATCATATCCTGTCTGCTGAGCTGTGTACCTAGTAGTTGATTTTTAACTATTTTTTCAATCCCTGTTGGCTAAGTGGGAGAGGGCGTGGCCTAACTGGATTGGGGCATGTCCTTTTGAACATCTTAATCTAAGACAGCAGTACGGTGTGAGCTGCAAAGAGAAAGTCACCGTCCCTCCCACCTCTGCAGCTGACAGAAGTTGATTTTTAACTTCATTTTGTCAATACTCATTGGCTGCAGAGGGGGAGGGGTGTGTCCTAAATGTATTGGGGGTGTGGCTTAGCAAAACTACAGCCAAAGGCTGTCCGGGCATGCTGGGAGTTGTAGTTTTGCAACAGCTGGAGGCACACTGGTTGGGAAACACTGGCTTAGTGGACCTAAAAGTTGATTTTTAACTTTATTTTTTCAATCCCTGTTCGCTTAGTGGGAGGGTGCGTGGCCTAACAGGATTGGGGGCGTGTCTTTTTAAACAGCTCTCTCTAAGACAGCAGCAATGTTCTGTCTGAATGTGAGCTGCATGGAGAAAATCACCCTCCCTCCCACCTCAGGAGGGGAGGGGGCATGACCTAACCGAATCAGAGATGTGGCCTTTCAACAGCTCACCCTAAGACAGCAGCACTATCTTCTCTGAGTGTGGGCTGCAGAGATAAAGTCACCGTCCCTCTCATCTCTGCAGCTGACAGAAGTTGATTTGTAACTTCATTTTTCACTGTTTGCTTAGTGGGAGGGGGGTGGCCTAACAGGATCGGGGGCTTGTCCTTTTAAACAGTTCACTGTAAGACAGCAGCACTGTTCTGTCTGAATGTGAGCTGCAGGGAGAAAATCACTGTCCCACCTCTGGAGGGGGTGTGGCCTAACCAAATCAGAGGTGTGGCTTATCTGGACCTGGGGGCAGGGTTTTAAGGGTGACTTGAATGGCCACCCTACTTTCCCCCTGAACTGTGACCTCCCTAGCACTCTGCCCCCTTAACAGTATCATCCACAGCTCTCTGCCCCTTTAAAGCTAACCTGCAGCAGTGAAGAGAAATGGCTAAGTTGTTATGGAAACCTCAGGAAATAAAGTACTTAGTGCTATTAGGCCATGGTTTTACTTCAATAGCGATTATCCTGGTGACAGATTTCCTTTAAACGTCATCTAGAGCAGTGATGAGACTTGGCTGAGTTGTTATGGTTACCTGGAGTAAAACTGCGTGTGTGGAGATAAACTGTCAGGGAGCAGTAAGTGACAGTTTGAATTCAAGTTAAAGGCTTTGCTGCCTTGTATTGTTTATAATGCAGGTCATTTTTTGGGAATATCTCAGGAACAGTAAGTCCTAGAGAGCTGAGACCCGGTCTACAACCTTCCCGGACACCTGATGTACCAAATTTGGTGAATTTGGTGAAGATCGGTCCAGTCGTTTGGTCGCGCATAAAGAACGTCCGGACGTCTAGACAGACAGAAATTAATTTTTATATATATATAAGAGATAAGAGATTAGTAGATATTAATGATTTGGGGCAATAAGTATTGTTTTTGAATGCCAACAATGCTTGTTTCCACAAATCATTTATATGTAAGCACTGCAGTAAGCAAACTATGTGGAATGAGATTTTATATGTATTGCAAAAATGTGAGAATGTTTTATCTCCATAAACATACATTTGAATGTTACAAGCGTCACATGTACTTATAGCTGTAATGTAATGTTCAATAACTTACTGTGATCAGGATATCTTCCTCATCTCTGGTGAAATTGTTTCCCACCATCTTTTTTCGCATTGATCGCATGCACCACAACAAAACGTGTTGGAACTGCTCCCAGGAAGAAGCCACGCCTGTATGTGCGCGTGCGCATGCGCATAAGCACGCGCACAAGCACGCGCACAAGCACGCGCACAAACACGCGCACGAGCACATACAAAAAAGTTACGTTACTGCCGCCTAACTTGAACAATAACAAACTACGCACACAAATATTTCTATGGAAATTATTTGCATTAAAGTCACGTTGTACGGCTACAGAACTACGAATACGATTGGCTTGTTCGAATTAGCGAATATGGTGAATGCGACTATATCGCTATATTCGCTAATTCAAAAAATGCATTTGCAATAGGAAAGTTGCTTATTGACAGCTCCAAGTTGGATGCGCAATGCGAAAACATTTTTTTTTCACAATGAACAGAATATGAAGTTGAAGACGACTAAGTAAGTATTCTGATTGTTGAAAAAATAATGGTAATTTTTTTTGCAATGCGCATCCAACTTAGAGTATTCGTTTATGTTTCCAAGCCAGTAGGAGATATGCCTTTATACAAGAAGTTCAATCCGCGTAATGCGAATAAAATATTCGCATATTATCGCGATTATTTTAATAAGGATGAATATTCGATTTCGACGAATATATTACGAATATTCATTCGAATATTCGCGATATATCGCGAATTCGAATATCGCACTTCCCGCTCATCACTATTGACAAATTTTAATAAAGACCAATCAAAAATTAATTTTGCCCCAAAATGAAGTTAAGTACAATCATAGAAAATAGCCCTAAAGGTGTTCATAGCCTTTAAAAGTTCTCTGTCACCATGAAAATGCAAAATAATTTGCAGGCACAATGTGATTGAGCAGGAAATGCAGGGCAGATTGGTATGTAGTTTATGGGAAAAGATTCAGTAAAACGTGCATTTCTTTCATATAAATTTCTGCTCCTTCTGGGCTTTGATGTCAAAGAGGCTCAGTGATATCAGTGATTGACAGCTACCTCTGTATATAGGCGCATGCTGTAATGCATTGATACATACTGTAGGTATACCGCTGCATTAAGAATTAAACTGGAAACTAAAATATCCATTGTAGGACCAAAAACTGTACAGTAAATAAAGTTTAATAAAATAATTTGTTTAAGAAAATACCAGAGAATAAAGAATTTTTTATTTTTTACATTTTTTATAATTGCTTTTGTTAAATGTCATACAACAAAAATTATTATACCTCATTAATTCTTATAAAATGAATTACATAATTGTAAGCACTGAAAAATGAAAAATAAACCTCTTAATAGGATTCACTATAGGTTTTGGCTCACAATAACTAATGTCAATAACTGATGTGTGAACTGAACCTTAGGCCTCATGCACACAGCCGTTGTGCGGCCGTTCCTTGCATTGGGGACCACAATTTGTCCATTAAACGTCCGCACCGCAAACAAATAGAACATGTTCTATTTTTTGCGGTGCGGAGGCACGGACAAAATCACCACGGAAGTACACCGTAGTGCTTCCGTGGGGTTCCGTGCCTCCGTTCCACACCGCAGCTCCGTATGGGTCCGCATCCGTGACGAGTGGAGCACACGGCCGGTGCCCGCATATTGCGACCTGCTGTTTGCGGGCCGCAATGCGGCCATGGCTGGGCAACGACCGTGTACATGAGGCCTTAAAGAGACACTTCTGCCAGAAAGGGGTACCGTATTTTTCGCCATATAAGACGCACTTCCCCCCCCCCCCCCAAAAGTGGGGGGAAAATGGCAGTGCGTCTTATAGGGTGAATGCTACTATTTTTCTATAGCTAAAGCCGATACATCGCACAGCCTGAGATGTATCAGCATGGAAGGAGGAGGGGGTGGAGCCTGGCAACACGCGGCGGGCGGCCTGCCGCTAACAGCGTGACTGCTTTCATAACATTTATAATCTTTAATCATGTCCCCTTATTCCCTATAAGCCCAATACAGTAGCGCTCTGCTAACCTGCTATACCGATCCTCTAGCAGGCAGAGCGGTGCTGTGTAACGTCCTCACTGACATCATCTGCCTGCTCCTTTCACTTTATGAATGAAGCAGGAGGAGCAGGCAGATGACGTCAGTGAGGACGTTACACAGCAGCCTGCCGCCGCACCGCTCTGCCTGCTAGAGGATCGGTATAGCAGGTTAGCAGAGCGCTACTGTACTGGGCTTATAGGGAATAAGGGGACATGATTAAAGATTATAAATGTTATGAAAGCAGTCACGCTGTTAGCGGCGGGCCGCCCGCCATGTGTTGCCAGACTCCGCCCCCTAAGCAGTCACTATGGGCCAGATGTTTTAGAAAAGGGGCATCTTTGGATGGCAATGTAATGGGGGCACCTGTGGATGACACTGTAATTGGGTGATCTGTGGATGACACATATAGCATAAGATGCTATATATGTGTCATCCACAGATCCAATCCATTACAGTGTCATTCATAAATGCCCCCATCACAGTGCTATCCACAGATCCCCCATCATAGTGCTATCCACAGATCCCCCATCACAGTGTCATCCACAGATCCCCCATAACAGTGCCATCCACAGATCCCCCATAACAGTGCCATCCACATCTCCCCCACATAACAGTGCCATTCACAGATCCCCCCATAACAGTGCCATCCACATCTCCCCCACATAACAGTGCCATCCACAGATCCCCCCCATATTACTGTCATGCACAGACCACCATTACTTCAAAAGCACACCTTTTGGTTAAAAATATTTTTTTTTCTTATTTTTCTCCTCAAAAACCCAGGTGCGTCTTATAGGCTGGTGCGTCTTATAGGGCGAAAAATACGGTATTTTTTTTTAAACTCAATATTCATAGAAAACATTTTTTTAGGATTTTTTTCTTTTATATTTCAGCAGTATACCATTGAAAATTAAATATAAAATGTTGTCCTTCAGTAGCAGTCAGTACAGAGATATACAGTTCCTATATAGACAGGTAATGTCAGTTTGCTGCTGTGAGGCAAGAAGATATCTTCAAATTAATCCTCAATATTATTAGTAAATTAGTATGACAGCTCTATTGTTCTCTTGATAGACCTATGTGCCCACAGAAGAGCACTACATTGATTAGTGTAGTGTGTGATGCTCTAATTGAGTCACTCATACCCCCCCCCCCTCCCTCTTTGACTGCAGTGAATGGTCTCACGAATGTATTTTCTATCCGTGTCCGTTTTTTTATTTTGCGGAGGTTACTCCGTGTGCATTCCATTTCTGTATGTCCATATTTCCGTTTCGCAAAAAAACTGAACATGTCCTATTATTGTCTACATTGGAAAATACCTGTAATAGACCTGGTAACCTTGCACAGGCTCAGGCCTATTACCACTGATCTTAGAAAGGGGGAGGCATCCCAGCTACGTAAGCACAGTGCTCCCGAGTTTTCCTTTCTGAAACGCCGTAGTCACAATTGACCAAGGCATCTGAGGAGCTAATGTCTGCGATCAGTGTTAACGACAATCACAGACATTGGCCCCAGCTGCTATGGTGCTTGACCTGCTTCGGAGCAGGTGCCATCTTTAACCACTTCCCGACCGCCCATTGACTATAAACGTCCTGGGCAGTCGTGTTTATCTCTGAATGGACGTTCTAGAACGTCCTTTCAGAAATGGCAGCTGGACGCTAATCGGTCAGTGACAGCAGGCAACAAGCACTTTGTATACAGATCAGGAAGCGCTATGCCGCTTCCTTTCCCGGCCCGGTGATCATGTGACCACCGGGGCCGGTGGAGTGCAGAAGCTGTCGGGTCTTCCACAGACCACGATCAGCCCAGTGCTGTACAGCCTCTCAAGGGGTGTATTTCCTACTATGTTAGCCCCAGTTACATGAGAAATCTATAGTAAAAAAATAAATAAATGAAGTTAAATGTCCGCCAGAGGTCTTGTATGAGTAAAATAAAAAATAAAGTGTTAAAAAAAAAAGTTTTACAAAAAATTTTTCCCCCCCCAAATCTGTTATTTAAAAAATGTTAAAAATAGAAGAAAAAATAAATAAAACACACATATTAGTTATCACCACGTCATATGATCTACCTCATCAGGTGAACGCTGTAAAAAAATTAAAATAAACATTTACTTAAAAAGATTTTTAAGTGAGCACACCTCACAAAAAATATAATGTTAATAAATCAAAAAGTCATATGTACCCCAAAATGGTTGCAAAAAAAAACATCACCTCATCCCGCAAAAAATGAGCCCCCACAAAAGACTATAGCCAGAAAAAGAATAAACAGAATATGGCTCTATGAAAATTGCAACACAGAAACATGATTTTTTTCTTCTAAAAATGCTCTTATTGTGTAACATGTAAAAAAAATAAACAAAAAATAGACATATTTGGTATCGCCGTGTCCATAACATTTGACTCTACGAAAATATCACATGATCTACCTCATCAAGTGAACAGTGTAAAAAAAACTAACAAAAGTTATGCCAAAAGAGCTTTTTTAGTCACCTTACGTCACAAAAAAATATGAATCAAAGAGTTGTATGTACCCCAAAATGGTAGCAATAAAAACATCACCTCGTCCCGCAAAAAACAAGCCCTCACACAAGACTGTAGCTAAAAAAATGAAAAAATATGGCTCTAAGAAAATGGCAACACAAAAACGTGATTTTTTTTTCTAAAAATGTTTTTATTGTGTAAAACGTAAAAAAATGATTAACCCCTTAAGGACGCATGACATACCGGTACGTCATGGTTTCCGAGTCCTTAAGGACCCATGACGTACCGGTATGTCATATCTTTAAAATGCAAGTGTGGCGCAGCAGTGGTTAATAGTAACAGGATGTCCACTGAAATCATTCAGCGGGCATCCTGTCACAACGCCGAGGGGGGTCATTTGACCCCCCCCCGTATCGGCGATCGCAGAAAACCGCAGGTCAATTTAGACCTGCGGTTTGCTGCGTTTCCGGTCCATTCGGGTCTCCGGTGACCCGATGAACCGGAAGAGAATGGTGATCGGTGGTGTGATATCACACCACCAATCACCGTTCTTGAACTGGGGACGGTTGTGGCAGTGCTGGGATCCGATTGGTCCAGGGAGAGAGGCGGGAGATTCAAACTCCCGGCGCTCCTCTCTCCCCTCCTCTTCCTGCTGCTGCTGCCAAGTGAGGATCGCACCCGCACAGCTCCAGCACCGTTCCTGTCGCAGCCCCCCCGGCCGGCTCCCATCAGGTAGGTTAGGGTCAGCGAGGGAGAGGCATCTTAGGCAGGACTAGAAGGGACAGTTAGTGTTTAGGAAAAAAGTTAGTTTTTTTTTTTATTTCAGTGCTGCCTGTGGTGGTTGGGGTCCACAGCACTTAGCTGTGAGACCCTTAACCCACCCAGGGGTGCTGACCCGTGTCCCCCACCCCCCCACCACTTTTTTTTATTTTATTTTTTTCGTGCGCTTACTGTGGTCGGCACTTTTAGCGTCCGGCCACCGTTAGCGCATCGCCCACCCCACCGCTAACGGCCATTTTTTTCTTATTATTGGTATGTGCCCCCACACACACGCACATACAATAAAGTTTGACACACACGCACATACACGCACACACATACCCATGGCCCGCCGGATGTTCTCGGCAGAGGAGGCATATGCCCAGATGCTCTCCGACACCGAAAGCGCCAGTGAGGATGAGGATGACCCCACGTTCCTCCCTTCATCCGCATCCTCCTCATCATCATCTGATGATGATGAGCCCCCAAGGCGGCGGAGCCAGGGCCCCCACATGCTAGGGAACCCGTGGCCCACACCAGTACGAGCGGCCCTGGGGTTCGTACTGGTTTCCTGGCCCACCAAATAAGCGCACCGGACCCCCCCACCGGTGAACTTAGCTGGTGTCCCCCTGTGGACTATGAGCCTGCGATTCCGGATTTTGTTGGCAATCCTGGAATCCAGATTCCCACAGTGGGGTTCACTGAAATAGACTTTTTTAGTTTTTTTTTCAGTGACCCACTGGTGAATCTGATGGTGGAGCAGACGAATCTGTACGCCCAACAGTTCGTCGCTCAGCACCCAGGCTCCTTTTTGGCTAGAGCCGGTGGCTGCACGCCAGTCAGTGCAGCCGAGATGAGGACGTTTTGGGGCCTCGTGCTGCACATGGGTCTAGTGCAAAAACCCAGTGTCAGGCATTACTGGAGTGGGGACGTCCTCTATCAGACCCCACTGTACAGTATGGCCATGACGCGTCCCAGATTCGAGGCCATCCGGAAATGCCTGCATTATGCAGATAATGCAGCATGTCCCCCCCAAGGTGATCCTGCCTATGACCGGCTGTGTAAGATACGGCCGATCATCGATCATTTCGGGGCCAAGTTTGCACAGGCCTACGTACCTGGAAGGGAGGTCGCGGTTGATGAGTCTCTCGTTGCTTTCAAGGGGAGACTCAGTTTCCGCCAATACATTCCCACTAAGCGAGCGAGGTATGGCGTGAAAATGTACAAAATTTGTGAGAGTACCTCAGGGTACACTTACAAATTTCGTGTTTACGAGGGACGAGATTCCCGTATTCAACCCCCAGAATGTCCCCCCACTCTGGGTGTTAGCGGAAAACTCGTGTGGGACCTTGTGCACCCACTGCTGGATAAGGGTTACCACCTGTACGTGGATAACTTTTATACCAGTATTACCTTGTTCAGGTCCCTTGCCGCCAGATCCACGTTCGCTTGTTGGACCGTGCGGAAAAATCAGCGCGGCCTCCCTCCTCCAGGTACCGATCCCCAGGGGTGAGACCCGTGCCCTTACCAGCGACAACCTGTTGCTGGTCAGATATAAGGACAAGAGGGATGTCCTTATCCTGACCACAATCCATGGTAACGGCACCACCCCAGTCTCTGTGCGAGGTACCACAGCAACGGTCCTCAAGCCCGATTGTATCGTCGACTACAATCGGTATATGGGAGGAGTTGATCTATCTGATCAAGTCCTCAAACCATATAATGCCATGCGGAAAACCCGGGCATGGTACAAAAAGGTTGCGGTCTACATGGTACAGGTTGCCATGTACAACACTTTTGTACTATTTCGAAGCGATGGCAGCACAGAGACTTTCCTCCAGTTCTATGAGGCAGTCCTCAAGGACCTGATCTTTTCAGACCGGGAAAGAGCAGGTCAGAGTACCTCGGGAATTGGAGGGGCCCGGATCGTCCTGGCCCCCCATACTGGAAAGAAGGGACGAACCCAAAAAAGATGCAGAGTGTGTCACAGGAGGGGGATACGGAAAGACACCACCACTCAGTGTGACACTTGGCCCGATCATCCGGGCCTCTGCGTTATCAATTGCTTCAGGGAGTATTACACTTCCATGGAGTACTAAATTTTTATAATTCCCGACAGTCCCCTAGAGAACATAAAAAACTATGGCTCTCAGACTTTGGAGACACTGGAACAAATTTATTAATATTAGTTTTAGTGCAGGCATCCTCAAACTGCGGCCCTCCAGATGTTTTAAAACTACAACTCCCAGCATGCCCAGACAACCTACAGTGGGAATTGTATTTTTACAACATCTGGAGGGCCGCAGTTTGAGGATGCCTGCTTAGTGTCTCCAAAGTATGAGAGCCATACATATTGGGCATCGCCGCGTACGTAAAAAACTTGTCTATAAATATACCCCATAAACTAGCCCTTCGATAAATGCCGTCCAAAAAAATCTAATAAAAACTATGTAAAAAAAGCCATTTTTATTTTCACCTTGGATCCCAAAAAGTGTAATAAAAAGCCATTAAAAAGTCATATGCACCCCCAAATAGTGCCAATCAAACCGCCATCTCATCCTGCAAAAAATGAGCCCCTAAATTAGATAGTCACCCAAAAAAAAATAAAAATTTAGCTCCCAGGCTATGGAAATGCTAAAATAATTTTTTTTGTTCCTCAAATGATGATATAGTATAATTTGTTTCGATTTTACATGAAGTAGACATATTAGGTATCGCCGCGTCCGTAACAATCTGCCCTATAAAAATAATATTTAACCCAACCCCCTCGGATAAACAGGGTTAAAAAAATAAATAAAAACTGTGTAAAAAAAAGCCATTTTTGGTCACCTAACATCAAAAAAGTGTTATAGCGAGCGATCAAAAAGTCATATGCACCCCCAAATAGTGCCAATAAAACCGCCATCTCATCTCGCAAAAAATGAGCCCCTATATTAGACAGTCACCCAACCAAAAAAAAAAAATGTAGCTCCCAGGATATTGAGATACTAAAATTATTTAATTTGTGTTCCTCAACTGATAATATAGTGTAAAATCTAAACAAATTATAAAAAGTAGACATATTAGGTATCTCCACGTCCGTAACAATCTGCCCTATAAAAATAACATTTAACCCAACCCCCCGGATGAACAGCATAAAAAAAAAAAAACGTGTAAAAACACAATTTTTGGGCAAAATTTCCATTTCAATCCATTTTTCCGGTAATAAAGCAAGGGTTAACAGCCAAACAAAACTAAAAATGTATTGCCCTGATTCTGTAGTTTGCAGAAACACCCCATATGTGGTCGTAAATGGATATATAGCCACAAGGCAGGGCATAGAACGAAGGGAACGCCATATGGTTTCTTGAAGGCAGATTTTGATGGATTGGTTTATTTACACCATGTCCCATTAGAAGCTCCCCTGATGTAGCCTAGACTAGAAACTCCAAAAAAGTGACCCCATATAAGAAACTACACCCCTCAAGGTATTCAAAAATACTTTACAAACTGTATTAACCCTTTAGGTGTTCCACAAAACTTAATGGCGAATGTAGAAACAATTTTAAAATTAAAATTTTTTGTTATCTTTCCTCAAAAATGTGTAATATAGAGCAACCAAAAATCATATTTATCCTAAAATAGTACCAAAACAACAACCACCATATCCTGTAGTTTCCTAGATGGGGTCACTTTTATGGAGTTTCTACTCAAGGAGTGCAGCAGGGGGCTTGAAAGGGTACATGGTGTAAATAAACCAGTCCTGCAAAATCTGCCTTCCAAAAACCATATGGCGTTCCCCTTATTCTATGTCCTGCCGTTTAGCCAAATAGTAGTTTAGGACCACATAGGTGGTGTTTCTGCAAACTACAGAATCAGGGCAACCCATATTGAGTCTTGTTTGGCAGTTAACCCATTTTGTCCAGTAATAAAGTAAGGGTTAAAATGGAAAATTTTCCCAAAAAATGAAATTCCGAAATGGTTTCTCCATCTGCCATTATCTCTAGTGGAACACCTAAAGGGTAATCAAAGTTTGTAAACCCAGTTTTGCATACCTTGAGGGGTGTACTTTCTTAGATGGAGTCACTTTTTTGGAATTTCTATTCTAGGGGTGCAACAGGGGGCTTGAAATCGGACATGGTATAAACAAAACCAGTCCCGCAAAAAATCTGCCTTGCAAAACCCATATGGCGTTCCCCTCCTTCTATGTCCTACGGTTTGGCCAAACAGTAGTTTCGGACCACATATGGGGTGTTTCTGCAAACTACAGAATCAGGGCAACACATATTGAGTCTTGTTTGGCTGTTAACCCTTGCTTTGTTCCTGGAAAACATGGATTATATTGGAAAATTTTCCAAAAAATTGAATTTCTTAAATTTTATGTCCATTTGCCATTAACTCTAGTGGAACACCTAAAGGGTTAACAAAGTTTTTAAAATCAGGGGTGTAGTTTCTAGAATGGGGTCATTTTTGGGTGGTTTCTATTATGTAAGCCTCACCTGGACTGGTCCATAAAAAGTGGGATTTGGAAAATTTCTGAAAAATTTCAAAATTTGCTTTTAAACTTCTAAGCTATGTAACATCCCCAAAAAATAAAATGGCATTCCCAATATGCTCCAAAAATGAAGTAGACATATGGGGAATGTGAAGTAATAACTATTTTTGGGGGTATTACTATGTATTAGAGAAGTAGAGAAAATGAAACTTTGAAATTTGCTAATTTTTATGCAAAAAATTAACTTTTTTGACCCAATTTTAGCAGTGTCATGAAGTACTATATGTGACGAAAAAACAGTCTCAGAACGGCCTGGGTAAGTAAAGGCATTTTAAAGTTATTCGCACATAAAGTGACACTGGTCAGATTTTCAAAAAATGGCCAAGTCCAAAGGGTGAAATAGGGCTGAGTCCTTAAGGGGTTAAAACGGAAAATCTGCAGAAAAAGTGAAATTTTGAAATTTCACCTCTATTTTGCCTTAATTCCTGTGTAATACCTAAAGGGTTAACAACATTTATAAAACTAGTTTTGAATAGCTTGAGGGGTGTCATTTCTAAAATGGGGTAGTTTATGGGTTTGTTCTATTATGTAAGCCCCACAAAATAACTTCAGAACTGAACTGGTCCTTAAAAAAGTTGACTTTGGAAATTTTCTTAAAAATTTAAAAAATTGCTTCTGAAATTCTAAACCTTCTAAAGTCCTAAAGAACAACAAAATTACATTACTAAAATGATGCCAACATAAAGTAGACATATGGGGAATGTTAGTTAATGTTAATATTTTATGAGGCATCAATATCTGTCTTAAAAACAGAGACATTCAAATTTAGAAAACAGTGAATTTTTTCAAATTTTCATTAACTTTTGGATTTTTTTCATAAATAAAGGTAAAACATATTGTCACAAATTTACCAGTAACATGAAGTACAATGTGTCACGAGAAAACAATCTCTGAATGGCTTGGATAAGTAAAAGCGTTCCAAAGTTATTACCACATAAAGTGACACATGAGATTTGCAAAACTAGGCCTGGTCAGAAAGGAGGTAAATGGCCCAGTCTGGAAGTGGTTAAAGAGATGACATCTGCCATTCATTGATTGAAATTAGGATTTGTCATAAATCAAGGAATTAAAGGGGGTATCCAATATCATAAACAGCCCCCCCATGTGCTGGGCCCCAAACAGGTAATATACTTAACTGGCTCCCTGCGCCGCGCCTGGTACCCGCACCGCCGGTGCTGCTTCTCCCTGTGTACCGATGAAAACATCCGGTGTTGGGGGGGAGCAGCCAATGGCAGATGGGGGACGAGCCTCCCTAGTGTCACCCGCGATGCTAGGGAGGCCCGTCCTCGCCTGCCATTGGCTGTTTGTAATTGACAAAAAATAACTGACACAGATCACTCTTATACATGACGGCTAATACGGCTTTTGTTCTATTGACCATATATTTTTTGGCTTAGGATAAGGGGTTAGAGTTTTTTTTTGCTGTTACTGACGAGGGATACCAGAGTATAAAAATAGCAGCGGGATGTCAGAAGAAGGCCTCTTGCACACGACCGTATGCCCTCCGAGACATACTGTCTGTGATCATGTGAGTGACGTAAGGTCACAATAGCCCCGCGGGCGGCCCGACGAGCACAGCATCATTGTAATCTATGATGCTGTGCGCTCCTGTCGCACGATCAATGCCGCTCTGGGACATATGGTCGTGTGCAAGAGGCCGAAGAGAGACCTTTCCTCCCTATAAATACAACCCAACTCTTTCTTCCCTATGAATAGAAAATAGCTGCAAAACACAGCGGATTTACAAGTCCCTTTTTGTAAGGCTGACTAAAAACCACAATAATTAAGTGACCACTTGTAAAATAAAATCCTCTATACTTGTGATACCCAATACTAGACTGTGCTGTTACACTTCCATACACAAGCATCAAAGTTCAATTCATGCCTTCGCTATTTATAGACTGTGTGATGCTGATAAGATCACTCCTGTGCCTCTCCAGGACACGGTGTGACATATAGTAAGGCACAAAATGTCATAAAGGGAATGTATCATCACGCGTCTTTTTTAATAATTAAAACCCACCAATATGAATATATTGGTTTTTTTTCTAATCCATTTGTTCATACTTTTTGCACATACTACTGCTATTAACAGCAGACAGAGATTTGCTTTACAGCAACCACTTGAAACTACTAGAACCTGTAGTCTGTAGATGACTCTGATTTCTTTAGGAGAGTGTTCTATGCATTTTCTCTATCCTATGCAAGGAGGGGGAGGGAGTGATCTCTGTCCATCTCCTGTTGCCAATTATAGATTAAAGGGTTCCCCAAGATTTTGTAAAATTTGACAGGGAGCATGGGGCAATGTAAAATAAGAAATAAAAAAATTCTTACGTTTAAAATGTCCTGCTGGTCCTGAACCACTGCTCTGGTCCCCACTGTTCTAATCACCACTGGGCCTGCAGATGTCACATGCTGTTCATCATTCCCATGACCACTGCTGCCAATCACTGGCCTCAGCACACATGACTGCTGAGGCAAGTTATTGGCTGTACTGGTCACAGGACTGATGAACATAATTTCATCAGTACAAGCCCAGCAGGGATCAGAAGGGTATAGATTGGAATAGTGGCCTGGGACTGGCGTGACTTTTTCCCTGATGCCTGACAAATGTTGCCAAATCTTGTAGAACCGCTATAGCTGTCATATCTGCCTCCAGCTTTTTAATAACGATGTTACCTTTCAGTGTAATCCTGGCTGTGATAATGAGATGCATGCTAATAAGTGATCCCTACAGAATGACGGCATATCAGTGTGAAAACTGTAACATGTCAGTATTTTTTTTAAAATATTTACAGTTGTGTTCACAAGTATTCAACCCCCACTGAAATTGAGTGTTTTGGCCAGTTTGGCATTGATTTTGATCATTTCAGTCATCTTGTTTACAATTAAATCAAATAGTCACTTGTAAGTCAGACAAATATAACATAACATTTATAATGAAATAACCACAAATGTCTTTTCTGTGCTTACATCATTATCAGTTTTATTCAACCCTCAAGTGACATTCAATCTTAGTACTTAGTACAACATCCTTTTCCAGTTATAACAGCTTTTAAACATGAAGCATAGCTTGACACAAGTGTCTTGCAGCGATCTACGGGTATCTTCGCCCATTCTTCATGGGCAAAAGCCTCCAGTTCAGTCACATTCTTAGGCTTGCGCGCTGCAACTGCTTTCTTTAAGTCCCACCAGAGGTTCTCAATCGGATTTAAGTCTGGTGACTGCGATGGCCACTTCAAAATGTTCCAGCCTTTAAACTGCAACCATGCTCTAGTGGACTTGGAGGTATGCTTGGGATCATTGTCCTGTTGAAAGGTCCAACGTCTCCCAAGCCTCAGATTTGTGACGGACTGCATCACATTTTCATCCAATATCTCCTGGTACTGAAGAGAATTCATGGTACCTTGCACACGCTGAAGCTTCCCTGTACCTGTAGAAGCAAAACAGCCCCAAAGCATGATTGACCCCCCGCCATGCTTCACAGTAGGCAAGGTGTTCTTTTCTTCATAGGCCTTGTTCTTTCTCCTCCAAACATCCATGGGCCCAAACAGTTCTAATTTTGTTTCATCAGTCCACAGAACACTATCCCAAAACTTTTGTGGTTTGTCCACATGACTTTTGGCATACTGCAGTCGACTCTTCTTGTTCTTTGGAGAGAGCAAGGGGGTGCGCCTGGGAGTTCTGGCATGGAGGCCTTCATTACGCAGTGTGTACCTTATTGTCTTAGCTGAAACTTCAGTACCCGCATCTGACAAATCTTTTTTCAGTTCCTCAGCAGTCACACGGGGACTTTTCTCCACTTTGCGCTTCAGGTAGCGCACAGCAGTCGAAGTCAGCATCTTCTTTCTGCCACGACCAGGTAGAGTTTCAACAGTGCCCTTTGCCTTGAATTTGCGAATGATGCTTCCTATGGTGTCTCTTGGTATGTTTAACATCTTTGCAATCTTATTATAGCCATTTCCTGTGAAGAGAAATCACCTCTTCTCTTGTCTTCCTGGACCATTCTCTTGACTTCACCATGTTTGTAAACACACCAGTAAATGTCTTGAAGGAGCTGAGTATCACAGTCATTTTAAATCTGCCTAATTGGTGCTTATTATGCTTGATTGCTGCTCCTTGACATCCAATAGGTGTTTTCAATACCTGATGGAAAACACTTGAATGAACCTCTGTTCTTAAGAGTGGTAGTCTTTAAGGGGTTGAATAATTGTGTCAATGAAGAAATCACAAAAAAAACATTTAATACTGTATTACAAAAACAGTTGATGTAATTTTAGTTGCATTTGGTTCTTTAAAAAGTCCTTGTAAGATTTCATTCTGAACACAATTACAAATGTACACTAAATACCCTAAAACCCTTTACAGCATTGGGGGTTGAATCATTTTGAACACAACTGTACATGGAAACTAAATAAAAATAATAAACAATATGTTTAACTACTTTCCTGCCAAGTACCTCAGGGGTCAGTATTGGGCCCTATTCTCTTCAATATATTTATTAATGATCTTGTAGAAGGCTTGCGCAGTAAAATATCTATTTTTGCAGATGACACTAAACTGTGTAAAGTAATTAACACTAAAGAGGACAGTATACTGCTACAGAGGGATCTGGATAGATTGGAGGCTTGGGCAGAGAAATGGCAGATGAGGTTTAACACTGACAAATGTAAAGTTATGCACATGGGAAGGAATAATGCAAGTCACCCGTACATATTAAATGGTAAAACACTCGGTAACACTGACATGGAAAAGGATCTAGGAATTTTAATAAACAGCAAATTAAGCTGCAAAAACTAGTGTCAGGCAGCTACTGCCAAGGCCAATAAGATAATGGGTTGCATTAAAAGGGGCATAGATGCCTGTGATGAGAACATAGTCCTACCACTTTACAAATCACTAGTCAGACCACACATGGAGTACTGTGTACAGTTCTGGGCTCCTGTGAACAAGACAGACATAGCAGGCTGGAGAGGGTTCAGAGGAAGGCAACTAAAGTAATAACTGGAATGGGGCAACTACAGTACCCTGAAAGGGTATCAAAATTAGGGTTATTCACTTTAGAAAAAAGACGACTGAGGGGAGATCTAATAACTATGTATAAATATATCAGGGGTCAGTACAGAGATCTCTCCCATCATCTATTTATCCCCAGGACTGTGACTGTGACGAGGGGACATCCTCTGCGTCTGAAGGAAAGAAGGTTTGTACACAAACATAGAAGAGGATTCTTTACGGTAAGAGCAGTGAGACCATGGACCTCTCTGCCTGAGGAGGTGGTGATGGTGAGTACAATGAAGGAATTCAAGAGGGGACTGGATGTATTTCTGGAGTGTAATAATATTACAGGCTATAGCTACTAGAGAGGGGTCGTTGATCCAGGGAGTTATTCTGATTGCCTGATTGGAGTCGGGAAGGAATTTTTTTTCCCCTTAAGCGGGGAAAATTGGCTTCTGCCTCACAGGGGTTTTTTGCCTTCCTCTGGATCAACTTGTAGGAAACAGGCCGAACTGGATGGACAAATGTCTTTTTCGGTCTTATATACTATGATATATCTCATACATTCCAAGGACTTGCCTCATAAATCCTTGATACCAATGGTTGGATGTCAGGCTGTATAACAGCTAGAGATTCAAGCCAGGTCTTGTTTTAAAGATTTGATAAGTCAGAGTCCTTAGAATGGGGTCTCAGTGAAAACTGTACATACCTTCAGATTTCATTCCTGACCTGATTTCTAAGTGCTCTAACTCATGATTTATCATGGCTAGTGCTGTCAGCTATAAAATAAGACCAGGCTTGATTCTCTAGGTGTAACACAGTGTGAGATATAACACAACTCCTATTAAAAAAGACACTCCACTCCAAATAAATACAAATCAGTATCAATGTAAACATATGACAGAAGAAAGCAGCTCTTCCCCCTTCACAAAACTGATATGTCAACCAGCCTAGAGAAGAAAAGGGGTCATGCTGACAGGCTGCTGGAGGAGTGAAGAGACACGAATCCTTCTATTACCCTGCGTAACTTTACATGTCCCAGTTGGAGGGAACCATGGACTTTTGGGCATGTTATCAACCCCCTTTACCCATCAATCACACAGCATACTTACTCTATGATAGTCACATATGAGTATCTTTTTTTCCAGAAAAGTAATGTGAAAGTAAGCAGCCCTCTTTCTCAAATTGGCCTTTTATTGATGCCAGGGCCCAGACATTTACCAGTATCTAGATCACGGCACCAAATAGGTTGTACCAAACACACCACATACACATAGCATCAATAAAGTTTACATTTTACACTGTTACTATCTTGCCCATACTCAATCTATAGAGAAATATATACAGATCGTTTCTCTTGAGATTACATGCTACAGTAATAGCAATAACAGTTAGCACAAATTTTTATCAGAAAAGGCAATTTCGTTCATTGTTTGTAGCCATAAACAATTGTTTTTTTTGCGGTTAAAAAAAAACAACTGTATTCAGCCGCTTAAGAGACAGGTATAAGTTATTTAGCTGCTTTTCAGACAGGTGCTTTTTGTGCCCATATTATGAATGCAACACTCAGACCTCCCACGTTTCAATTCAGAACCAATGTTAAAGCGCTCAAACTCATTTTCTGAAGAACTACAAAATGTTTAGGTGTTCGGTCCATAATATAGTAGTAATAAAGCACCCATATTATATTTGTCTAAAAGCGGCCTTAGATGAAAAATTCTATACTAATTCCCAATACTTGCATGCAAGAGTTGGTTGGTGCATTCCAAGAGGCGGACTGGCCATAAACCCTACATGGAAATTTCTCAGTGAGTTGATGCCTAGGGACCCACCTAAGGCCACCAGCCAGGTACATAAAGATCTCATGCTCTCAGCATTTATTAATGTAGGACCATCAGGCACTCGGACAGTGGCTGCAGGTGCCCTCCTGAATTCAACTATATTGCCATCCTCAGGATGGTTATACAGTATGATATTGTGGTGTGGCAAACAGTATTCAGTGCTGTATTGTGGTATTTGGTTCTGCTGGGACGGTATTTTGTTCTGCAATACAGTATTGCTGGTCCCACCTACTTCTGTTGTCCCTGCCTACATGTGTTAGTCTTGCCTACTTGTGTTGTCCAACCTTCTGTCAGTTTGCACCCACCTACAACATGGTTTTTTTTAGGGCCACTTTAAGCTCCCAGTCCACCCCTGGGCATTCCTGAGGTTTTTGCAGCATTGAATGTATACTTGTGCTGTATTTACGAACTCTTCGCAGCTTACAGTCTTTTGCAGATTATATTTTACTTGCATGAGGACTCTGCTGGAGTACGCATTTTAGTCGAAATTAGAATTTTTCTCCATCTTTTGCTGATATTCACTGTTTGCTACAAAGCTGCATAAAGATGTTTGTGTGTATTCATTATTAGGTTATATTTTTATACACAGTATGTTTTGCACTCTCAGAAAACTTTTGGTAACCTAGAAGCAGTTTGCCGTTTCCGTATACATTTTTAGCACATATGTGAATGATAACCACATATTACATGGCCTTTGTTCCAGTGTTTTTAAGAGCACAAGCTCTTGTTGATGTATACAGTTGTAGTATATATAAGATTTGCACACCTCAACATATTATTTTTAAATTGCTTTTATGTGTGAACTTCTGTTTGGATGTGCATTTTTTTAAACAATTCCTGTTTGTCACAAAGTTATATGAAGGCTGATATGGTTGTCAATAGTCCATCAAGGCAACTACAATCAGCAGGTTATCTGTTTTAGGAAATATAGAGGCTTTGGGGGTGCATTTAATCTTAAAGCCATGTAATCCCTGTATTTTATAGGTTGTTACTTTTCAAATCTCCAGCTTAACCCTTTCAATACCAGCGCTGTACATTTAAAACATGCAAACATGGCACCCTCTCGCGTGTGTAGCAGGCATCATGGCGTGAGTGAAAACGCCTGTACTATTAAAATATAAAAACAAAAATTAAATACAGCGAACGACATAACGGAAAAAAGGATCAAAATGCCCAATTTGCCATTTTTTATTGCTTCTCTTACCCCAAAAAATGTAATAAAATGTGATCAAAGAGTCACACACACTCCAAAATGGTATCAATAAAAACAACAGATTGTTCTGCAAAAAAATTAGCCCCCATACAGCTTAGTAGATATACTGTAACTTTAAAATATTTATGGGGTCAGAATACGGTGATGTAAAAAAAAATTTTTACATTTATTTTTACACTATTTAGACATAAAAAACCTATACATATGGGGTATAATTGTAATCTTATCCAGAGAATGATGCGCATAGGTCAGTTTTCTGTAAACAGTAGGCCATGGGAACAAAACCCGTAAAACAGCGGAGAAATTTTTTTCAAATTTCACCACTTTTGGAATTTTTTTTACAGCTTCCCACTACATTGTATGCAAGAATGGTGGCCTTAGAATGTATACAGCTATGTGAACAGAAAAAAGTTATGGCTCAAAGAAGATAGGGAAGAAAAATAAAAATGCAAAAGTGAAAAAACCTTAGGTATCTTAAGGGTTAAGAGCTCATTCACACGACCATATGAATAATTCCACATCGATTCCGCAGTTTCAATGGCACTGTGTGCTGTTCGCATCCATAGTTCTGTTCCGTGGTCTCGCAAAAAAGATAGAGCATGTCCTATTCTTGTCCGCAACTGCAGACAAGAATAGGCATTTCCTATCAAATTACAGAACACACATGGGCTGGTATCCATGTTTTGCGGATCCGCAATTTGCGGACAGCAAAACAATATGGTTGTGTGAATGTAGCCTAAAACCTGATTTTTGTTCTTTCCAGTCCTAGTAATTTCATGAAGATATGTAACTTTAGGCCTAAGTGGCATGTTTGAACGCTACACTTTTACGCCCTATCAACTTTTATACAATTTTTATGAAAAATGACACTTTGAACTTTGAAGTTACATGTGTCTGTGTATAAAGTGCTGACTGGCATTTTAAAATGGCAGGTGTCTACATTTAGAAAATACATGGGCATGTGTGTGGGAGGGGGGGGGTAGCATGTGTTTTTTCTTTAATTTTGTAAATTAGATTTTATTTGAATATGTCAAAACTATAAAAATTGTGCTGGCTACAAGAAGAGCAATATATTAAAACACCCCTGGCACCAAAAGTGTTAACATAAAACTTGTTTGAAACAATAGATCATTTTCTGACAATGCATTATTATTCTTCATTCATGCAATCAAACAGAAAAAAAATAATTGTAACTAAAGCCTGTAACATTATGATAGATGCATAATACCCGAAAAATATAGAATGATTTGCAAAATTCATACTTGCCACTTATGCCTGTGTCTACATGCAGATACCTTCACAAACTCACCAAAACTAAGTAGTTCAATTTTATGGTTTTAAGCAGCAAATTAAAACAAAGTAACAGCTTATAAAAATATTTTTTCTATATATTCTTCCCTATATTTCTGGACAGCAGACAACCAAAAGAAAGTTCTCCATAGCCGTTTACAGTCATGACCACCTTCATGCAACTTTGTGACACATTGATATTTGCATAAAAGTTCAGAAAAGCTAACCCAAGGAAAAAAATTATCTCCAAAATTTTACAAAAATAAATAAAAAGAAAAGTTCAAGTGTTTATATTTTATCTTTAATACCTATACAGTAAAAAATTAGTTCCTATGAAGAAACTTTTCATAGATGCAGTTTTTCCCTAAAGGCAAATTATACGGTAATTATTGAATAACAATACAGTAATTCTCTATAACAAGAGGAACTGCGCAATTACAATGATTTTAGTTTTTTTTTTCAAATGCATAATTTAATTACAGAGCAGAAACAACGTCATATGACATACATACACTACTCAGAATACTGGTTACTAATACAATTGGTCTTTACATTACGTAAAAAAAGATATTGCTGCTTTGTAAATTGTATTTTCACTAATGTGCATTTTATCATACATTGTACTGATGGGAAAAACCTGAACATCTACAGTGGTTTCCTATAATGCAGATCATATTTGTTCATTTTCGTACTATCCAGATTGTTTACTCCATGGGAAGACGTATTACACATCGGCAGTAATTAAGGAGATTAATATTTCATTATTTCTGCTGACCATTAAAGTGTACCATACAAAGGCAGCAGATGAGACAAGTAAAACTAAAATGACGTTTTTATTTTCTAAGAGTCAAGATGCAATTTCTGTCAAAATGAAGGATGCTAAACACTAATACACTGATTGCTCTTGCTCCACTGGTAAATAGAATATCCTGCTGGCCTCCGGGGGACAGTACCTCACTGTTACTACCTGGATTAGGAGAGGAAGACAACAAAGCAAATGGAAATAAATGTTTCTGTAATTTCAGTAGAATCCACCTCCAGGCAGAAAATATCTTATCTGGTATACAGTCCATCTGTTACACCTATGGAAAACAAAGATGAATTTTTTCAACCAAACACAAATTTAGCGGCTCAATTCCATTTCAACTCTAAACCATACTATAAAAAATTTTCATCACTTATGGAAAATAAGAACCCTGTAAATTCTACTGGTATTGAAGTACTAAAATTGTCACAATATTATAAAAGATATTATTATAATAACTTTTAAAATCATAAAGTGAAAACAAATGTACAAGTTCTAAACCTAAAGGCAGTGCAGCAGGGTTGGATTAAAAGTGATACATTTGTCAATTGCCCAAGACCACCAATTCCAAAGGACTGGACCCCATGAAACAAGCTAAATTTATTATTGATCCTTTCACTGTCCTAGTCCTAGACCACTTAAGAATATAAAATAAACCTCTTAATTGTCTAGTCAACCAGAGAATTTTTTTTAACTGCCCCACAAATCAAGGCTATCCTAAAATGATAAGAAAAATTATATAAAAATAGCAAGTGTAGGGGCGTGGTGGATATTTTGCGTGTTGGGTGTTTTCGAATAAACTGACCATGCCAGACACCTGTAGATACACGGCATGAACAAAGTGTGTGGATCCCTGATAATCATATCCATTACTAGACCTGAGAGAGAACAATGTAGGTGCTCATTCAACACACAAACCTGTCACCAATGTTTTGGTGTAATCAGCTTATATAGCTGTCATAACCCCTGTGGACATTCAAGTAAATTATATTTTTTTACATTTTAATATCTGTTTGCTTTTACTTTGAATAATCTAAAGGATTGTCTTGTGTCTGAATAGAATTATAAGAGGGTCTGACAAGTCCAGAATTCCTAAGGAATATTCATCAGTATCGATTTGTTAAGGCACACAGATGAAATTCTGGACAGCTGCAGTATAAGTTACTGTACGAAAAGGCAATTAGGCCAAAATATATTTATCATATGATTCTGTAATAGTTGCTCCAGGGACATAGAAAAGGAACATTTTGGTGAAAGGTGCTCTTTGTTAGAAAAAAACATTACTGGAATAACGTGTGTGTAATATAGCAGAGTACAAATGTCCATCTTTACAGCTGAGATACTTTATATGAGGTGCAGCCAGGCAGAGTGTGCCCCTTCACACAATGCTTCCTATACCATTTATGATGGCTCCAAGTGTCAGCTACAATGTCCTCCCTAGTGTTACTGGGATATGTAGGCGTGCAAAACACAAAGGCCAGTTAAATACCTTTAAAACACCAGCAGTTAAATACCTTTAAGGAGAGTCTAGGGCTATCTAAAGTTTTGTCACCTATCTCCATATGCTTTTGAAAATCATGTTTAACATTCCGGGATCCGCAATACGTCACTTCCGGTGCGTTCCACCGTGGAACGCATACAGGAAGTGGCGTCATTTTGATTTTACTCAAGTTCATATGTTCATGTGGTTGTTAAATCTTTTATTAATGACTCGATACCTGTAATATGCCGCTTCCGGTGCATTTCACTATGGAATGCACACAAGGGAGCCTGAAATTACATCACTTCTGGTGCGTTCTACTTTGGAACGCACACGGAAACTGGAAGTGACGTCATCAGAAGCGATTTTGGCGTTTTCTTGCTTGTTTTAAATACTACTCCATTGTAACCTTGCATGTATTTCTCCTGATGAAGGGGGTTTAACTTGTAACCCCGAAACGCGTTGAGCATTCTTTTCTCCCCTACCCTGGCTTTGGAATAAAGGAAAACTTAAGACACACCTGGAGTGACTGCTGTCTTTTCCGCGACCCAGGTGCAGGAGGCCGTAGTGTGGGTGTCTTGAGCTTATCCCACATTACCCCTCCTGGGTGAAGTGAGTCAAAATATTCTGGTCCTTTGATTTGATTTTATCCCATGAGCTAATTTTAGGATGTCATTTTACACTTTCTAATGTGAGTTCTTCAGCATTTGGTTTTATACTATTTCACACTTTATCCTGTTATGCTGACCTAACCAAAAGCTTTTAGTCCTTATATACTTACCTGTAAGCCCTATTCTAATCGTATTCCAGGGAAAGTGGTGCCTTTATCTATGGTCCTTTTTTTTGCGTGTTTCGCACGCCTACATATCCCATTGACATTCCCCTATCCTGAGGTTCCCTCAGACTAGGTCGAGACCATTGGCAGCCTGTCCCTCTATTTATTTATTTATCCATTTTTTCTTAGGAATATCGCTCCCTCACTTATATCGATTTTACTTAACCTACCATTTGCCTCCACCTGTGGCGTCCTGCTAAAGTTATTCCAGGACCACCCGTTAGAAGGTCCAGTGACTAACACTCCTTGTCTCTGACTCCCTAGTGTTAGCCAGAAGAACCCCTAGCATTAGCAACAGGCCCATCTAATACTGCCACTCAGTTCCCTTCACATTGTGCCCCTTAGGTTCTAATTGCATTTCAATGGCCTGTCCACTCAAATGTATTCTCCTGTTTGCATGCCATTGGCACAGAAAGAGGTACATCCAGTGGGGGTATTCTATATTCTGATCTTTGTACTCCTAATCACAGTTTAACTGTCACCTCATCTCATACATAAATTGGACTTGCAACAATTTATCATATGATTAGTTATGCAGATTCTTGTCATATAACTTCATTGTTACTGTTTTGCTCCTAAAATTCAAAATTTTATTTTTTATTATTTTTGAAATCCATCTTTGACTTTCTGAATCCTTCTGGGCATGCTCTCAATCAGATTAAAGCATGTCTCAACCAAAATCTATTCCCAGGTCTACACGTTCCCATTGTTAGTATATACTGATCGCCTCACTTGGCTATGAATACGGCTTTTTCTTCAACTCTACGCACAAGTGTTCGATTAGGTTGACGTCTGGGGACTGTGGGGGCCAATCCAGCACCTCTATTTATTGTCATTGAACCATTTCTTCACCAATCTCAACTTATTTTTCGGGTCGTTGACCTGCTAGATCACTATGTTGTCCTTTTCATACCCATAGTATTCGAGTGTAAGAAGTAACTTGTCTTATAGGATACTCACATATAGCTTAGTTGTGGCTGTGAAACAACCCCATATCAATTTCTCAATCCGTTATCCCCTTTTCCCCTGTTTCTTCCAGACCCATTTTCACCCATCAGAGCCCAAACTATTGACTTTCGTCTCATAGCTTTAAATCACCCATTTCTAATCTTCTACTGTCCACTGTTTGTACTTTTTTGCAAACTCGAGCTGGCACTTCTTATGACGAAATTAAAGTTGAGGCTTTTTCACCTTTTTCACCATTCCAGACTTGTGTAATGTGCGTCGCACAGTGCATGAATGGACGTCTGTGATCTCACTATTATGAAGCATATGAGCCACCTCCACTACTGTGTTTGTCACCCCAGAACTGATAGACCTTGTGATGAGCCAACTTGTTGACACTGATATTTTGCCTGGACGTCCACCTCTTAGCTTTGGAGTGGATGGACAGACTTCATTACGTATTCTTCCAACTGTCCCTCACATGATGCAGTTTGGCAATTTTCTTGGCTGAAATACCGCTATTGATGAGCTGGATGATGCTGTTGCTCTTTTCTTGAGATATCTTCTTCATGGTTGCTCCTCAATTATAACCAGTGACCTTTCGCTTGGGAATCAACCTAATAACACACTGAGCTATTAGGGAATGTGAGAACAGGTTGTAATTTGTAGTATACGAGAAGAAAAAGATTGTTCCACCACCAGGAGCCAAACAGTAACAATGCAGTTACATGATAAGAATTTGCATAACTAATCATATGCTAAATAGTTGGAAGTCCAATTTATGTATGAGATAGCCAAGATGATTGTCTACAAAATGATGGCAGTCTCATGTTTGAAGCTGTAGTGGATGGTGAGATATGGAGCCTGAAAGTTAAAAGTTCATAACATTGTTACCCTTTTGCTCTTCAGTGTATGACTTGTGTGGCCTTAAGGGGTTAGTTTGGCCTGGGAACCCAATCCTCTGAACTTGTCCCCCTCCAGAAAAAAAAAGCACTCACATGCAGTCTCATCGTACCCATATTGCAGCCCATTTTCCAGGTGCCAAAGATTGGGTTGGTAGGCTCCTAGGACATATAACCTCTTTAGTAATGGGTATAATCTAGAGGCTCCTGAGATATCAATCTGACACTGCCATAATGGAATTACATTCTTTCTTTTGGATCTCCACAATAATAAAATTAAAAACTCTAGAACTGCACATTCTTCTTTTATTTAAAGTATAATAATTTTTTTTTTTTACTGATTTTGGTGATTAATATCACCTTGTTGGCCCTGTTTTAATTTCTGATTGTTTAATAAATAGTATTGGCTATTTTTACCTGAGATTAAAATCAGGTTGCTATACTCCTTCCGTCTACCAGATGAGGACAGAGCATGCTGTGTGCACTGGGAACTGATAGTGAGTCAACATTGTAAGGGAATGTATAAAAAGCCAGGTTCTTCCTGACAGGAGATAACAGTGCTGGACTGTGTGTGTGAACTTCTCCACATGCCTGTGCTTCGCAGACACTCCCTTAGCAGTGCTGGAGAATGTAGAGCCCAGGGAGATATGCAGGCTGCTCAGTGTATAAATGAAAGCCTTATCTGATAAGAGGAGAGCTTGTAGGAGGACTATAGGCTTCAGCCAGACCTGGAAATGTAACTGCAAGACCCCCCTATACAGAGCTGGTCTTCACTAACTTCACTGCAGGCGTCCAATGGATTAGTCTTAGGGCTGAGGCCATTTTAACAGAATAGTGAAGTTGTAGTTTTATGCAGACTGGTTGCTAAGGGCTGAATCTTATTAAATAAGGGGTAAGTCTAATAGTTATTGATTTAGGAATATTATCATATTAGTAACTACATATATGAAAACTGAAATTAGGGTCTAAATGTGACAGTTATCCTTTAAGGAGAATGCGTAGAATTTTTACATAAATACAGAAGTTCCCTTCCATCAAAGCTCTACTATAAGCAATGTGCCAGTATCTCTTCTTTATCTTAACTTTAAAAAAAAGTTTTCCACAAACCAAGCTCGAGGGATTAATCAATTTATTCATGCTTCTTAAAACTCAAGAAAAAAAAATTGCTAAATAATTAATGACCAAGCAACATTACATAACAGTCTGCGTTACCTAGGCTTTCAGAAGTATGAACAAAAATGTACTAATATATCCAAATCCTACAAAAGAACGCACCATGAATCATCATAGTCTTCTGGGATTGGCTGTACACTGCTTTCCATCTGTAAGTTAATTTGTGTTCTATGTATTCTATTGCTTTCCATCTGTAAGGAAATGTGGGTTCTATTGATTCTATAGATCTGTATAGACAGCACAGTGTCATCATGCTACCATTGATGTGTTTTCTATGCTAAGGAGCATATAAACTCCAGTCAACTTGCCATAACTTGCTCTTTTAGCACATGTATTTTTTTTAACTGGACTATCTCTTCAAAAACCTGATCTCTAAACTTTCCATGGTTTAAATGAGAGATCATTTAACATAATGTTTATTCCTAACATATTTATTAATTATAGCTTTATGCTGATACAGCTTGTCCCTAATCCAGGGTCAGTGCTATATCATAGGTAGTCATTAAAAAACCACTTTGTCTGTGGTTACGAGAACCAGCTTTCTTGTCTTTGAATGTTATATTGATGAGATTCAGGCACCTTACATTATTACTTCTTTCATCGGATGTGGTTGAATCAATATAATTGAAGTAAATGAACATGATACAGAAGCAATGAAACCACCAGTCAATATCACTCAATAATTCATATGAACTTTGCCCTAATCATCTTGCAGGACCATACCTTGCGGCTGATTGTTTCCAATGTGACGGCCATTCATCAATTATCCGGAGCCTTCCTATTGGGGTAATGCAGTGAAACTGTGCCAGCATTACAATGTCAGGAGCTCAGTGTCTCTAGTAGATATAATTATCAAATGACGTTTTAATTGATTGAATAATTATCCATAAGAACAATTACACATTATGTATATACAGTACCTTTTATTGAAAATTTAACCTTCCTTGAACAAAGGAGGCAAATTGTCCGATATCAGATAGTAAAGAACAGTTCTAATTAACATGTATATGCCGCCCATGCATCACAGACAGGTCACATTATTGACTTTATAGAGACTTACCAGGGTCCTCTGACAACTGGAAATCTATTTTTCCTACAGAAGTCACATTTGTTGACAGTTTTCCAACAGTACAAATGCAGCTAACATGTGGTGATCCTACCAGTGGTATTTTGTATGAAGAGTACCCATTAGCATGCCATATGCCAAGCTGTCACTCACCACTTTTATTCCTTTCAGAATCCAGCAGGAGACTGTTGGATGTTTCCTTTTGCTCATGAATGAGCAGATGTGAGTAATATAAGAAGAAACCTTGTCATTAGTCAGGTCTAGAAATGCAAAATCAGTGTCAAGGACTCCATTCTGGAATTACTTTACATAATTTACTAAACATGAAGAGGCCAGATGTTATAGAGAATTACAGTTGGTAATACTTCTTCAAATGTACTTTATGACTGTGTGTGTTGCCAGTGTCTTCAGGATTCATAATTTGGTAGAAATTTGGTCCAGTTCTCGGCAATAGGGATCAGTATGTATTCATTCATATGTGTGGCTGTGCTTGGTACTGCTCCTAGACTCCACTTGAACTTCACACATTGCAGCACTGCAGCCCTTGTGTTCTACTGGTTAGTGGGGATGTACTGTAGGTGAGGGGCCCCCACTGATTAATCACTGAGGGCTTTCCCAGGTCTCTCACTGATTACCTCTTCTTTGATCTCACACTTATCCCAAGGATAAGCCAGTCATGTGTCCTGGAAAACCTATTTAAAGTGCCATTGAGTGCTATAAACAGACCATTAATATTATCTCAAGAGCTCTGTCAATTTCTGAGCTAAAAGCCAAAGAGTACCATGCCTGCCACTGCCCCGCTTCTTTAGGTGGGCATGGGTGCTACTACAATCTCTCTTTCTGTTGCACTTCCAGTGCTCTGGCAGCAGGTCCAGGTGCCTGTGTCCTATCTGTCTATTGGAGATATTGAACCTTATCGCTGCAGTATTTTTAGGGGTAACTCTCCTTTTGTTCTATGTGTAGCTGCTTCTACTGTGTTAATCAGCTCTGCTATATATGCTGTGCTGTTTATCTTACTGCCTGAGCAATAGGTTTACTAGTTTGCTAGACCTTGCAAAAGTGCTATAAATTATAATCTGCTTGTCTGACCCTGCACCGACTTCTACCAGATTACCTGATTACTGGATTCTGCCCCTCTGCCACCTAGCCTGTGCTTGATCACTGTACTGACCCTGTGCTGCCTGCCCTCACCTTTGGACTGTTTCTTGGATTTGCATGAACTCTGTCTCCCCTGACCTTTTACTGATAACGCCCTTAGGTTTAGCCCAAAGTCAAACCAGTTGGTTTCCACAGTGGTTCCACACTCACTGATTGTTACAGAGGAATGGCAGTCAGAATAACCCTAGTTCTTAAATATTGTAATCTGCACAGACCCCTACTTATCAAAGGTATAGGCAGCAGGGGTGCAGAAGTCCAATTTTAATAGGCAGGTCATAATAGCCCCTATATAGAGTAACAGGGACAGTGACCACCACCCATTCAAATGCATCAGAAGAGTTGCTGTTTTCCTTGCTTACAGTTACAGGACAGTTCTTAAGCAACTGGTAAGACTGTTCATTTTTTGGCTAAGTTGATGTGTCAGTCATTTTGTCAAAGGTGCAGCTTTCTTAATAGCTGAATGAGCTAACAGCAACCATCCTTCGTCTTGTATGCTCTAACTTTTTATAAGGGCTCATGCACACGACCGTGTGTGTTTTGCGGTCCGTTTTTCACAGATCCGTTGTTCAGTATCTGAGGTTTTTTCCCTCTAATTTAAGTCCTCTTCCGTTCCGTTATTGCACAAAACATATCCGTATTGTTTCCGTATTTGATCTGTTTTTTGTGGATCGTATACTGAAACAGTAACTTATTAATCACCAAACACATGAGCAATATGTGCTGGGCATAGCATTTCTACAGTATGGATCCGCAAAATACGGATGACATACGGATGTGTTCAGTGTGCGTTCCGTATTTTTTGTGGACCCATTGACTTGAATGGGGCCTCAGACCGTGATTTGCGGACAATAATAGGACATGCACTACTTTTTTGCGGAACGGACATATGGAAATACGGCAACGGAATGCACACGGAGTACCTTCAGTATTTTCTCCAGCCCCATTGAAGTGAATGGTTCCGCATACAGTCCGCAAAAAAAAAACGAAACGGAAAGAAAATACTGTCGTGTACATGAGCCCTAACACACATGTTGTTTGGTGATTGTGTATTTTGCCAGTGGCTAGCTTTTTGTGTTTTTTTATATGCTATTTTTTAATTTTAGAATTGAAAGTTGAATTTTAATATTGGTCTCGCATATTAAGTAACATTTGATGCCTTGTGTTAGTATAGGGTCCAAATCTGTATGTACAACCCCAATTCCAAAAAAAAGTTGGGACGCTGTGTAAATTGTCAATAAGAGTAAATAAAATCAGAATGCAATGAATTTCAAATCTCATAGATCCATATTTTACTCACAATAGTTCATAGAACACATATCAGATGCTGAAAGTGAAACATTTACCATTTCATGAAAAAAATAACTAATTTAGAACTTGGTGGCAGTAACGCATTTCTAAAAAGTTGGCAGGAGCGAATTTTTCATTTTATGATGCACCAATTTATGATGGGGAAAGGTCTGGACTGCAGACAGGCTAGTTCAGCCCTAAGACTCTTCTTCTGTGAAGCCATGCTGTCATGATGGATGCAGTATGTGGCTTAGCATTGTCATGCTGAAATATGAAAAGCCTTCCCTAAAAGAGACATTGCCTAGATGCTAGAATATGCTGTTTCTAAAACCTCTATATACTGTTTAGCATAGATAGTGCTTTTTCAGACGTGTAAGCTGCCCACACCACAGACACTAATGCAACCCCATACCATCAGAATTCAGGCTTTTGAACTGTGTGCTGATAACAAGCTGGATGGTCCCCACCCTCTTTAGTCCACAGGACACGGTGTCTGTGGTTTCCAAAAAGAATTTCAAATTTTGATTTATTTGACCACAGAACAGTTTCCATTTTGCCTCAGTCCATTTTAAATAAGCTTTGACCCAGAAAAGACAGCTATGTTTCTGGATAGTGTTTGGCTTCTTTTTTGAATGATACAGCTTTAACTTGCATTTGTGCATTGCACAGTAAAATGTGTTCAAAGACAGTGCTTACTGCGGGAAGTCTTCCTGGGCCCAAGCAGTGATTTCCAGTACAGGATCAAGCATGCTTTTAATGCAATTCTGCCTGAGGGCCCATAGATCATAAGCATCCAATATTGACCTTTTTTCTTATGCCCACATGGATTTCTCCAGATTCTTTGAATCTTTTGATGATATTATGTACTGTAGATGGTGAGATATTCAAAGTCTTTGCAACTTTATGTTGATGATCATTTTTCTGAAACGGTTTCACAATTTAAGACAGTTTTTCAATGATTGGTGAACCTCTGCCCATCTTGGCTTCTAACATGGTCTTTTTATACCCAGTTATGTGTCCTAGTTACAAACTACTCCTTCAGCTGTTTGTATTGGTACCACTTACTTCTCCAGTCTTTTTTGCCCCGTCCGAACTTTTTTTGAGATGCGTTGCTGCTATCAAGTTCTAAATCAGTTAAATGTATTTTCAAAAAATGGTAAAATGTTTCAATTTTAACATCTGCTATGTGTTCTATAATGTATTGTGAATAAAATAGGTGTTAATGAGATTAGCAAATCATTGCATTCTGTTTTTATTTACGTTTTAAACTCGTCTCAACCTTATTGGAATTGTGAATATATCCTCATCCTTTTTCATATAAAGTAACAGTATAGTGATAATATGAAGTCACTAATTAGTGTTATTGGTAGTGGGCATAGTGTCGTGTTACCTGGTTTGGGGCCCACTCATGCAATGGATGTGTTTTTGCATTTCCCCCATACTAAACCCCTAGCTATGCTGCTTGTGGAAGCTTATAGAACTGTGTTTGCTCTAGAACCTGTTTTTTTCTGGAAATCAGCATTGGTCAGAGATCATAGAGTTTTTCTCAAATGTATCTATAATATGTTCACTGGATTTCCCCTTTACATTCATCTGTTTATACTTCATCTTCAAAGTGCCCCTACTTGATGTTAGAATGGATACAATATACCATAAATAGATATTTACAAAAGAATTAGAAAGTATGCCAAGTTGCAAAAATGTTGATAGTATTGTACTATATATATATATATATATATATATATATATATACAGTCCTGATAAAAAGTTTAAGACCACTTGAAAAATAGCAAAAAATCATATTTAGCATTGCTGGATCTTAACAAGGTTCCAAGTAGAGCTTCAACATGCAACACGAATAAACTGAAACAGGCTGTTTTACAGCTGATCAAAAGTTTAGGACCACACCTCCAAAAAACCCTAAACCCCCTCAAAACAGAAATCCAACTTCCAAACATGAACTCAGTAATGAGTAGCTCCGCCGTTATTGTTGATCGCTTCAAAGATTCGTTTTGGCATGCTTGATGCAAGTGTTTCCATGAGGTGAGTGGGAACATTTCTCCAAGTAGTGAAGACAGCTGCACAAAGGCCATCTACTGTCTGGAACTGTTGTCCATTTTTGTAAACTTCCCTTGCCATCCATCCCCAAAGGTTCTCAATTGGATTTAGATCAGGGGAACACGCAGGATTGGCCAAAAGAGTGATGTTATACTCCTGGAAGAAGTCCTTTGTCCTGCAGGCATTGTGTACTGTAGCGTTGTCCTGTTGAAAAACCCAGTCGTTACCACACAGACGAGGGCCCTCAGTCATGAGGAATGCTCTCTGCAACATCTGGACATAGCCAGCGGCTGTTTGACGCCCCTGCACTTCCTGAAGCTCCATTGTTCCACTGAAGGAAAAAGCACCCCAGACCATTATGGCGCCCCTCCACTGTGGCGCGTAGAAAACATCTCAGGTGGGACCTGCTTGTCATGCCAGTAACGTTGGAAACTATCAGGACCATCAAGGTTAAATTTTTTCTCATCAGAGAATAAAACTTTCTTCCACCTTTGAATGTCCCATGTTTGGTGCTCTCTTGCAAAGTCCAAACGAGCAGTTCTGTGGAGTTCAAGGAGACGAGATCTTTGAAGACGTTTTTGTTTTTGAAGCCCTTCAGTCTCAGATGCTGTCTGATGGTTATGGGGCTGCAGTCAGCACGAGTAAGGGCCTTAATTTGGGTCGAGGATCGCCCAGTGTCTTGACGGACAGCCAATTAGATCCTCCGGCTCAGTGCTGGTGAAATTTCTTTGGGTCTTCCACTTGTCTTTTTTGTTCCATAACCCTCAGGATCATTTAAGAAATTCCAAATGACTGCCTTACTGCATCCCACCTCAGCAGCGATGGCGCGCTGTGAGAGACCCTGCTTATGCAGTTCAACAACCCGACCACGTTGAAAAAGGGAGAGTTTTTTTGCTTTTGCCATCACAACGTGTGACTACCTGACAGAAAATGACAATGAATCCACATCTTTGCACAGATTTTTCCTTTTAAAGGCATGTGGTCCTAAACTTTTGATCAGCTGTAAAACAGCCTGTTTCAGTTTATTTATTGTTTTCATTAAATTGAATGCTCAAAAAAATGATTTGTCTCTCCCCCATTTATTCTTGTTGCATGTTGAAGCTCTACTTGGAACCTTGTTAAGAGCCAGCCATGCGAAATACGATTTTTTGCCATTTTCCAAGTGTCTTATACTTTTGATCAGGACTGTATATATATTTCCCCCTTTAATATACAGTATCCTCCTAATATCAGTAGCTGTTCAGCATCCTACTTGTTTTTGTCATCTCCATAGTAATGTCTAGAGACAATGACTGTCAATATTTGTAAAGATTAAAAGAGAGAGTTGAACGGCAATCCTCTAGGATGAAAGCGGTGCTCAGTGGTAAACTGGATTCCCAATATTCTAAAAACCATGCCACTCTATAGTTCAGTTGCATAAACTTCTTAGTTTATTTTGCTTTGTTTTAATCCATCCGGAAAAATTATATTTAGCCACTGGCCAACGTTTCGGTCTTGTTCACGGCCTTAGTCATAAAGCATTTAGCATAATAGCATTTTGTGTGCACTATGACTAAGGCCGTGAACAAGGTCTAGGTTAGACCGAAACGTTGGCCAGTGGTTTAATATAATTTTTACGGATGGATTAAAACCAAATAAAATAAAACGTTTATGAAACAGAACTATAGAGTGCCGTGGTTTTTTGAAAAAATTTGTAAAGAGACACCTGGCAGGACTGCTGATGGCAATTCTGTCGACTTCAAGATTAAATATTGTCTCTATGTTCACGTGAGCCATTTGACAATAGAACTGTGTATTGTTTTACATTTTTAATAAACCTAACAATCCAGTTTGCAGACATGTTCCTATAACTTTTAACCTTTAATGGATATATCTAATTATTTTTTTCATTTTTTATGCTTTTCTTTTATTGATTATATGCAAGTCTGTTGCAAAGAAATATTTGTTCTGCTTTGTTTCTTCTTTAAACGTAGCTATTTATTTTTAAAACCTTTGCTGATAGTTACCATATTGGAGGCACACACATACTTCCTGTATTCCTTATGTAGATAGTGCAGCCGGGTGTGTTTGCTTTATAGTAGTTGAAATTAATGGGAGTTTACAGAAAAATTTCATGGATCATTACAGCTTCCAGGTGGAATATAGCCCCCTCTGCCAGAGACCTGTGAGCATTATATGGAGACATCTCTGTTTGTATAGTCTTGTTTTATGTAGACCTCTAGAAACAGGGTCTGACATTAACTCACTCACTGCTATCACTATTGATATTGTGATAACAATCTTCTGTCCAAGTCTATACAGCAAAGCTGAGCTTCAGAAAATGGCAGCTTATTGTGTCTGCTTCAATGTAAAACTCAGATTTTTCAAGATTTGGTGTTTTGTATCTGTGAGTACTAAAAAAAAATTAAAAAAAACACTAAAACTATTTATTTTATGTAAATTATAAAAATTAAATTTAAATGGTATATTATTTCTCATAATACTTTCTTTTGAACACTTCCACTACCAAATAGTAATGATAAAAATTAAAATTCAGTCACTAAGGCTAATATAAGCTCTTTATCTAAGGGGTTCTTATTTATATATCATAGAAGAAAATACAGACAGTAAGATAGCAAGAAGAATGGGCAGGTGGAGTAAATTACACATAAAGGCAGAATTGTTACAAGCAGCAGGGTTTTTTTTATTGTCCCATCTTCTCCTGTTTATCAACATTGTTAGGGCGTTTGCTATGCTACTGCCTTACACCTGATCTCTAGGCAGGATGATATCCTTGCTCAGCTTTACTAATTTAGGCAAGATTTGATGACTGGATGACCTTCTTTTAAGTGTTAAGGCTTTCTGCTTTTTAGTTGCCAGGAATAGAGTAAGCTATTTGCATGTGTATCCTAAATCCTTAGTATTGCTTGTATTCCTGCTCCTAGCCTAGATTTGGGTCATGGCTGTTTAGCTTGGTACCTGTAGTCCTTCCTTGCCCTTTAATTGCTGTCTGATGAAGTGTGTTGTTTTCCTGTGGAGGATGTTAATTGTCTGTTTGCTACATTTGGTTTTGATTTGTCTTTGGGTCCTAGATCCTTCTTTTCCTGGGTTTTTATTCAAGATTAGGGTATTACAGATTAGGGTCACTTTTTGTCAGTGTCATTTTTTTCTGTTTATCACCATTCAGCTGCTCTCTATAGTTATACCATGACCATCCTATGTCTGCTCCATTGTCTGACTGACATCTCCTTCATCTGTTTGGGCTGTCATCTTTCAGTTCCTGTGATCAGTGACCTTACTTCTGTATATTTGTTACCTGCCACACTTTATTATATTTTTCTTATGATAAATAAAAATAATGGTATGGCACTCAAATATCTGGAGTTTGGACAAACACTTTTGATTTTCAACAGATTTATTATAAAACATACATAAAAGAACTATAAAACACTAGTGCAAATCCATTATATTCACATTAACGTATAAAAATTAATAAATCGCATTGCAATAGTACACATTTCAGCTTCTATTGGATATTTTAAGCTTATAATCCACAGACAGATCAATTCATCTGGGTAATTAGTGCTGGAGAAAATACAGATCCAATAATCTTCTTTACCACAACCTGCGATTATATTGCGATTCTTATGCGTTTTTTTCTCTCATGCGATTATATTACGATTCTTGTGCGATTTTTTTCCCTCATGCGTTTTTTTGTGTATCACTACTGAAACATTATATACTTCAATCCCAATGAAGGATGTTCCTTAATTATGTTCCTTATTGGTTTTATCTATATTTCAACGTGTTGCTCCACAGGAAAACAATTTGCTCCACAAGAAAACAATTTGATAGGGGATTTATATAGAAAAAATCCAATTCATCTGTGTGCAGGTAATTTCATTGGTGTGAGAGGTTCAGTATATTTTGGCATAATTAAAGCGGCATTTAGTGATTCAGTCTCTTAATAAAATAGAGCAGAGGCTATGTGTAGCGGTAGCGTCCCACCATACAGTAAGTATTTCTCGTCTTACCTCTACTCCATCTGCGCTTTGCCACACTTTTTTTTCAATAGTGTGTGCTGGTCTCCATCCACAGATTCCCTGAAGTCTCTCCTCATTCAGGTTAGGTGTTGTCTGTAATTGCCAGCACCTGCCGCAGTATTTGGCTTCTGGATGTGAAAGCAGTTCAACTCCAACAAAATATCTTTTAAATTTCAGCGTACGCTAAACAGGAAGCATTTGAAGCTAGGTTTTCGTTCTTTCCAAACGCGTTTCGAGGTCTGGATGCACTACTGACCTCTTCCTCAGTGGTGACCATTTGGTTGTTATAAATAGTGATGAGCAGCAGGGGCAATATTCGAATTCCCGATATTTAACAAATATTTGGTAGAATATTCGTCATGGTCTTGATTGCGAAAATAGGCAATGTAATAAGAGCGTAATGCGTGCACAATACAGACGTGGGTCACTATAGCTACATTTTTCAAGCCGCTAGAAGTTTCCTGAGACTGGAGAGAATGGTTGGCACAGCAGAACATTACAATAGCTTAATATGCAAATAGAGTGCTCCAAAATTTTCCCGATTGCAAAATGTTAATATTTTGGTGCAATACGTGCAACTTCACATTTTAACTACTACTGACTACATATTAGTGATTGGTGCACTAAGTATTGTTGTAAACTTGTTCATCACAGCACTATGTATGTAGTATGTATGTATGTATGGACAGCAGAACCTACACTATATCACTATCTAACCTACACTGACTATCTCCCACTAACTATCTGTATTATATATATAAACTAAATAACTAACTAACTAACTAACTAATGTAATGAAAGGAAAGCAGAGAGCACAGCAATTCTTATATACTAAAGGGGTAGGCAACTTTCCTATTGGTTGCTAGGGATGTTGCTAAGCTCAGGCAAAGACATTGCAGCCTTCTCATTGGCCCACAAGCAAGAAGCAGGGAGGGATCATGGGTTCAGATGAAAAAAATAAAAATCTAGAATATTCAAAAATTATGAATCTGTATCACTATATTCTAAATATTTGCGAATTCTCGAAGTGGCGATATTCGCGATTAAAATTCGTGATTCGAATATTCGCGCTCATCACTAGTTATAAAATTGGTTAGATTCACACCCAGGACCCCAGGTCTGCAAGGCCAGCAGTGCTAACCACTGAGCCATTGTCAGCTCATCTGTAATACCTACATAATGTATTCCCACTGGAATAAATTGAAATAAAATAACAAATGAGTATTACAATTTACAGTGTAAATAGGTTGTTTCCCTACATAGTCTGACACTGTTAGGACAGAGTGTCAAAGTGTGTAGTGTAACAACTCGGGGCCACATAGCTTGCTGGGTTCACCGTCTTTTGGGTAAGATTGATGACACACATAAAGAAGTCACTTCCATACAGTAGATTTGGGTGCAACTGGCCACAAGCAGCTTTATTATTCTTCATCCATGGCAAACATGGTCACACGGCAGACAAGCCACAGGGTATTTATGGTGGTGATACAATATAAACAAAACAGCTTTCTGGCCACTATCTACACAGTAGTTTGTCCCTCACTAATAGAGTGTAGACTTATTACCTGGCACCATGAGCAAACAATAACATACAGTCCATACCATCCAGGTGATGACTCTTGTGGTTCTCCAGGTTGCATTCTTCCCAGACTGGGAGCCTTGACAAAAGATCGCAGTCTCCTTTTCATGAGCTCTTCCTGGGAGCTGTTACTGAACCTCATTTACAGCTTCCCTCAACATGTGTGGAGTGGATTGAGTAAATGGAATTGGGAGTCTGCCCTTCTCTCCTCTCAACGTCAGCAAATGAGGCCCTTTCCCCAAGTTTTATAAGAAACCAAAACACAGCTTTGTTGTACCATGGACCCCTGGTCTTCGGTGGCATAAATATGTCACTTCAGCAGCTCTGCTGTCACCTGTCTGTCCCTCTGGGAGCTCCACTGCCACAGTATGTACAGATCTCAATAACAAGCAGAATGGTAACACTCAGTTGGCAATTTTTATCATAATTTTCCAGGAGCAATAAAAGAAGAATGGCACACCACAAAGTTCTAGGAAAAGATACTCCAGCGTTATTTTCCAGGGAACACATGCATTTACTAAAAGAGACTCATCAAAGGAGTAGACAGGTCCAATTATCATCATTTGCTTGTTTCTGAGCAATTGTAACAATAACTGACCAATCTTCTGCTGATAACAAACTTGTAAAAGTACAACAATGAATTCCATGTAATAAGAATGAATATGGGCCTTATGTGTGAAAGGTTAAATGCATATTAATGATAATGTCAGATTACATAGCAATACTTGCAGCTTTGGTGCATAACACTACTTGATACATTCCATGAGTGTGGGATCAACCCAGACCACGCCACCAATTTAATGCATCCAATTTTCTTTCTTTTATAAGACATGTTTATATATTTTTTTGTTTCCCATATACATACAAAATTGTGGGGTTAATATATCATGAGGCGATTTTTTTAAATCAGTTTTTCTTGAATTTATGAAATGTTACACATCCTTTGATGAATTTGGCAAATCTTTAAACATGACAATTTTCTCTAAATATGTTACTCCCGTTTTTCCCCAAAAAATGTTGCTAAATGCCTACGATCTAACATAAAAAAGAAGCCTGCTGACTTGAATACTCACCTGTTTCATCCCCCTGCTTTTCCAGTGCCACAACCTCATACTGCTGGGGGCTTTCGGAGTCATTCATTAAGACCGGCGTTTTAAACACTGGTCTTAATAACTCCTATAGTTGGCGGTGGATCCTCTAAAGTTATGTAGAGGCGCTGGCCTCTACATAACTTCAGTGTATCCAGCGTCAGTCTAAATGTATGCCAGCTTCCTTGCTGGCTTACATTTAGACCATCTTCTATGCCTAAAACAAAATAACCTATGTGCTGCAATATGTGTTTCTGATTAGTAAATGATCCACTTTGTTTCCTGATTACTACAGCCAATCACAGGCAACAGTGCTCATGTGATGGAGTTGAGTATGCCAACCCTGCAATAAGACTGGCACTTCAGCCATGACGCTTTCAACTATCTCACGTGGTCACTGAGGCTGGTGATTGGCTGCAGAGATCACATGGAGTAGAGGGTGATGTTATCGCCAGAAACGAAAACCACGAGGAGCATGGTGCGGTCGCATTGGAATGATGGGGAATTGAACAGACATGTAAGGCTTCTTTTATATTTCAGTTTACTCCTGGCATTCATTTTTGGCTTCCAGGAAATCCTCTTTAACAAGCCACACAAAATATATTTTCCATTAAAAATGTTTTAAAACACTAAGATTTTTCTAAGATTTTCAAGCATTGTATCTAATCAGAAGGAAATATATTCGTCTGATGTTTTATGATTCAGGGCATTGTATGGTCTGATATTCTCCTTTGACCCCGTACCTAATTATACATTTATAATAAGGTGTATTCCGACAATGAACTGCCATTGCTGACCTTTACATGCCCTGATCACTGAGTCCAGTGGCTTGCTCTGACCATTGATATGATTATTGACATACCACTGCCTAATTACTTTGCACTTTGATGTCTATCATTGATTTGGCTTGACTCCTGTATTGCTGGTCTCCATAATCCTCTGGCAAATAAAGCTCTCCACTAAATCCTGGGGACCACTTAGTGCCCTTAATCCTTTATCATTTAAAATATCTCCTTAATCTTGAGTAGCATTGCGTTGTTAAATCTGCCCACTACACTTCTATTTTCTACGCAGTATCTTTGATAATAGTGTTCTAATCTGCTAATCTACTGTCATTCAATAAACAGTAATACATTCTGTTTTCAAGTAAAATATGTAATCTGAAAGAAATGTCCAACTGGTAAATGTTTTGTCAATAACTCAGACTCTTATACTTGCTGAATCCATGGGTATGAACACAGCTGCACTGGCACCTTGCCACCTATCCCATTTGTTTAAATTTCTCAGTATAAAATTGTTCAAGGCCATGGTTTTGTAGCCCTAATTAACATATACAGTTGTGTTCAAAATTATTGAACCCCCGATGCTGTAAAGGGTTTTAGAGAATTTAGTGTACATTTGTAATTGTGTTCAGAACGAAATCTTACAAGGACTTTTTAAAGAACCAAATGCAACTAAAATGACATCAATTGTTTTTTAATACAGTATTAAATGTTTTTTTTTTGTGATTTCTTCATTGACACAATTATTCAACCCCTTAAAGACCACCATTCTTAAGAACAGAGGTTCATTCAAGTGTTTTCGATCAGGTATTGAAAACACTTCTGGATGTCAAGGAGCAGCATAATAAGGACCAATTAGGCAGATTTAAAATGACTGTGATACTCAGCTCCTTCTATACATTTACTGGTGTGTTTACAAACATGGTGAAGTCAAGAGAATGGTCCAGGAAGACAAGAGAAGAGGTGATTTCTCTTCACAGGAAGGGCAATGGCTATAAGAAGATTGCAAAGATGTAAACATACCAAGAGACACCATAGGAAGCATCATTCGCAAATTCAAATCAAAGGGCACTGTTGAAACGCTACCTGGTCGTGGCAGAAAGAAGATGCTGACTTCGACTGCTGTGTGCTACCTGAAGCGCAAAGTGGAGAAAAGTCCCCGTGTGACTGCTGAGGAACTGAAAAAAGATTTGTCAGATGCGGGTACTGAAGTTTCAGCTCAGACAATAAGGCGCACACTGTGTAATGAAGGCCTCCATGCCAGAACTCCCAGGCGCACCCCTTGCTGTCTCCAAAGAATAAGAAGAGTCGACTGCAGTATGCCAAAAGTCATGTGGACAAACCACAAAAGTTTTGGGATAGTGTTCTGTGGACTGATGAAACAAAATTAGAACTGTTTGGGCCCATGGATGTTTGGAGGAGGAAGAACAAGGCCTATGAAGAAAAGAACACCTTGCCTACTGTGAAGCATGGTGGGGGGTCAATCATGCTTTGGGGCTGTTTTGCTTCTACAGGTACAGGGAAGCTTCAGCGTGTCCAAGGTACCATGAATTCTCTTCAGTACCAGGAGATATTGGATGAAAATGTGATGCAGTCCGTCACAAACCTGAGGCTTGGGAGACGTTGGACCTTTCAACAGGACAATGATCCCAAGCATACCTCCAAGTCCACTAGAGCATGGTTGCAGATTAAAGGCTGGAACATTTTGAAGTGGCCATCGCAGTCACCAGACTTAAATCCGATTGAGAACCTCTGGTGGGACTTAAAGAAAGCAGTTGCAGCGCGCAAGCCTAAGAATGTGACTGAACTGGAAGCTTTTGCCCATGAAGAATGGGCGAAGATACCTGTAGATCGCTGCAAGACACTTGTGTCAAGCTATGCTTCACGTTTAAAAGCTGTTATAACTGGAAAAGGATGTTGTACTAAGTACTAAGATTGAATGTCACTTGGGGGTTGAATAAAATTGATAATGATGTGAGCACAGAAAAGACATTTGTGGTTATTTCATTATAAATGTTATGTTATATTTGTCTGACTTACAAGTGCCTCTTTGATTTAATTGTAAACAAGATGACTGAAATGATCAAAATCAATGTCAAACTGGCCAAAAAATTAAATTTCAGTGGGGGTTGAATAATTTTGAACACAACTGTATACCTATACAGGGACACAGGGAAAAATGCAATTTTTACTTTTGAAATATTGTAATATACTGTTGTCACGAGGGCGTCACGACCTATCGCTGACCCTGTTGTGCCAGGGGTCAGAAGGTCGCAGTGGGTGGCTACTAGCTCGGTTTCAAGAGATCGCTCCATGACTTTGTGGTGGGAATGGATTCCAGTTCAGGTTTTCCTGCTTAGGTTTGTGATCCTTTTTATCCCATTTAGGAATTTGTAGCTTTTCCTTTCAGCTGTTCTCTTTCATCCACTCCCAGCTACTATATGTTCTCCCCTTCCCTCCCCTCTGCGCCGCACGTCTGTTACCTAATCAATTAATTTAGGATCCACTATGGATCCTATTGCTGCTTGGATGACAACCTGGGTGTATACATCTCCTACATACGAACGATTTTTTGCTAGCTATGGTAGTCTCAGGTAATAAAACTGAGATGATTTCTGTTTTCTTAGACAGTGGGGTGGGGGTCAATTTGGTGGATGCCCAATTCGCTCGGACTCTGGGTTTTTCATTTAGCCCTTTACCTAGATCTATTCCCATATTCGCTATCCACTCTGCTCCTCTTACTCAGGGGAACCTAACACACATTGTAAATAACATACATCTTCGGGTGGGGGCCCTCCATAATGAATTTATTTCTTGTTATGTCATTGAAGGTCCTTCTACTCCTATGTTATTAGTTCTTCCATGGTTGGTAGAGCAGAATCCTGTTGTTGATTGGCAGGCCAAGAAGATAATGGAGTGGAGTGAGCATTGTAGGGACAATTGCTTAAGTAGCAATTGCTCAGCCACCTCCATTACAACCTTACCAGCATTTGTGTCCGACTGATCGTCTGTATGATTGCCCGGTTAACCTGCTCCCTGGAGCAAAGTTACCTAAGACCAGGTTATATAATCTTTCTGGTCCCGAAAGACAAGCCATGGAGGATCATATTTCCGAGAGTCTGGCTAAAGGACATATCAAACCCTCTTCTTCACCCGTGGCTGCAGGGTTCTTCTTTGTGAAGAAGAAAGATGGGGGCCTGCGTCCTTGCCTAGATTTTCGTGAACTAAATCGCATAACTATCCGAGATCCCTATTCTCTTCCACTCATTCCCGACCTTTTTAGTCAGATTGCTGGTGCGAAATGGTTTTCCAAAATGGATTTAAGTGGAGCCTACAATCTGATTTGCATTAAAGAGGGGGATGAGTGGAAGACATCATTTTAACACTCCTGAGGGGCGTTATGAAAACCTGGTCATGCCATTTGGCCTGACTAATGCTCCTGCTGTCATTCAACACTTTGTCAACGATATTTTTTGTCATCTTGTCGGCAGATTTGTGGTGATATATCTTGATGATATTTTGATCTATTCACCCAATCTGAGGACACACAAGGTACATGTCAGGCAGGTGTTGCAGATTTTACAGACTAATAAGTTATATGATAAATTGAAGAAATGTGTATTTGCCATACAGGAGGTACAATTCCTGGGGTATCTGCTATCAGCCTCGAGGTTCCGTATGGATCCAGAGAAGGTCTGTGCGATCCTATAATGGGATCTTACTGAGAACGTAAAAGCTCTGCAGCGTTTTTTGGGTTTTGCCAATTTCTATAGAAAATTCATTCAGAACTATTCTGCGATTGTCAAACCCCTTACATACATGACATAGAAGGGGACCCATTTTTCTAAATGGTCTGACGCTGCTAAACTGGCTTTTTCCTCTCTGAAGGAGAGTTTCACCTCGGCACCCATACTGGTCCAGCCTGATGTTTCTCAACCTATTATTGTGGAGGTTGATGCATCGGAGGTGGGGGTGGGGCTGTACTGTCCCAGGGTCCATCTCCAAATAAATGGCATCCTTGTGCTTTCTTTTCTAAGAAATTGTCAGCAGCTGAGAAGAATTATGATAAAGGCAACAGGGCACTTTTAGCTAGGTAGTCTTTGTTTTTTTACCAAGTTTAATTTTATTATCACCTATCCGCCCGGTTATCCTGCCCCCCAGGAAAGTGTGTTTGTGCCTTTGAATTTGCGCCTTGAAATATTAAAAGAACACCATAACTCTGCACTCGCTGGGCACTCTGATAGTAGGTCAACCTCGGAGCTATTGTCTCATCGTTTTTGGTGGCCGAGGTTGCACCAGGATGTAATTGATTTTGTGTCTACCTGCACGACCTGTGCACGCGTTAAAACCACTCATACTTATCCGGTGGGGTCTTTGTTGCCACTGGTCATTCCTAACAGACCGTGGACACACCTGTCGATGGATTTTATTACTGACCTACCTGTATCTGCGGGTAAAACTGTTATCCTGGTAGTAGTAGACAGGCTCAATAATATGGTGCATTTCATTTCTTTACCCGCGTTGCCAAATGTAAAAAATCCTGGCTCAGGTTTTTATCAGTGAAATTCTGAAGCTTCCCAGGGTCCCTTCCGATGTTGTTTTGGATTGGGGAACCCAGTTTATTTCTAAATTCTGGAGACCTTTTAGTTCTAGTCTTGGGGTACATTTGTCCTTTTCCTCAGCCCCTCGTCAAAAGAGGGGTACTGTCACGAGGGTGTCACGACCTATTGTTGACCCTGTTTTGCCTGGGGTCAGAAGGTCGCAGCGGGTGGCTACTCTCTTGGTTTCAAGAGATCGCTCCATGACCTAGTGGTGTTAAAGGATTCTGGTCCCGATTTCCTGCTTAGGTTTGCGATCCTTTTTGTCCCATTTAGGAGTCTGTACAGCTGTTCTCTGTCAGACACTCCCAGCTACTATATATTCTTTCTTTCTGCTTCACTTGTTGCCAGATATAGACCTTCTTTCCAGATCTTCTATTCTGACCTCTGGTGAAGTTGGAGTCGCTGTGGAGCCGTTGGAACTGGTACTGTTGGATCTCTGGTTCTCTCCTGTTTGTTGTCTCCCTTTTGGGATTGTTTGTGGTGTTTGTGTTGTTTGTCCTTTCCCTGTTGTTACCCTAGGTGTCAGTGGTGAGGACTAGCGCTCCCACTGCCCTACTCACTACCTAGGGCAGTGATGGCGAACCTTTTAAAGACCGAGTGCCCAAATCAAAACCCAGTACGCACTTACTTATCTCAAAGTGGCAATTTAACCTTAATATTGAGGTTTTATTGTCCGTTAAGTATAATGGGGGCGGGGGCGGAATTCCAGCGGAAGCACGGCAGCACTTAGTGTAGAGGCTGCCGTACTAAATGTCAGACATGTCATAGTTTTAGTCCGGCAGCCTCTCGCTGTGTGCTGTCGCCGGAACTCTGCCCCGCCCCCATTATAATTACTGGTATAGATCATGTAAGCAGGAATCCAGGACGCATTACCATGGACGGCTCACGTCCGGGTTTCATGGACTTGTAAAGCCGTCCTTAGACTGGTCGTGTGCTTGGGCCCTTAGGGAGGAGGACCCCTCTACTACCTCCCATACACTGTGCTGGAGTCTGGAGGTGTATAAGTGGGGAATGGGGGTGCTCCCTGAGTCCCCTCAGTCAGTGTGAACTTTTACATAAAAAAATAATTATACCAGGGCAGATGTGATTTTCTCACTGCTTGTTCTACTCCCAGGAACAGTTCATGGGTCCAGGCTGCACCACTCACAGAGCAAGAAGATGCTGTGCTGACACAGCAGAGGAAGAAGCATAACGCTGATTGGCAGAAGCTCAGCCAACCAGCGTTAAGCTCGTACCTGTAACCCACAAGCAGTCACTGATGGAATACAGCAGGTTAGTGAGCACCCCTGCAATGTTCTGTGGTCCCCTGGTCCTGCCTCTGCCCCTCCCATGTCACATGTTGCGCCCTCTCTGCTTCCTGATTGCAGGAGGCGTGCAATGATATGAGTCCAATCTGCTTCAAAACGGGACTGCGATCCTCCTTTGAGTTTGTATACATATGGGCTAGGGCGCGCGTGCCGACAGAAAAGGCTCTGCGTGCCTTCTCTGGCACGCGTGCCATAGGTTCGCCGTCACGGACCTAGGGCTTACTTCAGGGTAAGCCAGGGACAAGGCACATGATTGTCATACGGGTTAGCAGCCTGTCTAGAGACGTCAGGTCAGCCAGGTGCCAGTGCCAGGTGAGCTAGGGGTCATCGCTTCTCCCTCTCCCTAGTGATGAGCGAGCATGCTTGGCCGAGTACCGATTCAGCTCGAGCATCGCTATGCTCAGCACGTGGCGGTACTCGGCCGAATACCACGTGTGCTCGTTGCTTTGCTCGAGTCTCCTCCCCGCACGTTTAGCGCCTCCTCAGCAGCCAATCAACGTTCAGGTAAGTAATTCCCTTCAGTGTAGTGCCATAGCCATGTTAGCTATTAGCCTTACACTGAGTGGCTGGCCAGAACACTTGATACCAGTTTATATAGGAGCTGATGTCCCGCGCTCGGATTATTCAGCGTCAGGGAGAGCAGACAGTAGGCAGGGACAGATAGCGTTTTGCTGGAAATTCACAGATTTAACTCCAGAAAAACTATTGAAAGACCACAGTCCTCTCAAGGACTACAGTGTGTGTTTGACAGCAGTGCATCACCATTTTTTTTTATTTTTTTTTACCAGGGGTTAAATTCAGCAGTATGAGGGACAGGCGTTTTCAGGAAGGAACAGATAGTGCAGGGCTGGAAAATCACTTTTTTAAAGGGTTTCTGTCATCAAGTTTTGACATAATAAGCTGTCTGACATTAGCTATGTGCTAATGTCAGAGCAGCTTGATAATGTCTTTTTTATAAAAATCCGATTTATATTTTGGCTGAAAAACGTACTTTTATAATATGTAAATTAGCCTCTAGGAGCAGGGGGGGCGTTGCCCTGCTCCTAGAGGCTCCGTGCTGCAACCTGCTGGCACGCCCCTTCTTACTTTGATTGACAGTGCCGGGCAGCGATCCTCCGGCACTGTCTCCTTCTGAAATCCGCGCTGTCCTTGCTTCCGGGTGTACTCAGAGGTATTCAGCGCAGCCGCGTTGAGCTGAGGACAGCAGGCACCAGCGTCCTCTGCTCACCGCGCCTGCGCCGAATACAGAGCGGCGGCGCAGGCGTGGGATTTCAGAAGGAGACAGTACCGGAGGATCGCTGCCCGGCACTGTCACTCAAAGTAAGAAGGGGCGTGCCAGCAGGTTGCCGCACGGAGCCTCTAGGAGCAGGGCAACGCCCCCCTGCTCCTAGAGGCTAATTTACATATTATAAAAGTACGTTTTTCAGCCAAAATATAAATCGGATTTTTATATAAAAGACATTATCAAGCTGCTCTGACATTAGCACATAACTAATGTCAGACAGCTTATAATGTCAATACTTGATAACAGAAACCCTTTAAGCACCCAAAAGCTTTTAAAAAGACAGAAAGATTTGATATTAGTGATATCTACAGTATGCCATCAGAAAGCAGTGTGTTTAGCAGACATTATAAAAAGGGACTTATTCCCTAGAGTGTGTCTGCAAGTGAGATCTACAGTATTCCATCAGAAAGCAGTGTGTTTAGCAGACATTATAAAAAGGGGCTTATTCACTAGAGTGTGCCTGCTAGTGTGATATACATCGCGCCATCAGATAAAAAAAGAAATTCTGGGAAATTAACCTAATATGTGCCACATCTATGTGTGCGTTCAATCCACAACTGTTATATTCATTACTCCAGCAAATAGTTATTTATATTTTGGGCAAATTTACCTACTTTTGGGCACATCTGTGTGTGCATTTAGGCCACAACCATATATACAGTATTCCAGCAGAGAATTATTTGTATTTGGGACAAATTTAACTAGTTTTGGGCACATCTGTGTGTGCGTTTAATCCACAAACGTTATATATAGGGTTGAGTGAACCTGAACTGTACAGTTCGGGCTCGTACCGAATTTTGGGGTGTTCGTGACACGGACCTGAACATTTACGTAAAAGTTCGGGTTCGGTGTTCGGAGATTTCTATGGCGCATTTTGAAAGCCTGCAAAGCAGCCAATCAACAAGCGTCATACTACTTGCCCCAAGAGGCCATCACAGCCTTGCCTACAATTGCCAAGTGCAGCATGTGTCCCAGCCTCTATTTAATTCTATTTTAAGTCACGTAGCATCGCACACCACCTGATGTGCTGAATACACGTTCAGACAAAACGCTGGCCGCCGGGCAGGCCAGCACTTCCAAGGCATAAAAGGCTAGCTCTGGCCACGTGGATAATTTGGAGACCCAGAAGTTGAATGGGGCCGAACCATCAGTCAGTATGTGGAGGGGTGTGCACACGAACTGTTCCACCATGTTAGTGAAATGCTGCCTCCTGCTAACACGTTCCGTATCGGGTGGTGGTGCAGTTAGCTGTGGCGTGGTGACAAAACTTTTCCACATCTCTGTCATGCTAACCCTGCCACGCTAACCCTGCCACAGCTGCGTTGGCGACCTCTTGCTCCTCCTCTGCCTTCACCTTGGGCTTCCACTTGTTCCCCTGTGACATTTGTGAATGCCCTCAGTAGCGCGTCCTAACGTGCGCTTGTACTCGCGCATCTTCCTATCATGCTCCAGTGCAGGAAGTAAGGTGGGCACATTGTCTTTGTACCGGGGACCCAGCAGGGTGGCAACCCAGTAGTCCGTACACATTAAAATGTGGGCAACTCTACTGTCGTTGCGCAGGCACTGCAGCATGTAGTCGCTCATATGTGCAAGGCTGCCCAGAGGTAAGGACAAGCTGTTCTCTGTGGGAGGCGTATTTTCATCGTCCTCAGTTTCCCCCCAGCCACGCACCAGTGTAGGTCCCGAGCTGCGTTGGGTGCCACCCCGCTGGGAACATGCTTCATCCTCATCCTCCTCCACCTCCTCATCCTCGTCCTTAAAACAAAATATATCCTTTGCCGGACACTATTAAACTTTGCCAGCCACTGCTGGGACACCAGATTTACAGTATTGCTATTTTGGCAACTGAATTTTATCCCAGAAAATAATAAATCCTTTGCCGGACACTATTAAACTTGGACAGCCACTGCTGGGACACCAGATTTACGGTATTGCTATTTTGGCAATTTAATTTAACCCCAGAAAAAAATATATCCTTTGCCGGACACTATTAACCCCTTTGGGACACATGACGTACCGGTACGGCATGTTTCCCGAGTCCTTAAGGACACATGACGTACCGGTACGTCATGAGTTGTTCCGATCACTGCTGCTCAGCTGGCAGTGATCGGAACAAGGTACCTGCTGAAATCATTCAGCAGGTACCTTGTTACAATGCCCAGGGGGTCCTGTGACCCCCATATGGGTGATCGCTGCAAACCGCAGGTCAATTCAGACCTGCGGTTTGCAGCGCTCATAGCGATCTCTGATCCCCGCGGTCTATGACCGCGGGATCAGAGAGTTAATGTCCCCAAATAGTTTTTAACCCCCTGCAGCCCCCAATCATACTGTGGCTGCGGGGTGCAGGGGGTGGTTTCGGGCGGCGCGAGGCGGGCGGGAGGCGGGCGGTGCGGCGGGCGGGATCGCGATTGCGATCCCCGCCCGCCTCCCCTGTAATCTATCCCTGGTGTCCAGTGGGTCTATCAGAGTGTCAGCACATTGCTGACACTCTGATAGAAACGGCTGGCATCTGTGCTGCAGATGCCAGCCGCTTAACCTCTTCAGTACCGCGGTCCGTACGGACCGCGGTATGGAAGGGTTAACCGGGAGGGAGCGCTCCTCCCTCTTCCCATCGGGGGCTGCTGTGCCTTTGCAGCCCCCAACAGGATGGGATCGAAGAGGAGGGTGCTCCTCCTCCCTATTCATCACCCCCTGCCCAGTTATGGCAGGGGTGATGGTTGCCATGGAGACAGGACGCTTCAGAAGCGCCCTGCTCTCCATGGTGCTGAAAGTCTGAATAGACCTGCTAAAGGTCTATTCAGACTTTCTAGTATAAAATACAGTACAGTGCACTATATAGTGTACTGTACTGTATTATACAGACACCAGATCCACTGGATCTTTCAGAACCAAGTGGGTCTGGGTCAAAAAAATGTAAAAAGTGAAAAAAAGTAAAAATGAAACAAACACATAACACTGAATAAAAACTAAAAAAATAAAATACACTACACATATTAGGTATCGCGCGTCCGTAAAAACCTGCTCTATAAAAATATCACATGACTGAACTCCTCAGGTGAACGCCATAAAAAAAAAAAAAATGGTGTAAATAAGCCATTTTTGGCACATTACATCACTAAAAGTGTAATACAAAGCGATCAAAAAGGTGTTTGCCTCCCAAAATAGTACCAATCAAACCGCCATCTCATCCCGCAAAAACGAGCCCCTACCTAAAACAATTGGCCAAAAAATAAAAACTATGCCTCTCAGACTAAAACATGATTTTTTTGTTTCAAAAATGCTTTTTAGTGTTAAATGTAAAAAAAAAAAAAAAAGTAGACATATTTGGTATCTACACGTCCGTAAGAATCTGCTCTATAAAAATATCACATGACCTAACCCCTCAAGTAAACACTGTAAAAAAAATAATAAAAACTTTGTCAAAAAGCCATTTTTTTGCCACCTTACATCACAAAAAGTGTAATAGCAAGCGATCAAAAAGTCATATGACCCCCCAAATAGTGCCAATCTAACCGTCACCTCATCCCGCAAAAATGATACCCAACCTGAGACAATTGCCTAAAAACTGAAAAATATATGGCTCTCAGACTATGAAGATACTAAAACATGTTTTTTTTCATTCAAAAAGGATATTATTGTGTAAAACCAAAATAAATAAAAAAGGTATACATATTATGTATCGCCGCGTCCGTAAGGACCTGCTCTATAAAAATATAACATGACCTAACCCCTCAGATGAACGCCGTAAACATAAAAAATAAAAACGTTGTCAAACAAGCCATTTTTTTGTCACCTTACATCACAAAAAGTGTAATAGTAAGCGATCAAAAGTCATATGCACCCCAAGATGGTGCCAATCAAACCGCCATCTCATCCCGCAAAAATGAGCCCCTACATAGGACAATCGGCCAAAAAAATATATATATGGCTCTCAAACTATGGAGACACTAAAACATGATTTTTTTTGTTTTAAAAATTATATTATTGTGTAAAACTTATATAAATAAATAAAAAGTATACATATTATGTATCGCCGCGACCGTCACAACCTGATCTATATAAATAACACATGACCTAACCCCTCAGCTGAACACAGCAAAAAAAAAAAAAATACGGTGTCAAGAGTCATTTTTGTCACCTTACATCACAAAAGTGTCATAGCAAGCGACCAAAATGTCATATGCACCCCAAGATGGTGCCAATCAAACCGCCATCTCATCCCGCAAAAAATGAGCCCCTACATAACACAGTCGCCCAAAAAATAAAATAAAACTATGGCTTTCAGAATGTGGAGACACTAAAAAAATTATTTTCAAAAAGGCTTTATTATGTAAAACTGAAACAAAAACCCCAAAAAGTAGTCATATTTGGTATTGTCGCGTCCGTAACAACCTGCTCTATAGAAATAGCACACAATCTAACCTGTCAGTTCAACTATGTAAATAACAAAAATAAAAACAGTCCCAAAACAGCTATTTTTTTGCAAATTTTCCATTTTAATCCATTTTTGCAGTAACAAAGCAAGGGTTAACAGCCAAGCAAAACTCAATATTTATTGCCCTGATTCTCTTGTTTGCAAAAACACCCCATATGTGGTCGTAAACTACTGTATGGCCAAACGGCAGGGCACAGAAGGAAGGGAACGCCATATGGTTTTTGGAAGGCAGATTTTGCTGGACTGGTTTTTTGACACTATGTCCCATTTGAAGCCCCCTGATGCACCCCTACAGTAGAAACTCCAAAAAGTGACCCCATTTTGGAAACTACGGGATAAGGTGTCAGTTTTGTTGGTACTATTCTAGGGTAAACATGATTTTTGGTTGCTCTATATTACACTTTTTTGAGACAAGGTAACAAAAATAGAAATTCGAAATTTCATCTCCATTTGCCAATAACTCTTGTGGAACACCTAAAGGGTTAAAAAGTTTGTAAAACTGGTTTTGAATACCTTGAGGGGCGTAGTTTCTTAGATGGAGTCACTTTTATGGAGTTTCTACTCTAGGGGTGCATCAGGGGCTTCAAATGGGACATGGTGTCAAAAATCCAGTCCAGCAAAATCTGCCTTCCAAAAACCATATGGCGCTCCTTTCCTTCTGCGCCCTGCAGTTTGGCCATACAGCAGTTTACGACCACATATAGGGTGTTTCTGAAAACTACAGAATCGGGGCAATAAAAATTGAGTTTTGTTTGGCTGTTAACCCTTGCTTTGTTACTGGAAAAATGGATTCAAACGGAAAAATTTTCAAAAATCGAAATTCTGAAATTTTATCTTTATTTGCCATTAACTCTTGTGGAAAACCTAAAGGGTTAATGACGTTTGTAAAATCAGTTTTGAATACCTTGAGGGGTGTAGTTTCTAGAATGGGGTAATTTTTGGGTGGTTTCTATTATGTAAGCCTCACAAAGTGACTTCAGACCTGAACTGGTCCCTAAAAAGTGGGTTTTTGAAAATTTCTGAAAAATTTCAAGATTTGCTTCTAAACTTCTAAGCCTTGTAACGTCCCCAAAAATGAAATAGCATTCCCAAAATGATCGATACATGAAGTAGACATATGGGGAATGTAAATCAATAACTTTTTTTGGCAGTATTAATATGTATTATAGAAGTAGAGTAATTGAAACTTGGAAAATTACAAATTTTTCAAAATTTTTGGTAAATTTGGTATTTTTTTATAAATAAAAATGACATTTTTCGACTTCATTTTACCACTGTCATGAAGTACAATATGTGACGAAAAAACAATCTCAGAATGGACTGGATAAGAAAAAGCGTTTTAAAGTTATCACCACATAAAGTGACAATGGTCAGATTTTGAAAAAATGGCCTGGTCCTTAAGGTGAAATAGGGCCGTGTCCTTAAGGGGTTAAACTTGGCCAGCCACTGCTGGGACACCAGATTTATGGTATTGCTATTTTGGCAATTGAATTTCACCCCAGAAAAAAATATATCCTTTGCCGGACACTTTTAAACTTGGCCAGCCACAGCTGAAACCACTGATTTATGGTATTGCTATTTTGGCAATTGAATTTCACTCCAGAACAAAATATATCCTTTGCCGGACACTATTAAACTTTGCCAGCCACTGCTGGGACACCAGATTTAGGGGATTGCTATTTTGGCAATTGAATTTAACCCCTCAATAAAATATAGAAATTTTCATCCTGAGTTTCTAGGAGTAAAAATAAGCACAGCCAAGCCCCTGATGTAGGATATAGCAAAAAAATCCCTAGTATTGATGGATTGATGGACTTGGTGGCAGCTTGTGCTGGTGCACCACAAGACACAAAATGGCCGCAGATCACCCCAGAACAAAAATGACAGAAAAACGCTCTGTGCAGCCTAAAAACCTGTGAGCAATTAACTAGCAGAAGTTGAATGTTTCACAGCTGTAGATCGATCACTTCATTAGGTGTTTTTGCTGAGTTTTCCCTGCCTAATCTCGCCCTCACAGCAGCTGCGTCCTATCCCTACACTAATCAGATCAGAGTGACGTGCGGCGCTACGTGACTCCAGCTTAAATAGAAGCTGGGTCACATGCTGCACTTGGCCAATCACAGCCATGCCATTAGTAGGCATGGCTGTGATAGCTTCTTAGGGCAAGACGTAAAACGCTAGCTGATTGGCTGCTGTGCAGCCCTTCAGAAAGCAGGAAAAAATCGCCGAACAACGGACCCAAACCCGAACTTTTTTTAAAATAGAAGTAGTGCCCGCAATCCTTAGCATCGTTGGCACCTGTGCCATCCCAGGGTACGACAAGCTACCGGCCTCCACAAGGTTCACCCAGCATGCTGTCACGGAAATGTAGCATCCCTGGCCAAAAGCACTTGTCTGTGTGTCTGTCGTTAAGCAGACCTTCCTAATAATTTTGTTTTCCAGGGCATGGATGATGTTACGGGACATAATTGCTTGTGTAATGCGGGGATGGCACACCGAGAAAAATTGTGGCGGCTGGGGACTGAGTAAGGAAGGACGGCCGCCGCCATGAGGCTGAGGAAAGCCTCAGTGTCCACAGGCCTAAATGGCAACATTTCCATGGCTACAAATTTTGAAAGGTGCGCATTTAGTGCTTTGGCCTTTGGGTGGGTGGCGGGTATTGACGCTTACGTTTAAAGGCCTGGGGACATCTGTACGCTGTGCTTGGACACAGAAGTGGGTGTGCTAGTTGATGGTGCTTGCAAAGGCCCAGTTGCAGGGTGGGAGTCATCCAGGCCTGCATCTATGACTGAGGATTGGCCAGCACGTAGCACAGGGGAGGAAGAGGAGGCAGTGGTGTGGCCCACAGACACTGATTGTGGACCCAGGGGTTCAGCCCACCTATTAGGCTGCTGTGATGCCTTGTGGCGGATCATGCTGTTGGTGTTGTGGTTGCTAGTGTTCCCACCCCTACTTATTTAGCCTCCAGTCTACAGTCTTCCCCCATTATGTTCCCGTGTTTGAGGTTTTATTGTTATGGTTTGAGTTAGTTAGTTGTTATTTATTAAATGTTGAGTTCTTATTTTGGTATGGCACAGTTTGCTAATTAAAAATCAATTTTCGTCCTCACTTTCCTCAAAAAAGCCCTAGACTGCGGAACACCCACCCCTTGGCAGGGGAGATTTGCGCAAAGGGGAACAGTTGCGGGCCTGTTTGTTGTGGCCCGCCTTTTCCCTTGCGCCACCCCACAGCCTCTTCCAGCCTGTTGCGGTGCTGTGGATCCCTCCCCCTGTGTCCTGCTGTCCTTGCTTGGCTTTCCACCTTCCCAGGTTGGGTCAGTGATGTCATCGTCCTCCATCTCCAAATCCACTTGTTCACTCTGGTCATCCTCCTGACTTTTGTTGACCTAACAAGACCCTACTTATTGACAACTGTGTCTCATCCCCATTATCCACCAAGTGAAACACTAATTTCCATTCCCCCCGCCCCCCCCCCCCCTCCCGTCATCTTCTTCTGATTTTGAAGGTTGAAGAGTTTGGGGATCAGTGCATAAGATATCCTCATGCCAGTTCACCTGCAGGCCCTCACCTACAATTTTTAAAAATTATTGAAATTGAAATTAATAAGCACAAATCATCACCCTTCCATCAATGTGCTTGACAGTTGGTAGAAGGCGTTTGTGCTGACATGCTGTGTTTGGTTTTTGGCGCTGTGCATGGCCAAACATCTTTTCTTTGGTCTTGTCTGTCCACAGAACATTGGGGGAGATTTATCAAACTGGTGTAAAGTAGAACTGGCTTAGTCACCCGTAGCAACCAATCAGATTCCAGCTTTCATTTTCCAAGGGAGTTGTGAAAAATGAGAGGTGGAATCTGATTGGTTGCTATAGGCAACTAAGCCAGTTTTACTTTACACCAGTTTGATAAATCTCTCCATTGTTCCAGAAATCTTGTGCTTCCTTGTACTGTCATGTTTATTTTGGAGAGGTTTCCAAACAAGCCATTCTTGTTTATTCTTTTATTCAAGTTATCTGAGTATTGCATGGTGTGAACGTCAGGTGTAGTTGCTTGGAAGTCCACACCTAAGATGTTTGTCAACTGTCTTGAATGTTTTCCACTTGTGAACAATCTTTCATACTATAAAATGATGAACTTCAAATTGTTTGGAAATTGCCTTATAACTACAGATGAGTGAATTTTTCAAATATTCGATTTAGTCGGTAATAAACGATTCGATCCGAATTTATTTGCGTTGAATTGAGTTAAAAAACAGCTATTTCCTGGCTGCAGAGAGCCTGTATAGTGGTGTAGAACACTGTGCTTTGCAGTAACATGCACTGTGCTTTGCAGTAACATGCATAGGGAGTCTGCTGTGGTAGTGAAACAATACTGTGAGTCAGGATGACACGCAGATGACAGGCGTTGGTCCTAGAATCACTGCACACTTCACTATTTGGGCAGTTTTGTCAAGGTTTGGGTGAGGCAGCATGAATGATCTAATATTGGTGGGTGGAAATCCTGGCTGATCCACGCCTGATTAATCTTGACAAAGGGCAGTCTCTACACATTTTCGGTGGACAGATGAGTTCGCCTTGGGGTAACTATGGCTCCCTCCGCACTAAATACCCGCTCTGATGCCACACTACTGGCCGGGAAAGACAACTTTTCCAGGGCAAACTCTGCTAGTTGCAGCCACAAGTCCAGATTGGCTGCCCAGTAGTCCAGCAGATCTTCGATGATGGGTGGCAGGGTGTACTCCAAGTATGCCGCCACCTGCTGGTTCAGGTTCTGCTCTATGTCTAGCTGCTAGTGAGTAGTTTCTTCAGTATGCGCATGAAGAAAGCTGCTCATCAGTGACTCTAGACTCAGGCTGCTGATGGAGCTGGTACTGCTCCTGCTACCTCCCCCCCACCTCCCCAGCAGCCATCGCAGTGGAACAAGAGCACAGAGGGCCCCCCCGGTAAGACTTGTTAGAGGATGGATGATGGCGCAGATAGGCAGCAGCCAACTGACTACATAGGATGTCTCTATAGTAGTTCAGTTTGTCCTCCCTCTCAGCGGGTGTGAAAAAGGCCCCCATTTTGGACCGGTAGTGCATGTCTTACAAGGTGGAGAGCCAGTAGTCATCCCTCTGGTGAATAGTGAAAATTCGGCTGTCACTACACAAGCAAGTGAGCAAGCATCGGGCCATTTGTGCAAGTGACTTGAAGGGACTCCCTGCTTCCATCTCCACTGCAAACTGCAATGGTGTGCCTGTGTCATCTGCCTTGTCTTCCTCATCTCCCTCTTGCTCCTCCGGCTGATCCTGCTCCTCCTCTTCTGTCACCTGTGTAGAAAAAACACCCATTTCGCTACACATTGCTTGTGCTCTAATGTCCTCCTCCTCTTCCAGTTCAGCTCCCACAGGGCTCATGTGGCCGTGAGATGTAGGTGCCACATCTCTAGTCACCTGACCAGCCAGAGATTTATCAGCATCTTTTCCAGGATATGAATCAGTGGAAAAACGTTGTTCATCCCATAGTCCTGGTGACTGACAAATAAAGTGGCCTTCTCAAAGGGCACGAGCAAAAAGCAGGTGTCGCACATGAGCTGCCACTGGCTAACATCGAAGGGACAGAGGGGAGTACCTCTGTCCGCTTGGATCATCAAGAAATTGTTTATGGCCTTTCTCTGTTCGTATAGTCGGTCCAAACATATGGAGGGTGGAATTTTAATGGGTGGAAATGTCGCATATCAGCCTATGTTGGGGGATGCCGTTCTGCTGCTACAGCTCAAGGAGGGTGTGCTTGGCGGTGTGCGAGTGGCTGACGTGCATGCAAAGTTTCCTGGCCGTTTTTAGGATGTCTTGCAGATGGGTGGAAGAATTCAGGAACCGCTTTACAACCAGATTGAACACGTGCGCCTTGCAGGGCACATGGCTCAGCCCCACTTGACGCAGTGCCGACACCATGTTCTTCCCGTTGTTAGTCACCATGGTTCCGATTTTGAGTTGTTGCGGAGAAAGCCAGGATTTGATTTCATGATGAAGGACACGGAGCAGTTCCTCCCCTGTGTGACCCCATTCACCCAGGCAAATGAGGTGTAGAACAGTGTGACACCGCCGTGCCCTGCACATGTGGTATGCTGGAGGAGCATTGTGAATTGTCCCTGCAGTGGAGGCTGAGGACAAAGTGGAGGATAAGGAGGCAGAGGCGGACATTTTTGCAGGACCTACAGCGTGAGAACATGGAGGTGGAAGCGGCGTCACCTGGCCAGGTTGCTGGTGTGGCTGGGTAGGAATCACATTTACCTAGTGGGCCATAAAGGACATATATTGTAGTTACAGCTACCAACCACTTTTCCCAAAAAAGTCTGTATCACAAACAATTTTCACCACTGAATGGCTAATCGACGCAATTACTCAGTCACTACAGAAGAAAGTCTACATTCACCAACCAATTTTCCCAAAAAAGGCTGTATCATAAACAAATTTCACCACTAAATGGTTAATAGAGGAATTGTTAGTCCCTAAAGAAGAAAATCTACATTCACCGACCAATTTTCCCAAAAAAGCCTGTATCACAAAAAAAATTCACCACTGAATGACAATGTAAATTCACTGCAGAACGGCTAATAAGAAGTACTTATTTTTCCTATTAATAAACACCAACAATGGCTGTATGACGATGTCAATTCACCGCAGAATGGCTAATAACACATACTTATTTTTCCCCATTAATACACCCCAACAATGACTGTATAACAATGTTGGTTCATTGCAGACCGGCTAATAAGACGTATTCTTTTTCCTATTAATACACCCCCAAAAAATTACTATAACAATCACAATTCACCGCAGAACAGTAATACACCCCGTGCATTGCTGTTGTACAATGGAACTTCACCGCTGAACAGCAAATACAAATTTTTTTTTTTTGCTACTAATACACACCAAAAAGGGCTTTCATTTTCTCCCTTCACCATACAATGGCTAATAAGCCCTTTTTCTTATTCCCCCACTAATACACGCCAAAAAAAAAAAGGCTTTAGAACAAATAACTGCGGCCGTGAACGGAAAATAATTTTTTTTTACACTAATACACATAAAAAAGGGCTGTAATTTTCTCACTTCAACAAACAACGTCTAATAAGCCCTTTTTCTTTTTCCCCAATAATACACGACAAAAAAAAGTCTTCAGAACATATATATAACTGCACCGCACACGGGCTAATAAGACCCCAATAACAAGAACGGTTTGCTGGAATTACAGAGGTATTACGAACCTGAAATGAGCAGCAGTAAAATGGCAATTTGGATCCGCAGTCAGTGCAGCAAGGTGTAATAGCATTGTTCCTATTACCCAGGCTGTGCACTCGCCTATTGAATCCTTTTCTGCTTCAATATTGTGTAATAATTTCTCCCTATCCTTTTCCTACACTTCTAATGCTCTTTACCTGAACTTCTATTGAGCAAAAAAAAAGTTTTCAAGTCTTTCCTATCACTGTCCCTATCGCCTGCTAACATCTCTCCCTGCACTAAGTACACTGAAAAATGGATGAATCCAAGATGGCTGAGGCTATTTATAGGGCTGTGCTGCTGATTGGCCGCATGCATGGCATTGTGGGTGATTCCTCATTCCCAGAATTCTTTGCTCCATGTCCTAACATGTGCAGCAGCCATTTTAGGAAAAAATGCGATTCATTACAACGAAGTGTGAGGAAATTCAGATTCGGTGCAAATCTAATAATTCCTGAAATTTGGATCTAATTCCACTTCGTCAGCCCTTGATTCGCTCATCTGTACTTATAACCCTTCTCAGATTGATGGGCAGCAAAAATTGATCTTAGAGAAGATCATTACTGATATCTTTCCTCCTTGAAATTGTGCCAAACTTCTGCTTTTATAGAAGTGGTCATACTTGCTGATGAACATTTGATTGGCAGCACTTTGCTACTACTTAAATACTATTGAAGCAGTAAGAATGTAGTTAGTTTTTCACACACAGCTTCTGCATTTTGGTTCAGTTTTTGTTAAATAAATAATCATACTATAATAATAATAATTTTTCTTGTGTTCTATCGTGATTTTTTTGTGTTCTCATTCATAAAACCATAGATTTCAAAAAAGGGTATACTTATATTTTTCTCATGACTGTATATTTATATATACTAGCATGTATGACTTCTTCTGACCTAGTGCGTTAATGACAAGAGAAATCATACAACACCAATGAGTCATATTCTTTTCCTTGCGTAATATGAGAATATGGAGTTGAAATAGTCTTGATGTTTACTAACCAGTAGCACAAAGTATAACTGTAACAAGAAACAATGGCAGATGATTTGTATATTATATGTCTATGCTAAATTAAGGAACAATTTTTCCCTTGCAAAACATGTTGCGTTGATAAGTTACAGTGCAGTGGTATCACAAAATCCCTCTCATGGTGTTTTGTTTCCTTCTTTTTTTCCACGATGCAGACTGCCAACAATCTGTTTAGTGAGAAATACCAAGTAAACACTTATAAAGTTACTGTTAGCTTTGTAGGAAGGGTGCCTATAGGAGGAATCCATTTTGGCAGAACTTTGTGTCAACAAGTATTCAGAAGCCAATACAGGTTTCCCTGTAATTTATAGACATAAAGAGAATGGTTAACAGAAAAATGACCTATTGCTTAAACCAACTTTTTACATTAAACACGGTTTTAAGAATTTTTTATATTATTTTTAATTTTCCTCTTCTATATTAAAAAAAAAAATCCTAAAATCCTGCCGTTTTCGCACTGGCCACTAAGCCTAATAATAGTAAGTATCACTATCTGGTTTTAACTGGCAAAAAAAAAAAATACAGGTGACAACTTTCCTTTAAACCTGTTAGGCCTGGCCTATTTTTCACATCAGAGCGTTTACACTCTTGACAGTTCACTGGTGCCAATCTTACACTTCACCTATTCCTGATGCTGCTCATGTTCCTAGGCTTGAGTGGCCTGACAAAAGAGTATTTAATCCAATCTTTCTTATTTAGCCAAAATATCAGAATTTACTATTGCAGGTAACATTTTTTTCCTTCCACTAGACTGGGGGCCAGATTTATCATTACACTTACATCTTACTCCACTTTTACATAAGTCCAAAGTCACTTTTAGTTAGTCAGATTTATTAATGGTCCTTTAATACTGTGATAAATGTGGATTGACGGTAGCAGTTTATCCTTCAGTAAGCGGCTTTACAAAAGTCGCACGTCTTTACAAAAAAGTTGCATGTTCTATCAAAAAGTCGCATAAGATAAGCATGGTCCCCCCTGGAGTGAAATTGCGCATTTTTTTGCGACTTTTTAAATGGTTGCAATAGTAAATCTGTCTAGAGATTCATTTACATAAGACAACACGCCCACTTTCACAAAACTGGAGAGCTTAATGCAGAGCTTGAAAAAGTCGCAAAAAAATTCGCAATTTTACCGAGTGCGCATTTTTTTGCGACTTTTTCACTCCATTAAAGTGACTTTAGCTAATGATAAATCTGGCCCCCAGTGTTTATACCTGCTGGGCAAGTGATACACTAGCCTGGGGGCAACTAGATCCACACCCATCAGACGTTTATGGCTTATTCTTTAAACTCAGAAGATAAAGCACAGTAATTTCCCCTGAAATTACTTATTAATATTTCTAAAACCATAAAATAGCTAGATTGTACATTGCCATAAATTTTAAATTTTCATATAGTAAGTAGAGTATAGCTGTTATGCAATTCAGTTTTATCCATGTTTCCAGTGTTTGTATGTGTTTGTATGCGCTTGGAGCAGTGTGCTGTGCATATGGTGTTTGTTTTTGCATTGCAGCCGTAGTAGCATGCACATGTACTTTATTTCACAAGGTTCAAAGGTGCTGGTCTAACTTTGTTTTTTTGCATTGTGCATTTAGGAAAATGGCTGATTCCATTTGGACCGTGCACTCGTGCCCATGGCTTCTAATCAGAGTATAATATAGCGTGATTCTACATTGCTCTGAATTTTGCAGGCATTGGCCCAGGAGAGGCAAGTCTGTTAGTGTAGGACCCATCTGTGGAAGCCATCTTGTCACTAATAGATGGGCCTACAATCAAGAAGAAGGACCGGCATTTACTTGAAGATGAATTTTGTAGATTTATTGCCACATATCAGTGAAATATCAACACGTTTCAACTCACGCAGGAGTCTTTGTCAAGTGAGTAAATATGCAGGAAACAGAGGAAATTTAAATAGCCCGCCATATCTGACATCACCGGGCGTGACGTCCAGTAGTCATGACAACAAAAATAAACAAGGTGCGCTCTAAAGGAGGCTGATAACAGGGAACAAAAGCAACATCAACAAAATGCGAATTGCAATATATATCAAGAGGCAAAGTGGAGCTAATAGCGGTAAGTAGAAAAAAACAACATATATAATTATATTCATGTCGGACAAAAAGCTAGTTATAGTATATAGCTGTATGTACATTATACCCTTAATACTCTTGATGTAATGGAGGGGCGGTGCCCAGGTAAAGTTTAAGAGGTTTTCTATAAAGGAAAAAGGAAACGGAATTAGTATAATGAGTGGCCTGACAAAACTTGTACTTGAACTCACAATTTCAGCGAGTAGACAGGATAGTTTCTGATAACACCACTAAACAAATCAGAATTGAAGACATGACCAATAAATTCAAAATACGCGGTTACCCAGATCACATACTGAACCAACAAAAAACTAGACTTACCAATAAAGCCACAATTTCATCACAGGAACAATCTAAAAGGACACGTATCCCCTTTATAGTGAAATACCACCCATGGATGAATAAGTGTAAATCCATCATAAATAAACACTGGAACATTATAAAAGAGGCTTACCCCAATGTGGAAGAGATCCAAAATCTCCCAATGATCTGCTACAAAAAATCAAAAAACATCAGAGATACCATCATAAAAGCTGACATTGGTAGTGAACACCTAATTTCACGACCTATTCTCCACACCTAGAAAAGGCACCTTTCCATGCCTACAATGTGTCCACTGTTCCAGTGTCATTAAAGGAGAATTCCTCAATCATCCACAAACAGGTGAAAAAATCCCTATTAGGGGTCTCTTCACTTGCAATAGCAACTTTGTGATATATGTTCTCAAATGCCCTTGTGGGCTTCTATATGTGGGTGAAACATCCATGAGGATGAAAGACAGCACAAGTCCACAATTAGGCAAAAGAACCTGCTGCTTACTATCCCTTCCCATTTTGATAAATGTCGACACAATATATCACAACTTGGTTTTCAAATAATTGAACAGATACTACCTCCTAGAAGAGGTGGAGATAGAATGAAAACTTTAAAGAAAAGGGAAGCCTATTGGATATATAGGTTACAGACCCTGGAACTTAGAGGTTTAAATCGTGATTATGAAATTGGCAGCTTTTTTAAATATATTTAGCAATTCATAATGCTATATTAAACTAATTCTGCTTTCTTTTTCCTTTATAGAAAACCTCTTAAACTTTACCTGGGCACCGCCCCTCCATTACATCAAGGTAATAAGGGTATAATGTACATACAGCTATATACTATAACAAGCTTTTTGTCCGACATGAATAGAATATAATTATATATGTTGTTTTTTTGCTACTGACCACTATTAGCCCCTCTTTGCCTGTTGGTATATATCGTAATTCGTGTTTTGTTGATGTTGCTTTTGTTCCCTGCTATCAGCCTCCTTTAGAGCGCACGTTGTTTATTTTGGTTGTCATGACTACCAGACGTCACGCCCGGTGACGTCAGATATGGCGGGCTATTTAAATTTCCTCTGTTTCCTGCACATTTACTCACTTGACAAAGACTCCTGTGTGAGTCGAAACTCGTTGATATTTCACTGATATGTGGCAATAAATCTCCAAAATTCATCTTCAAGTAAGTGCCGGTCCTTTTCTTGATTGTATCTTCATGCGGATGTCGACCGCGGAGACGTGTACCACGACTTAACCGGAGTGCCGACAGTGTTACTTCACTAATAGATGGGCCTGACACAATTTAAAATAAAAAATGTGCAAAGAACTTCTAATTTTAATATACTAAATATAGCAGTGATACAATTTAAATGTATCTTTTGTAGCAATAGACATTTACTGTCGAATAGCATTGCAGTATACATTTTATGGCCCAGTCTATTAAAATCCCCTTTCCTACTTTATAAGGCCTTATGCACACGGCCGTGGTCCACTGAAGAAGGGGCCAGTTCAAGTGCCCTGAAACGCATTTGGGATTCAATAAGTGAGGTGCTTGTTATATTCATCCACAGGAATATTTCTGAAAAGACCCGCTTACAGCGTCCAGAAGAATCGGAAAATACAACCAATTGGACACCCCTGCCTCCGTCACGTGGGACGCCACTGGATGACAGCAGGACGACGTGGGATGCCGCGACAGGTCCTGGCAGGTGAATACTCCAGGGAACAATGTGGAGTAAAGACCGGTCTGTGAATCAGCAGAGAGGTGGTAAAGTAAACCGTATATGCTAATGCACATGTGGTTTAGGAACGCAAGTAATAGTTATGCGAATGGTGGTGTCTGATTACGGCAATTACAGCAACAGCAAGTTCCTACATATTGTGGAAAGAATAAAAGAATTTACTACCTGATGCTACATGGCCTAATATTGGACATCAATTAACAGGCTTTAAGACAGGACTATACGGAGTGAAAGAACTCTTAGGTTCCTTCTGGGATAAAAGGACATTTCCACTAAAATTTGTGGTTGATATATCAACATCATATGCATTGATGGACTATCAATTTGCTGTTAGTTTTTAGGATTGTTTTATATATTTTTATACTAAATCTGTGTTGAATATATATTGCACTAATTTGAGGGTATTACATCTTTTCCGTGTGTGACAGTGGAATAGAGTGCCCCCCTAAAAACACATTTTTCTATTATCATGACCTGAAAAAAGTTTTGGAAATTGAAGCATGTTAGTGCGTCAGCGGATACATTCTGAATGCCCTGGATATGCCTGCATGATATTTGGAGATTGTACTGTAAAGAGAGCCAGACTAATTTGCGAACAAAGGGCATGATATGAGATGATTTTGACCTGCCCTTGGTGATGATGTCCACCACTGCCTGATTGTCCATGATGAAAGTCACCGGGGAATTGGCCCATTGTCTACCCCAGACTTGGGCGGCCGCTACAATCGGGTAGATTTCTAAAAGTGGGGAAGATCTGAGGTACTCGTTGAGTGACGAGATTTCTTGGGCCAATGGCCTGCTAACCACTGGTTTTTGTATATTTCTGCGAAACCTCTGGAGGCGGCTGCATCCGAGAAGACTGTAGGAAAAGAGGGACTCCACTGGGGGACAAATAAGGAGATCCCATTCCAGCTAGTTAGGAAGGTATCCCACATGGCCAAGTCTGTCATTGCTTGGGCATCCAGAAATACTGGGGAGTCCAGCTCTGTGGCTGCCGGGAGCAGATCCAATAATCTGGACAGAAATGCCTTGCCTTGGGGCATGATTCTAGTGGCGAAATTCAGCATGCCCAGCAGGGATTGTAGCTCCTGTTTCAAGAGAACTCTGCAACCCACAAATTTGGAAATAAGCTCCTTGATTTTGGACAGTTTCTCCTGTAGTAGTCTTGCTTACATGTTTTGGGTGTCTAAGACTATACCAAGGAAGCTGATTGTAGTTGATGGCCCTTCGATTTTGGTTGGGGCGACCGGGATGTTGAGACTTGCAAAAACCTGGAGAAGGCTTTCGAGTTTGCAGGGTTTGATGCCAAGTTTCTCTACCAGTAGAAAGTCGTCCAGGTAGTTAATGACAATGGGACAATCGCAGTAGTTCACCAGGATCCAGTGAAGAGCCTGGGCAAACTGATCAAACAGCCACGAACTGCTTTTGGAGCCAAAGGTCAGGCGGTGGGCAAAATTATACAGCCCGTCCCACTTTAAACCAAAAAATGTTCAAAGTTGTGGGTGATGGGCAACAACTTGCATCCGCAAGGTCTGCTTTGGACAGCCATGCCCCTGAGCCTAGCCCCTGAGCCCCTGAGCCTATTTCATAGAAAATTCCTCGGAAGGAACTAAGGAGTTGAGGCTAGGGACGACTGAGCCATGAGGAGCTGAGAGATCGTAGATCAATCGTTTTTTATTTGAGAATTTTTTTGTGACGATGCCAATGGGGTTAATTCTCCAAAAATCTAAAGGAATCTTAGAGAAAGGTCCAATGAGAAAACCCTTCTCTACTTCTGCCTGGATTAGCTAGAATTCGGACACCAGTCAGAGAAATGAAGAATCGACTGCCATGAAATGCAAGCAGCGGCTTTGAGCCCAGCGAAAGAGTTCCATGTCCAGGGACGCCCAATTGGTGACCCGATGGAATTGGGCGAGGGCTGCTGCAGCTTTTGCAGAAAAGGAGCGGTAGTAGTCATAGAATGCGTACCCTCCATACTTGTGTCCCAGGTCCGTGACCCTGTACAGATATAAATCTAGTTCCTCCAGTCGCTTGGGTAGGCTGAACAGATTTTATCCTTGAACAGGCTAAACACCAGGACGAACTCTGGGATTGACAACTTTTTGTTCAATCGGGCGTCCCTGGACCTGAGAACTATCAAAACATTTTCGCACGCTATGGTTCTATTTTCTACTGTGTCGTGGGTGGCAATTAGAATGGTGGCCAGATTAACATCTTTCCCTTCCAGGATGTCCTGTTTGATGTTATCCGTAACGAAATGTGACGGGGCTACTTCAGGCAAGGTGATAACCCTACCTGGGGGAGTAGACAGGGACATGGAAGCGACGGGGAGAGGATGAGTGGATAGGGTGGGTGCCGGATCTACTGCCCACAGTCTGTTCTGGATGTCCGAAATTGAGGAAGACAAGTTATTAATTGTGGCATTGAGCTGCGTCAGAGACAACTCGATTGTTGACATCGACACCTGCTCTCTTGACGAAGAGGAATCGGAAACTAGGAGTCTGTATAACTTCACCTTGCGAGCCGAAGCTGGGTAACGTTTTTTTTTCAGGTTGAGTAAGGTGAGATGCAGCGGATACAGAAAGAAAGCGTGGCGTGGTGGAGATGACAGATAGCTTGGAAAGGTAGAAAGCATAAAGTGACTTGAAATGCGAGATTACAAACCTTTTTGACAAACGTAGACTGAGTAGATGCAGAATAATCGTTAAGGTTGGCCTGGATGAGCGTTATTGCACGGCCGCAGCAACCAGAAACTATATTTCTATAAATAGAGGAAATAATGGAAAGATATGGCATGTCTGAAATAAATCTAATATGCTGAGGAACCTGATGCCGAACTATATGCATGCATAAAATGCACATACCTAACCTAAACCCCCACATCAGCACACGAAGTTTCTTTTTTTCTTTTTCTGGTGCCACGTGCTACCTGGTCGGCCCGAGGTCTTGGAGGCCTGCCCTGGCTCCGGCACTGTTGTAGGAAACGACGCAGGAGAGCTGAGGACGGGGAGGAGCCTGGACACCCCCTCCGCCCTGGGTCGCGGTCACATGACTCACCGGCCAGAAGGCAGGTAAGACCGGTAAGTGGCTCTCGCGAGCGCCGCAGCCGCCAATCCCTCAGATGGGGCCTTGGTTGCTCCGACAGCGGTGCGGGGGAAGAGGAGACCGAGGCTCGCTGGAGGGAGAGGGCAGGTAGCTAGGCAGCTGGCAGTCATACTTACCTGACTGGAGCCTGAATGATACGTGACTGACGAGATCCCTGACTTGCACGGAATGACGCCAGCACTGAGCCCTGTGGGAGCGGAGCTTATAAAGCCTCCGCCCCTCCGACAATAACAGGCTGAACTCAGCCTTGACAAATATAATTCCAGTATGTGCACAATTATAGGATTCATCTTTGTATTTTCACTTGATATTGGCTCATTTAAACATGCCATATGCCAGGGCCTCAGATTATCGGCAAATAATACACACTGTATACTATTACACAGTATTTGGTTTTTAAAATAAACTAAAAACTATAAAAACTGATTCCTTAAAATTGTAGCTTCCACCAACCAACCTTTCTCTAACTAATCTGGTTTCAGATGCTATTTGTTTTGTAACATTGTGTGTAAGGTAAATGTTGTCAGGAAGCAGAATCCTATCTATTGTAAAGCAACATGGACAATAAGGCCTCTGTCTGCTTGGTTCTCAGTTTCATTTGGCAAAGAAACTGTATATTCTGTATACTCAAAGGTTGATATTCACCTTCCCCAAATATTTATACAGCTCAAGGTCACATTCTGTAAAATCCATCCCTGAATAGCATAAGGTATTGCTAGAGTCCTAGGAGCAAAAAAGGAGAAAGCCTAACATTTTGTTTTCAAATATAGAATATAAAATTGTCTTCAACAAAAACTGACAGAATTTATCAGTAAAATACAGCGATCCCTCAAGATACAATGGCCACAGGATACAATATTATCAACATAGAATGGTCTTTTCTGATCCATCGTAAGTTGAAACTAGACTCAGCAGACTGGGATCCAACCAATCAAGGACACTTCTCTGGTAAAATAAGTGTATTAGTTGCTAGTTAGCAGCTATTCCTGGCTGTTATATGTAAGGACTTGTTTTATCTTTCTAAGGGTGGGTTCACACTAGCGTCAGGGATTCCGTTATGGATTTCCGTTATAACATGGATATAACGGAAAATAATGGAATCCATAAAACGGAAGGACGAATCCGTTCTTCTGCCCATAGACTTGTATTATGACGGAATGCAAAACGGAAGCCTTTAAAAGGCATTCCGTTTGCTTTCCGTCCTAATATAAGTCTATGGGAATCAAAACGGATCCGTCTGGTTCCCGTTATGCAAGACGGAAAACAAAGTCCTGTCGACGGGACTTTCTTTTCCGTCTTGCATAACGGGACCCAGACAGATCCGTTATGCTCTCCCATAGACTTCTATGAGGATGGAAAGCAAACGGAATGCCTTTTAAAGGCTTCCTTTTTGCATTCTGTCTGGGCAATCCATTATTTTCCGTTATAACCATGTTATAGAGGAAAGCCATAACAGAATTCCTAATGCTAGTGTGAACCCACCCTTAGTTATCTGCTTATTTTTTCGTAAATCTTCATTTTTTTCTTATCTTGGATGTCATTTTGGGGCTTTGGAACCCATTACTCAACTTACAATGGTTTCAACATACAATGGTCATCCTGGAACCAATTACTATTTTATCTTGAGGGACCACTGTATATGTAAACAATAATTAGGAACTCATGGAAATGTTTTTTTAAAATATAAATGCTAACTCATCATTAGGGATGAGTGGACACATGGATGTTCGGGTTCGCCGGGTTCAGACAAATTTTGGGTCAAAGTTCGGGTCCGGGACCCGAACTTGACCCGGACTCGAACCCGAACCCCATTAAAGTCAATGGGGACCTAAACATCGGTGCACTAAAATAGCTGTAAAATAGTCTTAGTAAAGGCTAGAGGGCTGTAAAAGGAAGCAAAATGGGGTAAAAGCAGGACAGTTGCCCTGCAAACAAATGTGAATAGGGAAATTACTTAAAATAACATAGAATAGAAAAAAAGAAAAGCTTGAACTAGGAGGCGGAGGTCGAAGTGGAGTAGGAGGTTGAGGAGGCAGTGGATGTGGCGCCGGTGTAGGTAGAAGCGGCGGTGGAGGAGGTAGCTAATACTGTTTTAGTTGTTTTTATTTATTTATTTTTTTATAAATTTGGGAAGACCCCAAAACATTGGGAAATAGAAAAGAGAATGCGCGCTGGAGTATAACAATGGCTGGGTGCGGCCGGTATACCCATCTACTCAGCACAAGGCACGGACTAGTGTTGATTGAGCACCAAAGTGCTTGTGTGCTCGAGAAGAAAACTTTGCAATGCTCGGAGGTACAATGGAAGTTAATGGGAGAACCCGAGCATTAAACCTGGCACCCCCTGCTCTAGATCGGCTTAGGAGCCCCTGCTCTGACTCTATATATAGATATGTCCATATATAGAGTCAGTGCATGGGGACACAACAGTGTATTTAAATCTAATTTATCCTCTATTTCTATGCATAAGATCGCTGTACAGTGGAGGAATCCCTCAGTGTGAGTCCGCGGCTTAGGAGTCCCTGCTCTGACTCCATATATAGCTATGTCCATATATGGAATTCAAACTCACGACTTTCTGCATTAGAGGCAAGGCACTTAACCACTCAGCTATAATTGACTTCTATTGTAGAATATTTACTACTACTAGTAGTAGAAGAGTAGAAGTAGTAGAAGAGAAGAGTAGTAGAAGTCTTATAGTTTATGTTTATTTTTAGTGACTGGCTGTGCAGCTATATAGTGTAGTGGTTAAAGTTCTGGGCTATGATGCAGAAGCTGTGAGTTCAAATCCCGTCACAAACTTTTTCAGAAATAGAGGATAAACTTAATTTAAATATATATATATATTTATATATATATATTTTAGTAATTACACATTTATTTTGTGCCATACATTTTTTACAATTACTAAAGAAAATATAAAATATATAAATCTAATTTAACCACTATTTCTGAAAGGTTTGTGACAGGATTTGAACTCACAGCTTCTGCATAACAGCCCAGAACTTTAACCACTACTCTATACAGCTGCCTAGCCAATTAGTAAAAAAATAAAATAAAAAAATGAGACTTCTACTGTAGAGGAATACCTACCACTAGTAAGTAGTCCTCTACAGTAGAAGTCTCATTTTTTTTTTTTTAGGAAACTAGGAAGACAGGCACTCTATTTCAGGTCACCAGCAGATATCTACAAAAGACAGGGATAGTATAGGTATGTTAAAAAAACTGTATTTGTTTTTGTAGTAGTAATGATAAAAAAAAAACTATTTCAATATAGGTCACACCCAATGTACAGGGAGAGTGGAATAGTAGTGAAAAATTGGATAAAAAGGTAAGAATTAAATGGGGATAGGAAAAAAGATAAAAAAGAGGGGGTTGTGAAAAAACGATGGTGTTAAAATGATATCAAAACTAACTATCAAAACAAATAATGATAAAATATTGAAAAAGTATAGTCAATGCTCTGGGATGAGTTCAGCGGTAAAAAGTACAGAAGAGCCTTCCAGACCCAATGTATAAGTATATGCAGCTATATGAAAGTGATTTTCATTTATGCGAAAATAATTTTCAGCGAACCAATGTCTGGTGGCGTCCCAACGAAAATTGGCTCACTAGTCGCTGTTACCATTCCTCAAAGATCACAGGTTCTTTTCTGCGTAGGATTCTCTGTGTGCTGTGGGTACTTCGTGCAACTGGCAGCCCGATTGCAGGAGGATGCGATGATCGCGAGAAGCTGCTGTATGCGGAGCGGATCGTTGATACGAATGTTGCGTTCTTTTTCCTCCGATCAGAGGGCTGTTGGCTGTGTCTGGCGTTCTTGCCACGTGCGGCAATTTTTGCGCGCTCTTTTTTCATGCACTTTTAGTTCCCGGTATCGTCGATGGGTGGAGGCAGTCTAATGGTGCAGGGCAGTTTGGAAGCGCTTCCCAGGGCTTGAGAAACCATACGCTTTTCGAAGGATTGTAGCCTTCTGCATCAGTGGTAGCCCTTACACTAGCCTGCCAGGGTTTAAATATCCTCATCAGGCTGCATCAGAAAACCGGGATGGATTAAAAAAGGTGGAAAAAATCTGGAAAAAAAGGTTAAAAAAATAAATAAATATGTTTAATTTTGTTTAAGTGATAGCGGTGATTTGACATAATTTGTGTCGATGGATTTGACATGTGTGTAGTTAGTGGTCCTTGGAGTAAGAAAGTGAGGAGTGAGATTGCCAGTGTGTGTGTTTTTTTCCCCAGTCTGTTCCTCTGTTTTTAATGGTCTCTTCTACTGTTTTTAATCCTCGTAAGGACATAGGACGTATGGGTACGCCCTAATGTCCGAGTCCTTAAGGACACAGGGCGTACCCATACGTCCTAAATAAAATCGCATGTAAAAAAAATAATAATCGCAATAGAAACATGATATCTGCTGTGATCCCCCCCCCTGTATCGGCGATCACTGCAAACTACAGGTCAATTCAGACCTGCGGTTTGCAGCGCTTTGCGATGTATTTGATCCCCACGGTCAGATCAGAAACTTTAAAATGTTGGCAAATGTTTTTTTTCTTATACCTGTAACCTCCCCCCTGTGCCCTCATTGAGGCTTGCGGGCGGTGCTGTGGGCAGTGCGGCAGGTGGTGCGATCCTCTGCCCGCCCCTCCGCTCAATTTCAGGATGGCCGAGCTTGGCAAGCAGAGTGTCAGCACATTGCTGACACTCTGCTTGTAACGGCTGACATCCGTGCAGGCACGGATGTCAGCCTTTTAACCCCTTCCATGCCACGGTCTTTAGGGACCGCTGTATGGAAGTGATTAAGAGGGAGGGATCTGCTGTGGGGGGCTGCTGTGCCTGGTGCAGCCCCCCTAGCTCCAGTCCCCAGCTTCCCTCCCCATCCTCCATTGATCTGTTATAGCAGCGGAGGAGGGTAATCATGGCAACAGGCCGCCTTCAAAGGCGTCCTGCTTGCCACGGTAACAGAACCCTGATCAGACTTTTGCTAAATGCAAAAGTCTGATCAGACTAAGTGTCAAGTAAAAAATACAGTACAGTACATTATATAATGTACTGTATTATATTATACAGACACCAGATCCACTGGATCTTCAAGAACCAAGTGGGTCTGGGTAAAAAATAATGAAAAAAGGTAAAAACAAAAAAAACACATTTATCACTAATAAAAATAAAAAAAAATACACTACACATGTTATATATCACAAGCGTCTGTAACGACCTGGTGAACGTAAAAAAAAAATAATAGAAAACTATGATAAAATTAAAAGTTTGCCCACCTCACTTCCCAATAAAGTTAATAAAAGTGATCAAAAAAGTTGTATCTACACCCAAATGGTACTAATCAAACCGTCACCTCGTCCCGCAAAAAACTATACCTTACCTAACAAAATCGCCTAAAAAAAAAAAATTATGGCTCTCAGTAGTGATGAACGGCAGGGGCAATATTCGAATTCGCGATATTTTGCGAATATTTGGGCGAATATTCGCCATATATTCGAAAATTCACAAATTCGTAATCTCCAGTCATTATTTTCTTGATTGCGAAAAATCGCATAAAAATTAGCATAACATTAGCATAAACGGGTATTTAAAAGGTATCTTTTAAATGCCAGTTTCTGCCAGTTTTTTATGCTAATTTTATGCTAATTTCATGCAAATGTATGCGAATTTTTTTATGCGAATTTTCGCAATCAGAAAATAACGACATTATTTTCTTGCTTGAGGAAATTTGCATATAAAAAATTCGCATAAAAACGAACATTCGCAATTGCGAATATATTTTGTGATATTCGAAATATTCGCGAATTCTCAAAGTGCCGATATTCACGATTAAAATTTGCAATTCGAAAATTCGTGATCAACACTAGCTCTCAGGCCATAAAGACACTAAAACATGATTTGTTTTTTTGTTTCAAAAATATGATTGTGTAAAACCTAAATAAATAAATAAAAAGTAGACATATTATGTATCGCCGCGTCCGTAAGAACCTGAGCTATAAAAATAACACATGACCTAACCCCTCAGGTGAACACCGGGAAAAAAAAAACTGTGTTAAATGCCATTTTTTGTCACCTTACATCACAAAACATCTAATAGCAAGCGATCAAAAAGTCATATACACGCCAAAATAGTGCCTCTAAAACCGTCATCTCATCCCGCAAAAAATGAGCCCCTATCAAAGACAATTGGACAAAAACTTTAAAAAAAACTGAAGCTGGGTTCACACCTGAGCGTTTTACAGCGCGTTCGTACGCACTGTAAAACGCTCAACAGGAGAAAAACCATGCTTTCCTATGAGGCTGGTTCTCACCTGAGCGTTTTACAGCACGTACGAACGCGCTGTAAAACGCCCTACGCCCAAAGAAGCACAGGAGCTTCTTTGGGGCGTTTTAACGCGCGTTTTCTCCCATAGGCTATAATGGGAACGCGTTAATATGGGCGTCTGAGCGCTTCGTGGTATTAAAAACGCGCGTACGAATGCGCATTTTCAAATTACAACTTGCCCAGCAAACCACTCGCACACTGACACCATAGCAACTAGTAAGATAAGAGCTGGTTCAGGGCCAGGAAGATGATCACATATGCGCATATGACGCGTGTTTCTTATTTGCAAAAACGCCTGAAAAAATGCTCCAAAAAACGCCTGAAAAAACGCACGGTAAAAGCGCATATCAAATACGCTCAAGTGTGAACCCAGGGTGACTCTCAGACTATGGAGATACTAAAATAGTTTGTTTAACAAAGGATATTATAGTGTAAAACCTAAATAAATTTAAAAGACATATTAGGTATTGCCACGTCCGTAAGAATCTGCTCTATAAAAATAACACTTGACCTAACCCCTCAGATGAACACAGTCACAAAAATAAAATAAAAACGGGCCCAAAACAGCTATTTTTTCCAAATTTTTTATTTTAATCATTTTTTTCCAGTAACAAAGCAAGGGTTAACCGTCAAACAAAACTCTATATTTATTGCCCTTATTCTATAGTTTACAGAAACACCCCATATGTTGTCGTAAACTGCTGAATTGCCAAACGACAGGGCATAGAATGAAGGAAACGCCATATGGTTTTTGGAAGGCAGATTTTGACTGTTTTTTTGACACCATGTCTCATTTGAAGCTCCTCTGATGCTCCCCTACAGTAGAAACTCCATAAAAGTGACCCCATATAAGAAACTACACCCCTCAAGGTTTTTACAAACTTTATTAACCCTTTAGGTGTTCCACAAGAGTTTATGGCAAATGGAGATGAAATTTCAGAATTTCTATTTTTTATTACCTTGTCTCACAAAAATGTGTTATAGAGCAACCAAAAATCATATGTACTCTAAAAATAATACCACCAAAACTGCCACCTTATCCAGTAGTTTCCAAAATGGGGTAAATTTTTGGGAGTTTCTACTCTAGGGGTGCATCAGGGGGGCTTGAAATGGGCCATGGTGTAAATAAAACAGTCCATCAAAATTTGCCTTCCAAAAACCATATGGCATACCCTTCATTCTATGCCCTGCCGTTTGGTGATACAGCAGTTTACAACCACATACTGTATGGGGTGTTTCTGCAAACTACAGAATCAGGGCAATAAATATTGGGTTATGTTTGGCTGTTAACCCTTGCATTGTTCCTGGAAAAAATGGATTCAAATGGAAAATTTGCTAAAAAATCGAAATTCTGAAATTTTACGTCCATTTGCCATTAACTCTTGTGGAACACCTAAAGGGTTAACAACGTTTGTAAAGTCAGTTTTAAATACCTTGAGGGGTGTAGTTTCTAGAATGGGGTCATTTTTGAGTGGTTTCTTTTATGTAAGCCTCACAAAGTGACTTCAGACCTGAACTGGTCCTTAAAAATTGGGTTTTTGAAATTTTCAGAAAATTTTCAAGATTTGCTTCTAAACTTCAAAGCCTTGTAACGTCCCCTAAAAATAAAATGGCATTCCCAAAATGATCCAAACATGAAGTAGACATTTGGGGAAAGTAAAGTAATAACTATTTTTGGCAGTATTACTATGTATTATAAAAGAAATTATGTAAAAATTTGCAGATTTTTCAAAATTTTTGGTAAATTTAGTATTTTTTTATACAAAAAAATGAACTTTGTTGACAAAATGTTACCAGTGTCATGAAGTTCAATATGTGACGAAAAACCAGTCTCAGAATGGCCTAAATAAGTAAAAGCGTTTTAAAGTTATCACCACATAAAGTGACAGTGGTCAGATTTGCAAAAAATGGCCTGGTCCTGAAGGTGAAATAGGGCCGTGTCCTTAAGGGGTTAATGGTATCTTCCACTGTTTTTAATGGTCCTTAGTGGATCTTATTAGGTGTCTATCTATATTGTTGTTGTTTTTTCAAATGCAGTTGGTGATTCTTGAGGTAAGAAGGTGAGGAGTAAGAATGACAGTGTGTGTGTTTATTTTCCCCAGAATTTTCCACTGTTTTTAATGGTCTCTTCTACTGTGTTTAGTGGTATCGTCTACTGTTTTTAATGGTCTTTTTAGTGGGTCTTATTTGCTATATATCTATATTGTTGTTGTTTTGTTGGGGTTATGGATTGTGGGCCCTGTTGATATCATTTGCATCTCCTAAAGGGGGGTTTTAAGGTTGAGGGGTTGTTCATGTGTTCTCAGCGTGTGTAGTAGTTCATTGCTTGAGGGTATGAAGGTGGGAGCCCGAGACCGAGGGGGGATTGAGGTGCTGGTAAGCAGCCAGATACTTGATCCGCCATCAGTCAAGGGCCTCCAACCTAGTGTCTACAGGAAGCCGAATAGTTCCAATTCAGCGTTTAGACCTCCTGGTGCAAGTGTGTTGAATTCGAAGATGTATCTTGATTCTACTCGGGACATTTGTTTTATATAGTTTCCTCCTCTCCAGTTTTTAGGCACTTTTTCTACAGCCGTGAACATTATTCCCTTAGGGTCCTGATTGTGATGTATTTTTAAGTGTTTTGACACTGTGTAATTCATGTAGCCGGTTTTGATGTTATTTATGTGTTCGGCGATTCTTTTTGTTCAGGGTTAGCCTCGTCCGTCCCACATATTGTTTCCCACACGGGCATTGTATCAAGTAGATCACCCCAGTGCTGTTACATCTTAGGAAATCTTTGATTTTGTGTAAAAAGGAATTAATTGTAGAAAGAATGGTGTCTGTTTTCTTTTTAAATGTGGTGATTTTGCAGTTGCTGCATTGGTTACAACGGTAAAACCCTTTGAAGTGAAGCCAGTTGTCTATGGTTTTTGTGTGTTTGTGTTGTGATTTAATTGATGGGGCAATTTTAATTCCTAGGTTAGGAGTTTTGGTATAGATGATTTTTGGATATGCAGGGATGATGGAGTCTAGTAGTTTGTCCTCGAGTATGAAATGCCAGTGTTTCCGTATTATGCATTCTATCCTTTTGTGTTCTGCATTAACTGGTAATATTATTCGTGTTTCATCTTTGGTGTCCTATTTTCTTTTGGAAGTGGTTGTTTCAAAGAAAGTTTTCCTGTCGAAATCCCTGATTTTGGTGAGTGAATTTTCTATTTCTGCTATTGGATAGTTCTTTTCTATAAACTGTCTTTTCAGGTCTTCAGCCTCAAGTTCAAAGGTTTTCATGTCAGTGCAGTTCCTTTTTAATCGTCTGAATTGACCTGACGGGATATTTAAGAGCCACTTGGGGAGGTGGCAACTCGAGAAGAGGATGTAGCTGTTCTTGGCTGTAGGTTTTTTGTAGGGGCAACAGGTAAGTTTGTTTTGTTCAGTTTTTGATCTGTATATCTAGGAATTCAATTTTAGACTTACTGATGTTTGATGTAAAACGTATATTAATTGGGTTGAGATTGATGTCATTCAGGAATAATGTGAGGTTTTCCTCACTTCCCCTCCTAATGAAAACAATGTCGTCGATATAGCGGTGCCATAGCACCAGATTCGCCCCCAGTCTCGGAGTGATGTTGTGATCCTCCCAGTCCGCCATAAAGAGATTTGCGTAACTGGGGACGAATCTGGTGCCCATGGCTGTGCCCCTACTTTGGAGGAAATATTCAGATTCGAAGCAGAAGTAATTGTGTGTCAGAATGAATTCTACTGCTTCGGTCAGGTATTCTATTTGTTCTTTTGGGTATGGGCTATTTTGTTCCAGTTGTCGGCTCATGGAGAGGGTTCCCGTTTTATATTCGATGACTATGTATAATGATTGCACTTCTAATGTGCCTAATGTCCATTCTGGTTCAAAGTTCAAATTGTCAATAATATTTATGATTTGTGTTGTATCTTTAATGTAAGATCTTGTTTGTTTGACGGTAGGTTGTAGAAGTCTGTCGATATATTGTGACAGGTTGGATGTGATTAAGTCAATTCCAGATATAATAGGGCGGCCAGGCGGGTTATGGAGGTCTTTATGTATTTTTGGCAGACAATAAAATATTGGGAGTCTTTTTGGGTGTTTAAAATGAAGTGGGCTTCTTGTTCCGATAGAATGTTATTCTTTGTGCCCTCATTGCATAGATCCATGAGTAATAGATGATAATTCTCTGTTGGGTCTTTTGTGAGTTTTTTGTATGTGTTACTGTCTGACAGTTGTTTATGGCATTCTTCAATGTATTTTGCGGTGTCTAGTATTACAATGCCCCCCCCCCCTTGTCTGCAGGTCTTATGGTTATGTTATTTAATGTCTGAAGTTATTTGATCACTTGTATCTCCTGATTGGAGAGGTTGATTCTTTTGTCTTTTATCAATCTTAGGTCTGTCTCTACACATTTCCGAAAGGTGGCTATTTCCTGGCTAATTTCCTGTCGTGGAAACTTCATCAATCTGGGTCTCAGGTTTGTGTGTGTGTATTTATCATTGGTTTTCTCAATATCGGTAATGTTTTTTTTAGAAAGTATTTTTTTAGGTTTCTGATATATTTCTCAATGCCGATAAATGTGTTGAATTTGTTCATTTTTACAGTGGGTGCAAATTTCAGGCCTTTGTTTAATAGTTTTTTTGGGGGTTCTGTTAGAGTAACTGTGCTCAGGTTAATGATTGTGTCTGATGTGTTTTCCAAGTCTATCTTCTGTTGTAGTTTCTTTGATTTCCTCTGACTTTTCCGGAGTTTTCTCTTCCTTTTTCCTGTAGTAGTGGTCTGTATTGCTCTCTCTGTGGGATTCCCGTGTGTAGTTGGGTTTGTGGTGTGTGTGTGTGTGTGGTCCGTGCTGGAGGTCTCTGATGGTAATTCTCGTGTATCCAATCCTGTTGTGTGTGTCTGTTTCTCAGGTTGTATTGGTGTGAAGGTGGTGAGAGTGCATCTGGTATTCGTTGTGGTGATAGGCAAGTTTGCTGATTTGTGCATGGTTTGTGGTGTAGGGGAGTCCTGTCTAAAAAATGGTCACTATTCAGAGTTTCAAATTTGTTTGACACAGGGACATTGGATCTTGGTTGTGTGCTGGTGTGTGTGATGGTGTTGTTTTGTCATTGTGTGCTGTTTCCTGGAGGGTCTTGTTGTTTAGTTTGGTGTCTACTGTAAATTGTGTTGTCAGTGTTGTTTTTGTATTTCTTGTTTTTTTTGTCGATGATTTATTTTTCTAGCTTTTACATAATCTGTCCTGCCATATGGTGAATTCGACATTTTTTGGTAATTTGTCACTTATTTCTTTCATTGATTTGATTTTTTCAATTGTTTCATTAAGTATATAGGTTCATCTCCTGATGACTAATTGTGTCAGATGCATAGATTGTGTCCTCAGGAGCGAATTCCATTCGTTAATGAAATCAGCACTATGTAAGTCTTGTGCTGGGGATTTTGATAGGCATAGGACTTTTAGGATTGTGTCTCTTTCTATGTATTGTGTAAGTGATTTAATCTCCCACCTTTGTTTCAAATCTTTGTGTATCAGTATTTCTGTTTCTCTGAAAGTTTCTGTCATGGATCTATCTGTGATAGTGTGATCCTCTGATTTATCAAACATAAATGTGTCAACCTTTAGTCTTTTGTTCTCTGCATGGTTCCAAATATCCATATTTGTCAAAACAGGGAGCGCAACCGTGTAGGGTGATTGAAGAGAAATTGTTTAGAAAGAAGTATGGTGGCTCTCCTGTATGGACAATATGCAAGGTGCACGTGTCTGAACTGACTCACCCAAGTCAGAAGAGGCAGGCGTATAGGAAGCTAGGAAGACAGGCACTCTATATCAGGTCACCAGCAAATATCAACAAAAGAAAGGGATAGTATAGGTATGTTAAAAAAATATATTTATTTTTGTAGTAGTAATGAAAAAAATGTATTTCAATATAGGTCACTCCCAATGTACAGGGAGAGGGGAATAGCAGTGAAAAATTGGATAAAAAGGTAAGAATTAAATGGGGATAGGAAAAAAGATAAAAAAAGAGGGGGTTGTGAAAAAATGATGGTGTTAAAATGATATTAAAACACCCTGTATTGGGCTATATGTGCAGAGAAAAAAATAATAATGATAAAATATTGAAAAAGTACAGCAGCAGCCTTCCAGACCCAATGTATAAGTATATGCAGCTATGTGAAAGTGATTTTCATTTATCCGAAAAAAAGCCTTCATTTATGCAAAAGTGATTTTCATTTATGCGAAAATAATTTTCAGCGAACCAATGCCTGGTGGTGTCCCACCGAAAATTGGCTCACTGGTCACTGTTACCTTTCCACGAAGATCACAGGTTCTTTTCTGCGTAGGATCCTCTGTGTGCTGTGGGTACTTGGTGCGGCTGGCAGCGCGATTGCAGGAGGATGCAATGATCGCGAGAAGCTGCTGTTTGCGGAGCGGGCCGTCGATATGAATGTTGCGTTCTTTTTCCTCCGATCAGAGGGCTGTTGGCTGTGTCTGGCGTTATTGCCACGTGCAGCAATTTTTGCGAGAAAATATATGCTTGAGAAACCATATGCGTTTCTTTTATTTTTTTAAAAAAACTGGCTATGCAGCTATATAGTGTAGTGGTTAAAGTTCTCAGCTGTGATGCAAAAGCTGAGAGTTCAAATCCCATCACAAACTTGTTAAGTGTTTTGCCTTTAATGCAGAAGGTCATGAGTTTGAATCCCAGCAGAAACTTTTCTGAAATACAGGCTAAATTAGATTAAAATACACTGGGTGTCCCCAAGCACTGACTCTATATATGGACATAGCTATATATGGAGACAGAGCAGGGACTTCTAAGCCGCAGACTCACACTGAGGGATTTCTTCACTGTACAGCGATCTTCTGCATAGAAATAAAGGCTAAATTAGATTTAAATACACTGACTCAAGAATCGCGCTTAGGCACACCCGGTGTTCGGCGGAAGTCCGCGATGTGCCGAGCATAGCGATGCTCGAGCCAAACTGGTGTTCGGCCGAGCATGCTCGCTCAACACTAGTACGGACAAGTCCCGTAGGATCCATGTCCGTGAGCTTGTCCAGGTTGGCTGTGGACAGGCGACTGCGCTTGTCTGCAATTACCTCCCTGTCACGCTAAACACACGTTCAGACAATACATATACTGCAGGGCGGCCCAGCACCCCTAAGGCGTAAAGGGCAAGCTCAGACCATGTGCCCTATTTAGAGACCCAGAAGTTGAATGGGGCAGACCCATCAGTCAGTACGTGTAGGCATGTGCACATGTACTATTCCACCATGTTGCTTAAATGCTGCCTCCTGCTAAGACGTTCTGTATCAGCTGGTGGTGCTGGTTGTTGTGGCGTGCTGACAAAGCTTTTCCACATTTCGGCCATGCTAACCCTCCCTTCTGAGGTGCTAGCAGTGCCCCAGCTGCGTTGGTGACTTCTTCCTCCTCCTCTGCCTTCACTTGTACTTCCACTGAGCCCCCACTGTCAGGTGTGAATGCCTTCAGCAGCGCGTCTACCAATGTGCGCTTGTACTCGCACATATTCTTATCTCACTCCAGTGACGGAATTAAGTACAGCACATTGTCCTTGTAGTGGGGATCCAGCAGAGTGGCCACCCAGTAATCAGCACTGGTTAGAATGTGGGCAACTCGGCGGTCATTGGGCAGGCACTGCAGCATGTAGTTGATTATGTGTGCCAGGCTGCCCAGACGCTTAGACAAGCTGTCCTCTGTGGGAGGTGTCTCGTCTGTGTCCTCTGTATCCCCCCAGACATGCTCCATTGATGCTCATAAGCTGCTTTGGGTGCCACCCTGCTGTTAGTTACCCTACTGTGAACACGGTTCCTCCTCATCCTCCAGAACTGTGCCCTGGCTGGACAGTTGTATACCTGGCCTCTGTTGCTGCAGGAACCTACCCTTCGAGCCACTTGTGAATGACTGGCCTGATAACCAGGGAAACGATCCCTCTTCCTACTCCTCTTCCTCCTGTGCCACATTCTCTTCCATCATCGCCCAAAGTGCTTTTTTTAAGGAGACCTAGAAGTGGAATAGTAACGCTGAGGACTACATCATCGGCACTAGCCATATTGATGGAGTACTCAAAACAGCGCAACACGGCACACACGTCCCACATGGAGGCCCACTCGTTGGTGGTAAAGTGGTGCTGTTCCGCAAAGTGACTCACCCGTGCGTGCTGCAGCTGAAACTCCACTATCGCCTGCTGATGCTCGCACAGTCTCTCCAGCATGTGCAAGGTGGAGTTCCACCTTGTGGGTACGTTGCATATGAGGTGGTGAGCGGGAAGGTCAAAGTTACGCTGCAGCGCAGACAGGCAAGGAGCAGGGTGAGAACGCCAAAAGCGCCCATAGACGGCCTGCACTTTCTGCAGCAGCTCTGACATATCGGGGTAATTTTTCAGGAACCTCTGCACCACCAAATTCAGCACATGCGCCAGGCAAGGGATGTGCGTCAAACCGGCTAGTCACAGAGCTGCTACGAGATTTCGCCCGTTATCGCACACCACCAGGCCAGGCTTGAGGCTCAGCGGCACAAACCACTCATCGGTCTGTTGTTCCATTCCTGTCCACAGCTCCTGGGCGGTTTGGGGTTTTTCCCCCAAACAGATGAGTTTCAAAACAGCCTGCTGTTGTTTCCCCCTGGCTGTGCTGAAGTTGGTAGTGAAGGTGTTGCGCTGACCGGATGAGGAGGCGGTAGAGGGGGAAGTGGATAAGGAGTAGGCGGCAACAGGAGGCAACGAGAAATGTCCTGGAATCCTCGGTGGCGGTAGAATATGCGCCAAACTGCTATCCGCCTCAGGCCCAGCCGCCATTTACCCAGTGTCCAGTTAGGTAGATATTGCATCCCTGCCCATGCTTACTGGTCCATGGATTGGTAGTTATTTGGACCTTGCCACAGATGGCGTTGCGCAGTGCACACCTAATTTTGTCCGCCACTTGGTTGTGCAGGGCTGGGATGGTTCGCCTGAAAAAGTAGTGGCTGCTGGGACCCACATACTGTGGGACAGCCACTGCCATAAGGTTTTTAAAAGTCTCTGTCTCCACTAGACGGAATGACAGCATTTGAAAGGCCAGGAATTTTGAAAGGCTGGCATTCAGGGCCAGGGATCCCGGGTGGGTAGGGGGGTACTTCATCTTTCTCTCCAGTGTTTGGGGGATGGACAGCTGATTGCTTCCATGGGACAGTGTGGACATGCTGGGTAACGGTGGTGGAGCTGGTGGTGTTGCTGCCACCTCCTCTGTTTGGGAAGGGAAGGAAGAGGCCGAGACCGCAGCAGAAGAAGGAGCAAGAGGAGCCTGAGATCTTTTGTGGTTTTTCAGGTGTGTACTCCACTGCAGCTCGTGCTTTGCATTTAGATGCCTGGTCATGCAGGTAGTGTTCAGGTTTAGAACATTTATGCCTCGCTTCAGGCTCTGATTGCACAGCATGCAAACCACTCGCGTCTTGTCGTCAGCACATTGTCTGTAGAACTGCCACGCCAGGGAACTCCTTGGAGCTGCCTTTAGTGTGCTCAATCCCTGGATGTGGTGGGCAGTAGCAGGCATACTCCACATTATCTTCCACCCACTCTTCACCCCTGCCCTCCTTGCTGGTCTACACACTGCAGAAAGCCACAGCAGTTGGCACCTGTGTTTTGTCATCATCAGAGACGTGCTACGGTGGTCCTCCCATGTCCACATCCAGAAACATAATTGGTTGGGCATCAGTGCACTCAATCTCTTCCACTTCTGGGGCAGGGCTATGTGGGTGGTCCACGGAAACCCTGCCAGCAGAGTAATCAAAAAGCATACGAGACTGCTTGGCTGATTTGCAAGGGAGTGAGGTGAAAGACAGATGCCCATGGGCTGCAGGTGCTAACTCTGCGGTTTCAGCAGGGGATCGGGTGGGAGACAATGTCCTGTCGCCTACGTGCACCTGAGAAAGGTGTTTCATTTTGGTGTGTAGTTGGCACAGATCGACCACGTCCTCTCCCTGCAACAGGAGCTCCACCAGCACCATGTCTTTTATTTGATGCTCTGCTCATTCTTTGAGATCACCCACCGGACTAACAGACAGATTAACTATATTAATTTCCCTGTCACGTATGCAGTGCAGTTGTACCTCACACCAAATATGGGAATATGTCACCCACTAAACTGTAACAGATGGATTAACTATATTAATTTCCCTGTCACATATGCAGTGCATGTGTATCTTACACCAAAAATGGGTATATGTTAGCGGCTAAACTAACAGTCAGATTAACTGTATTAATTTCCCTGTCATGTATAAAGTGCACGTGTATCTCACACCAAAAATGGGTATATGTCACCCACCAAACTAACAGACGGATTACTATATTATTTCCCTGTCACGTGTGCAGTGCAGGTGTACCTCACACCAAAAATGGGAATATGTCACCCACCGAACTAACAGACGGATTACCAATATTAACCCCTTAAGGACGCAGGGCATACAGGTATGCCCTGGCACTTAAAGACCGAGAGTTTACCTGTATGCCCTGCGAATTTCCAATCACCGCTGCTCAGCCGGCGGTAATCGGAACAAGGTACCTGCTGAAATCACTCAGCAGGTTCCCTGGCCCAATGCCTAGGGGGGTCCTGTGACACCCCCCCCCCTGTATCGGCGATCGCTGTCAATTAAGACCTGCGGTTTGCAGCGCTTTCTGCAGTCTCTGATCCTCGTGGTCTGTGACCACGGGGATCAGAGAGTTAATTATGCCGTTTTTTTATATTTTTAATTCCTGTGAGATCTGCCGGTGAGCTGTGCAGGGGGCGTCGTGGGTGGTGCGGTGGGAGTCGGTGCGGTGATATCCCGCCCGCCTTCTCTAATCTATTCCATAGTCATCCATAGTCAGTGCTGACACTCCGCTAAAAACGGCTGGCATCTGTGCTTAAAAATAAAAAAAATAAAATGGTGTAAAAAAAAACTATTTTTTGTCACCTTACATCACAAAAAGTGTAATACCAAGCGATCAAAAAGGCATATGCCTCCTATAATAGTATCAATCAAACCGCCATCTCATCCCGCAAAAAATGAACCCCTACATAGCACAATCGCCCAAAGAAATAAAAAGATATGGCTCTCAGACTGTGGAGACACTAAAACATGATTTTTTTCTGAAAATGCTGTTATTGTGTTAAAATAAAATAAATAAATAATGTATACATATTATGTATCGCCACGTCCGTAAAAACCTGCTCTATAAAAATATCCCATGATCTACCCCCCGTAAAAAAAATTAAATAAAAAAATGTTAAAAAAAACATTTTTGTCACCTCACATCACAAAAAGTGTAATAGCAAGCGATCAAAGATTTATAGGAACCTCATAATAGTGCAAATCAAACCGTCATCTCATCCCGCCAAAAATGATACCCTACATAGGACAATAGCCCAAAAAAATTAAAAAAATATGGCTCTCAGTCTATGGAGACATTAAAACATGATTTTTTTTTTTTAATAATATTATTGTGTAAAACTTAAATAAATAAAAAGTATACATATTCTGTATCGCCACGTCCGTAACAACCTGCTCTATAAAAATAACACATGAACTAACCCCTCAGGTGAACACAGCAAAAAAAATTAATATAAATACGATGTTAAAAGCCATTTTTGTCACCTTACATCACAAAAAGTGTAATAGCAAGCGACCAAAATGTCATATGCACCCCAATATAGTGTCAATCAAACCGCCATCTCATCCCGCAAAAAATGAACCCCTACATAAGACTGTTGCCCAAAAAATAAAAAATAAATTATGGCTTTCAGAATGTGGAGACACAAAAAAATTTTTTTTTTCAAAAATGCTTTATTATGAAAAACTAAAACAAAAATTCCTAAAAAGTAGTCATATTTTGTATTGTTGCGTCCGTAACAACCTGCTCTATAGAAAAAGCACCTGTCAGATCAACGATGTAACCCTGATGTACCCCTAGAGTAGAAACTCCAAAAAAGTGACTCCATCTAAGAAACTACACCCCTCAAGGTATTCAAAACTGATTTTACAAACTTTGTTAACAGTTATTTCACAACAGTTATTGGCAAATGGAGATGAAATTTCAGAATTTCTATTTTTTGTTACCTTGCCTCAAAAAAAGTGTAATATAGAGCAACCAAAAATCATATTTACCCTAAAATAGTACCAACAAAATTGCCACCTTATCCCATAGTTTCCAAAATTGGGTCACTTTTTGTGATTTTCTACTGTAGGGGTGCATCAGGGGGGCTTCAAATAGGACATGGTGTCTAAAAACCAGTCCAGTAAAATCTGCCTTCCAAAAAACCATATGGCACTCCTTTCCTTCTGAGCCCTGCCGTTTGGCCATACAGTAGTTTACGACCACATATGGGGTGTTTCTGAAAACTACAGAATCAGGGCAATAAATATTGAGTTTTGTTTGGCTGTTAACCCTTGCTTTGTTGCTGGAAAAAATGATTAAAATGGAAAGTTTGCCAAAAAATCGAAAATCTGAAATTTCATCTCCATTTTCCATTAACTCTTGTGGAACACCTAAAGGGTTAACAAAGTTTGTAAAATCAGTTTTGAATACCTTGATGGGTGTACTTTCTTAGATTGAGTCATTTTTTCAGCATTTCTACTCTAGGGCTACATTAGGGGGGCTTCAAATGGGACATAGTATCTAAAAACCAGTCCGGCAAAATCTGCCTTCCAAAAACCACATGGCGCTCCTTTCTCTCTACACCCTGCCGTGTGCCCGTGCAGTAGTTTATGACCACACATGGGGTGTTTCTATAAACTACAGAATCAGAGCAATAAATATTGAGTTTTGTTTGGCTGTTAACCCTTGCCTGGTGACTTTAAAAAATGGATTAAAATGGAAACATTTCCAAAAAATCAAAATTCTGAAATTTTATCTCCATTTGCCAATAACTCTTGTGGAACACCTAAAGGGTTAACGACGTTTGTAAAATCAGTTTTGAATACCTTGAGGGGTGTAGTTGCTAGAATGGGATGGTTTCTATTATGTAATCCTCACAAAGTGACTTCAAACCTGAACTGGTCCCTAAAAAGTGGATTTTTTAAATTGTCTGAAAATTTTCAAGATTTGCTTCTAAACTTCTAAGCCTTGTAATGTCCCCAAAAATAAAATGGCATTCCCAAAATTATCCATACATGAAGTAGACATATGGGGAATGTAAATTAATAACTTTTTTTGGCGGTATTACTATTATAGAAATAGAGAAATTGAAACTTGGAAAATTGCAAAGTTTTCAAAATTTTGGGTAAATTTGGTATTTTGTTATAAATAAAAATACATTTTTTTGACTCCATTTTACTAGTGTCATGAAGTACAATATGTGACGAAAAAACATTCTCAGAATGGCCAGGATAAGTAAAAGCGTTTTAAAGTTATCACCACATAAAGTGACACTGGTCAGATTTGCAAAAAATGGCCAGGTCCTTAAGGTGAAATAAGGCTGTGTCCTTAAGGGGTTAATTTCCCTGTCACTTATGAAGTGCAGGTGTACCTCACACCAAAAATGGGTATATGTAATCCACCGAACTAACAGACAGATTAACTATATTAATTTCCCAGTCACATATGCAGTGCACGTGTATCTCACACCAAAAATGGGTATATGTCACCGGCTGAACTAACAGATGGATAACTATTATATTTTTGTCTCAGGGGTACAAAAATGGTGCATTGCAAATGCAAATAATCACTATAGGTCACCCACAGAATTACCAGCCAGATTAATTATTATATTTCTGTGTCAGGGGTACAAAGATGGGGCTTTGCACCCACACAAAATCACTATAGGTCACCCACAGAATTAACAGCCAGATTTATTAGTATATTTCTGTGTCAGGGGTGCAAAGCTGGTGTATTACACCCACAAAAAATTATAGGTCACCCACAAAACAAAAAGCCAGATTCCTTTTTTTTTTTTTTGATTATCTTTCTCTTTTATTTCAATCATCTCAAAAAGAAAAAACAAAATTCATAAAACAAATTTACAAAAAATAACTTCCCCATTCCTCCCACCCCCCTCTCAGCCCACCCTCCATTCCTGCAGGGAAGAGGGAAAGAAAAAAAAAAAAAAAAAACCCTTTCCTCAACCATCCCAGTCTCTCCAAACATTGGCCCATTTCATATAGGACCCTCTTTGTCTGTACATGATTCTCTCATAGATTTTCACCTTATCCACCAGGCATAACCAGTTATTGCAGTCTGGAGCAGAAGGGGAAAACCATTCTCTGGCTACAAGAAGCCTGGCCAAAAACATCACTTTAGTCAGCAGACGGCCCTTCATAAGCTGGCAGTTAACCTCTGATAGGTCCCCTAAAACCCATACCTTGGGAGATAGAGGAATATCTATATTGAGTCTCCGAGTCAAGGTTGTTTGTACCGTTCTCCAATAGTTACTCACTATCGGGCAGTCCCAGAACAGATGCATATGATCTGCCCCGGGATCCCCACAGCGAGGGCAGTCAGATGCGGCTCTGAGTCCCCTCTTATGGAGCCATAAAGGTGTCACATATATTTTGTGTATGATATTAAACTGTACAACAGTGTGATTGAAGTTGTGCGAAACCTGACTAAAATTATCCCCCATATTCTCCCAGTCCGGAGAACCCACCTCTGACATTAATACAGACCAGGATTTCTGTCCTGGAGAAAGACAATCCGAAAAAAAACCTTTCATCAAGTGCCTATAACAATGTGATAATTTAACCTTTATATCACCTTTCTTACAAATCAGATTGTGCAAAAATTCCGGGGTGTCTACCTCAAGTGAATAACTATCAACAATATTAAGAAGTGCTGACCTCAATTGAAAATATGCATACCAAGCCACCTCACCTAATTTGGAATTCTGTTTTAGCTCCATAAGAGACAGGACCTGCCCATTTTTAACCACCTGATTCAGATATTGAATATTTTGCGTCCTCCAATATTGCCAACAATTTGGATCGTCTAATTTCAGAAGCTTTGAATTGTGCCATAGTGGGGTGCAAATAAGTGCTGCCTTAACTTTGAACCAGCTCTTTATCACCAACCATGCCTTTGTGGCCATTCTACGGAAGGGTTTATAGCCAGTCTGTATGTTAAGCAAATAATCGGACTCCAATACTGTAAATAAATCTGAAAAACCTGAGTCTTTCACCAGTTTTCTACAAAGTTGGCTATTTTCCCAATCATTGAGGAAGCAGAGTTGAGAGGCCATGAAGTATCCCCTAAAATAGGGAGGTTAAGACCTCCCCTATTGTAGGGCATGGAAAAATAAAGCGACTTTAGTCTCACCCGCTTCCTCCCCATAATAAGTCATTAATCATCCGTTCTATCAGCCTAAAATACTTATCCTCAATCCAAGCGGGCGAATTGCGAAGAACATAAAGTACCTGGGGCAGCACCACCATTTTTATTAATGAAATTCTGTCCCCTCTTGCAGGCAGAACTTTTTGCCATATCTTGATTTTGGATCTCAACCTCGAAAGAAGAGGGATCAAATTAAGTTGGAGATAATCTTGAATTTTGGCAGAAGCTGTTATCCCCAGATATTTTATTGAGTCGGAGATAGATACCCGATTAGAGAGATTTTCCACAGATCCTCTGCAATTTATCTACAGGGAGAAGAACAGTCTTCCCCAGTTAACCTCCAAACCAGAAGAATAGGAAAATAGGCTGACCAATTCCATTATTCGAGGGAGTGTTTTTCTGTTTGATGAATAAAGAACAAGATATCATCTGCATAAAGGGATATACGATCCTGCTCCCCATTACACCGAAGCCGACCACTCTCGAGTCTTGCCTTATACTAGCTGCAAGGGGCTCAATATAGATATTAAATAAGAGAGGGAAAGAGGACATCCTTGACGAGTACCTCTTCCCAGTGCAAAACTCTCTGTCAGCATGTCATTGATCCTAATTCTGGCCTTCGGACATTTATATAGCAGCTGAACCATCCCTATAAATTTGGGGCCAAAACCCATTCTTCTCATCACCTCCCAGAGGAACGTCCACTCGACCCTGTCGAACGCCTTAGTAGCATCCAAAGACAGGACCGAGCGGGCGCCCCCTCCGGGGACTGAATATTAGCAAAGAACCTATGCAGATTATGGTGAGTACCCCTTTTCGCCATAAAACCATTTTGGTCTGAGTGAATCAGAGAGGACATAACCTGAGAAAGCCTCCTAGCTAGAACCTTTGCTAACAACTTAGCGTCCGTATTTAATAGGGAGATTGGTCTATACGAGCTCAAATCCGCCGGGTCTTTATCTTTTTTGGGATTAAAACTATCACAGCTTCCATCATAGACTGTGGCAAATCCCCTCCCTGCGATGCTTGAGCAAACACTTCCAGTAGATAAGGGAGAATGGCATCACTGTACTTACGATAGATTTCATATGGAAAACCATCTGACCCTGGCGATGAGTTCCCGGAGATAGACTTCAAGGCCTCTTGAATCTCCGCAAGAGACACCTCTCCTTCCAGGGATTCTTTTTGGGCTTCTGTTAGCCTTGGAAGAGAAATTCTCTCCAGGAACTGTCTCGCCCGGTCAGCTGGCAGGCCAGATGAAGCTCTGTATATCTGGGAGAAATATTGCAAAAAAGAGTCCCTTATACCCTCTGGGTATGATATTGTTGCCCCATCTAGGTTACGCACTAAAGTAATAGCTTTCTTTTTTTTGTTCTGTTGTGATATTATTTTAGCTAAAAGCTTACCAGGACGTCCCGATTCTGAAAAAACTTCTGACCCTTAAAGAGTAGCCTATGGTTTGCTTTCTCAATTACATATTCTTTCAAGGAACAGCTAGCCTTTTGCATCTCTTCCTTGTTACGTTCCGTAGGTTGATCAATGAATCGCTCCGTTGTGGAAGCCACTGTGTCTGTCAGATCTTTTTCCCTTTTCTTAAATGATCTTTTCACAGCCGTAATATCACTAATGAGTACCCCCCTCAGGTATGCTTTCAGAGCGTCCCAAACTGAGTTGATGTTGGCAGAGGAGAGATTCACCTCCCAGAAGGAGGATACATGTGCTTTAATAGACTGGTAATTATCCATTATAGTAAGCCAGTACGGATTCAGCTTGAACCCAAATCCCCTATTGTCTTTATTCTCCCCAATGCGAACCTCAATTAGGACCGGTGAATGGTCTGAAACTGTTCTTATACCATATCGTATCCTTTTAATATTATTCAGGTTATTCTCATTAGTAAATGCCAAGTCTATCCTAGACATTGCTCTTCCTCCTCTACTGACACAGGAGTACACTCTCTTTCCTCCGCCAGCATATTCCCATATATCCACCAATCCAATCTCCAAGCAGAACTGAGGCAATGGGGAATTACATATGTTCCTTCCCCAATCTGCATCTAAAGTCAATCTGTCCTTTTTGGGATCCATAACAGCATTAAAGTCTCCCATCAGTACAAGCCGACATTCCGGCTTGCCTTCCAAGAAACGTAATAGTTGGATGAGTGGGTACATAGAAAATGGCGGAGGTATATAAAAAAGGCAAGAATGTAATTATATCCATGTAGCCTCCCATACAGAAAAATGAACCTGCCTTGGTCATCTATATGAGATTTGATTAAGAAAAAATCTATAGAGTTATGGATCAGAACCGATACACCCCTAGAGGCGCTACTAAAAGTAGAGTGGTAGGATTGGGAATGCCAGCCCGTCATCAAACGAAACACGGTCTCTTCAGTAAGGTGAGTTTCAACTATACAGATAATTGCAGGAAGATACCTCTTCACTGCATCCATAATAGCTTGTCTTTTAACCCTCTCCCCAAGTCCTCTGACATTCCAAGAGACAATTCTAACAGACATTAGCTAGGAAGAGGAGAGGAGAAAAAAAAAAGAAATTTTTTTCCTATACCCCCTCCCTGCAGGTTGAATACCCTCCCCCATTCCCTCCCCCTTCCCTCTGGTCCGCCCGATCTAGTCAGCAAACCTCTATCCTCCGGTCATTCTCCCCCCCCCCCCACTAGTTCCCTCCTCCCTCCATCCCTAGAAAACATATAGAAATATATCAAATGCCCATTTGCTCAATCCAATCCAGTGCTTGTTGCGGATTCTCAAAAAATTGGGTAGTCCCATTGTGGATCACTCTCAGTTTCGCTGGGTACAGTAAGGAATATTTAATGTCTTTTAGCACAAAACGTTTCTTTATCTCACTGAAACTTCTTCTTTTCTCCTGGGTCTGCCGAGCAAAGTCAGGGAAAAATAACAGTCTAACAGATTCAATAACAAAATAACAGATTCCTAACACTTTCCCTTGCTTCAGCTGCCTGCTTCCTGTCCCTGCACTACTCAGAGCTGATGGGCGGTGCTACATGTGATCCAGCTTGTAAAGAGGCTGGGTCGCATGATGCACCAGCCAATCACAGCCATGCCATTATTAGGCATGGCTGTGATGGCTTCTAAGTCCCCACAGCTTAAAAGCTTGTTGATTGGCTGCCCGGCAGCCTTTTCAAAAGCTTTACTAAATTTTCCAGCAAAGTTCAGGTTTGGGTCTGAGTACCCAAACTTGCAAAGTTCGGTACGAACCCGAACTTTACAGTTTTGGTTCGCTCAGCAGTACTCAGTCATCATCAATATTGTAGCTGTGTAATGTACATCCATACATGTTGAACCCTTTCAATGTGGGCAGTTTCATCACCAGACCAGGGTTTGTCCTCCTGTGTAGACAGAAGGTCAGTCTCTCCTGTGTGGTTGCCTTCCTGTGAAATACAAGATGACATCAGCTCCTATAAAATCCCTGAAGACACAGTGCCTCTCCAAAAAGCTTTGTCCCTTGTTCCTCTGTATGTAGTCCTGTACATATAGGGATGCTAAAATATTATTTTTCTATTATCTAAGGGAGCAGGAGAGCAGTGATATAGTATTAAAGTCTCCTCATCAGTCTCCTGCTTGTAAGCACTGACAGGAAGAAAACCTATCACAACCATGAGGTAGGGGAGTGCAGTGTGAAGCTGTATCATATAGGAATAAACTCATACTCTACAGTGTCGTTTAAGGGACAGAATTTCTATATAATTTCCTGCTCTTAAATAGGACTCAGAGCAGAGTAAGTGTGCACTGAGCCCCTGAGGAGCAGGAGTATGGTAGTGGCAGTGGCTCTGGCTGTCATAGTGAATCACAGTTTTACCCTAGGGCTGTACAGGGGAACAACGTGGTTCTGGGGCTCCTGCCTGATGGTAGTTGAGGTGTCCACGATGTTAAGCATTTGTATGGGAGCTAGACAAGGGGTGTAAAAGCCAATGTATGGTATAGGAGTCAGGAAACTAGGCTAATGGTAAAAGAATATCTCTCTTCACTTAAGTGCAAAATGGGAGTTGTAGTACATCAAATTATAGCAGACACCATTCCAACTGTACACAGTGGAATTCTCTGCCAGGTTTATGGATTTAGGCAAGGGAGTTGTGGACTTCTTCGTGGCAATAGTACTCGTGTAATAATGTCCACTGCAGGATTCAGGGTTTTGAACGCACATTTGGCCAGGACATATCCAGGTGTTTAGGGTGTCCTAATGGTCTCCCACACAGCAACAAAGTCTGGATGGCTATAGTAGCAGGTTACCATGCTGACTCCTATGCTTGGCCATGCATATTCTTCTTTACCTTCCTCTTTTTCTATTATTATCTTTCTGAGAAGAGAGAGCATAGATTCCTCTCTGAACACTCTCTACACACTCTCCATGCTAGGGGTGGAGCCAGCCACCACTTAGCTTCCTACAAAGGCTGAGCCAGGATTATTAACTCTGGCTGTGCATCCATACTGGTTGCAATAAAAACAATAACCTAACATAACAATAAATAACAAACCATTTGCACATACCCCCTGATCTGGTTCACTCTGACTCTCTTTCTCTGAAGAGCCAAAGGCATAAAGGGAAATGTAGGCTGCATTAGCAGAACTATTTTAGAGGGGATGAGGAAATCAAGATGGCACACAATTGAATAGATATAGCAGTTGCGACCTAGGCCTTAAGCAAGGAAAGCTCACAGGTTCCCCTTACCACATGAAGGGTGATTGAGCATGCAGAGGACTCTTGAATTACTGTGCCTGATCACAGACAGAACCGTCCAAATGTTCAGTTAAATGCTATGTAGACTTTTGGAGACAATTATTTTATTGCATTTTACTAATTATGGGCGAAAGATCATTTTTTCAATTGGTCTTTATTAAAAAAAATATTCAGCTGTTCTGTCACAAAGGGTTAACTGTTTGTATTGCTTTGTGAATAATATTTTCACTTTCACTTTGTGCAGGTCATCTAATAACCCTTATCTCTTATTTACTAAGAGGTCATAAACACTTATTTTACCCTTTGAGCCCAGGAGGTTTTTTCGTTATTGTGTTTCTGGGGCCATAACTTTTTTATTTTACCTCATAGCCATATGAGGGCTTGGTTTTAGCAGGACAAGTTTCACTTTCTAATTCCACTATTTAATATTGCATACAATATAGTGGGATTAAAAAAAAAACAATGCAATTCCACAACAGTTTTATGGGTTTTGTTTTTACGGCATTCCCTATACAGTAAAACTGACCAGTTACTTTCATTCTCCAGGTCAGTACAATTACAGTGCTATCACATATGTATAATTTTTCTTGCGTTTTTATACAGAAGAATTGACTCCATTATTAGGGGAACAGATAGGGCAATCTGTCACAAAGACCGTGAACGCCGAACAGTGTGCTGTCTTCCCGGCGCTAGAGTTCGGCACATCGCGGATCGGGTTGACAGATTACTGGGAGGGGCTGGAGAAGATCCAGTGGTCATGGTCCATATCCGAACCAATGACAAAGTTAGGGGTAGGTGGAGCATCCTTAAAAATGATTTCAGGGATTTAGATCAAAAGCTTAGGGCAAGGACCTCAAAGGTAGTATTTTCCGAGATACTGCCTGTACCAAGAGCCACACAAGAAAGGCAGTGGGAGATTAGGGAGGCTAACAAGTGGCTCAAGAACTGGTGTAGGAAGGAGGGGTTTGGGTTCCTAGAGAACTGGGCCGACTTCTCTGTCGGCTACAGGCTCTATTGTAGGGAAGGGCTGCACCTCAATGGGGAAGGGGCAGCTATGTTGGAGAGGAAGATGGCGAGAAGGTTGGAGGAGTGTTTAAACTAGGGACTGGGGGGGAGGGTACTTACGTTATAGGAGGGGAAGATAGTGCAGATAGAGACCGGGGGCAAGGTAGTGGGACTGGGAGAGGAATGGAAGGAGGGACTAAAACAGTTCAGAAGGAAAGGTGTAGGGTTAAAAATATACAAAAACCTTTTAATTGTATGTACACTAATGCCAGAAGCCTGACTAACAAAACTGGGGAACTGGAATTAGTGATGTGTGAGGAGGACTATGATATAGTGGGAATAACAGAGACATGGCTAGATGATAGCTATGACTGGGCAGTTAATATACAGGGTTACAGTCTGTTTAGAAAGGATCGTCAAAACCGGAGAGGGGGAGGAGTCTGCCTTTATGTAAAGTCCTATCTAAAGCCCACAGTCCGAGAAGATATAAGTGAGGGACAAGAACATGTGGAGTCACTGTGGGTTGAGATACATGGAGCCAAAAACAATAATAAATTACTAATAGGAGTTTACTATAAACCACCTAATATACCAGAGTCCACAGAAAATCTATTACTAAACGAGATAGACGAGGTGGCAAATCATAATGAGGTGGTTATTATGGGGAACTTCAACTACCCAGATATAGACTGGGAAACTGAAAGCTGTACATCGCATAAAGGAAACAGGTTCTTGGCAATAACCAAAGACAATTATCTTTCCCAACTGGTTCAGGACCCGACTAGAGGGACCGCCATACTGGACTTAGTATTAACCAATAGACCTGACAGAACAACAGATGTGCAAATTGGGTGATACCTGGGAAATAGTGACCATAAAGTAATAACCTTACAATTATCATTCAAAAGAGCATTTCTACAGGGAGGAACAAAAATACCAAACTTCAGAAAAGCTACATTTAGCCAACTAAGCGAGGCCATAGGCCTAACTAACTGGGACAAAGTCCTCAAAAACAAAAATACAGCCACAAAATAAGAAATCTTTAAAAGCATCCTAAATTCTCATTGTGAGAGGTACATACCGTATGGGAATAAAAGGTTAAGGAACAAAAAGAAACCAATGTCGATAAATAGCAATGTAAAGAAAGCAATAAATGACAAAAAGAAAGCATATAAATCACTAAAACAGGAGGGTAGCGAGGAAGCACTGAAAAACTATAAGGAAAAAAATAGAATATGTAAAAAACAAATAAAAGCGGCCAAACTAGAGACCGAGAGATTAATTGCCAAAGAGAGTAAAACTAACCCTAAAATTTTCTTCAATTATATAAATGTTAAAAAGCATACATCTAAAGGTATCAGCCCTTTAAAGAGTAATGAAGGGGGAGTTGCAGAGAGCGATGAGGAGAAAGCGAAGCTGAGGAAAATAAACTGTCAAATGAAATGCTGAATGTAAAAATAAATCCCCCATTAAAAGTGTCCTGTCTGACCCAAGAAGAAGTACAACAGCAACTTAAAAATATTAGGGGTTTTTCACACTAGCGTTTTTGTTTTCCGGCATAAAGATCCGTCGTCGGGTCTCTATGCCGGAAAAATCCTGATCAGAATTATCCCAATGCATTCTGAATGGAGAGAAATCCATTCAGGATGCATCAGGATGTTTTCAGTTCAGGACCGGAACGTTATTTGGCCGGAGAAAATACCGCAGCATGCTGCGCTTTTTGCTCCGGCCAAAAATCCTGAACACTTGCCGCAAGGCCGGATCCGGAATTAATGCCCGTTGAAAGGCATTAATCCGGATCCAGCCTTAAGCTAAACATCATTTAGGCGCATCACCGGATGCGACGTTTAGCTTTTTCTGAATGGTTACCATGGCAGCCAGGACGCTAAAGTCCTGGTTGCCATGGTAAAGTGTAGTGGGGAGCGAGGGAGCAGTATACTTACAGTCCGTGCGGCTCCCGGGGCGCTCCAGAGTGACGTCAGGGCGCCCTACACGCATGGATCACGTGATCGCATGGATCATGTGATCCATGCGCATGGGGCGCTCTGATGTCATTCTGGAGCGCCCCGGGAGCCGCACGGACTGTAAGTATACTGCTCCCCCGCTCCCTACTACTACTATGGCAACCAGGACTTTAATAGCATCCTGGCTGCCATAGTAACCTCAAAGCATTTCGAAGACTGATCAGGATCCTGATCAGTCTTGTAATGCTTTCAGGCGACTTGTGTTCTGACGGATCCGGCGGGATGGAAGTGCCTGCCGGATCCTCAGAATGCAAGTGTAAAAGAGGCCTAAAATAGACAAATCGCCAGGACCGGATGGCATACACCCTCGTATCCTTAGGGAATTCAGTAATGTCATAACCAGACCCTTATTTCTGTCATTTGCGGACTCTATAATGACAGGGAATGTCCCACAGAATTGGCGCATAGTAAATGTGGTGCCAATATTCAAAAAGGGTCCAAAAACAAAGCCCGGAAACTATAGGCCAGTAAGTTTAACATCTGTTGTGGGTAAACTGTTTGAAGGTTTTCTGAGAGATGCTATCTTAGAGGATCTCAACAGAAAATAACGCCATATCAGCATGGCTTCATGAGGGATCGGTCATGCCAAACGAATTTAATCAGTTTCTATGAGGAGGTAAGTTCTAGACTTGACAGGGGCAAATCAATGGATGTCGTATATCTGGACTTCTCCAAAGCATTTGACACTGTACCACATAAAAGGTTAGTATATAAAATGAGGATGCTCGGACTGGGGGAAAATGTCTGTATGTGGGTAAGTAACTGGCTGAGTGACAGAAAACAGAGGGTGGTTATTAACGGTACACACTCAGATTGGCAACTGTCAATAGTGGGGTACCTCAGGGGTCAGTACTGGGCCCTATTCTTTTTAATATATTTATTAATGATCTTGTAGAGGCCTGCATAGTAAAATATCAATTTTTGCAGATGACACTAAACTGTTTAAAGTAATTAACACTGAAGAGGACAGTATACTGCTACAGAGGGATCTGCATAGATTGGAGGCTTGGGCAGATAAGTGGCAGATGAGGTTTAACACTGACAAATGTAAAGTTATACACATGGGAAGGAATAATGCAAGTCACCCGTACATACTAAATGGTAAAACACTCAGTAACACTGACATGGAAAAGGATCTAGGAATTTTAATAAACAGCAAACTAAGCTGCAAAAAACAATGTTAGGCAGCTGCCGCCAAGGCCTATAAGATAATGGGTTGCATCAAAAGGGGCATAGACGCCCGTGATGAGAACATAGTCCTACCACTGTACAAATCGCTAGTCAGACCACACATGGAGTACAGTGTACAGTTCTGGGCTCCTGTGAACAAGGCAGACATAGCAGAGCTGGAGAGGGTTCAGAGGAGGGCAACTAAAGTAATAACTGGAATGGGGCAACTACAGTACCCTGAAAGACTATCAAAATTAGGGTTATTTACTTTAGAAAAAAGACGACTGAGGGGAGATCTAATAACTATGTATAAATATATCAGGGGTCAGTACAGAGATCTCTCCCATCATCTATTTATCCCCAGGACTGTGACTGTGACGAGGGGACATCCTCTGCGTCTGGAGAAAAGAAGGTTTGCACACAAACATAGAAAAGGATTCTTCACTGTAAGAGCAGTGAGACTATGGACCTCTCTGCCTGAGGAGGTGGTAATGGTGAGTACAATAAATGAATTCAAGAGGGGCCTGGATGTATTTCTGGAGTGTAATAATATTACAGGCTATAACTACTAGAGAGGGGTCGTTGATCCAGGGAGTTCTTCTGATTGCCTGAATGGAGTCGGGAAGGAATTTTTCACTCCCCTTAAGTGGGGAAAATTAGCTTCTACCTCACAGTTTTTTTTTTGCCTTCCTCTGGATCAACTAGCAGGATGACAGGCCGAACTGGATAGACAGATGTCTTTTTTAGGCCTAATGTACTATGTTACTAAGAAAACAAAAACCTTGAAACAAATGTTTTTCTTCTTGTCGCCATATTCTGACCCCTATAACTTCTTTGCTCCCCTGATCCCCACCAGCACATCTGGAAGCCTGCGCTTCTGGGTTTTAGCATGTACAGATGCCGTGGTCACGGTTTAGCATGGCATCTGAAGGGTTAAATGGCTGTGACCGCCACTAACGCGGGTTGCGGATATCTAACTCTTCAGATGCCGCGATCAAACCATAGCATCTGTACACACTAAAACCTGGAAGCACATACTTCTGGGTCTGCTTCGGCTTCTCCAAGCAGGGATCCGGGTGGCCGGAGTGTGTGTGTGTGAGGGGTTAAGCCACATTCTTATCAGTAAGATAATAATGGAGCTGTAATGAGCGTTTATAATGTCAAAGAGCAGAGATAAGGAGTCGGATGAGCTGGCTGATGGTGCAGAGAAAAAATTCAGATCCTGCTACTAGAACATCTCAGCCCTGTACAGAAAAAAGGGCTCCATATTTTTTTTTAAAAGGTCAATTTAAAAAAATGTTTTTTAGCCCAAAATGAGTTCAATGCTATAATAAAAAAAAATGCTGCCATAGCCTGCGCTGTCCTCTCGATCTACTCCATGCAGTCATTGCTATGATTATTGTAGGAAAAAAAGTGCAAGATGTACACTGAAACCTGGAGAGTAACCACTGGAGTATGCTGCTTTAACCCTTTTACTTCCCTAGACCACTAGGAATCCTTGCATTAATCTCTTTAATGCCCTAGAGGAAAAGGGATTTTTATCCCTTTGCTGCCATAGACCACCAGTTATAAGGGAATTAACTTCTTTCTGTTCTAGACCACCAGGAATATTGACATTAACCCTTTGACTGCTCTAGATCACCAGGGAGGCTGATACTTACAGTATATCTTTTCTGCCATAAACCAACAGACATACAGAAAATAACCTCAAGAGGATCTAAAATCTCAGAGGTAACATTAGGAACAATGTATCGGAAAGTTATGGTTGGGCTGCAGCTGGTGACTGTAAAGAGAACTTGAGAGAGCAGGGGTAAGCTGTACATTTGCATCAGAAACTGTGTGCCTTTAGCAAGGCCTCTGATAACAGGTAACCCAGAAATGGAACATCAACTAAAATAGGTACACACCAGGCATGCCCAAGTATCACATTTTATTAATAGCTTATGCTGCATTATAGAGGCCCAAAAATTGTTGGACTTCTTCTTTAAGCACAGTCAAGTCACTGGAGGAATCACTTATTTTAATTGTGACCTAAAAGATCTCTCAGCAGTATGTCTGTGGACTTCTTTATAGTATGGGCACACAGGGCTAATACGCTGGAGATTTTTTGCTGCAGAACTGAGTGAAGAAAATCTGGAGCGTATACAATAACAGGAAAGTGGATACGATTTTTAAAAGATTTCATGCACACCCTGCGACTGCAGAATATTTGTGCATATAATTCAATCTGCGATGTGGATTTTAAATCTGCAGCATTCCACTGTGGATTTTACCCTTTGCTGGTGTAGAGTTCTGGGAAATACACTAGTAAAACATGCAGGTGACCCATCCCAGTTAAACATGTTCTATTGAATACAATATTACTGAGCTATTCTTCCCTAAAGATCTGTAATGTAGAACTGTAGGTACCTTATATGGGCTTTGTGCCTTATAGAAACAAATAACAAGGTGTTTATGTTTTCTTATAATAATAAAAATAAGGCGCTTGGCTTTTCCTGGGTGCCAGAGAAGGACAAAATCTCTTAGCAAACCTGGCAGGGGTTACAGAATAACCACCCCCACTCTTGGCCCCTGATATTTAGTATGACAGCTGTTAATGCATAAATTGTATCACAACCCACATTAGTGCCCCAGGCAGCTGCCTACTCACCCTACCTTTTGTCATTACCCTACCTGAGTGTAATGTGTACATTTGTGTACGTTTTCAACTCTATATAACAAATAATTAAACCTATGGTCCCAATCAATTTCTATTTAGATAAAAGCGTGAGCCTGTAAATAGAAAATTGGGCTGCACTTGTATTTAAGGACAGGTTGTAATATGCTCATAATTAAATAATGAATTCCCTACTTACAAATCCGTATCTGAAGCCAAGACTCTTATAGGAATGACTTGATCAGAAGAGCAGCTGTTAGGCTTGTAGTGTTTCAGTATGCATTATGTCATAAGGAGCCACCTGTCTATCTGACCTCATCCAAATTGTAATTTCAATCCTGTAAATTGGTCCCATTATCTTTTTAATTGAAAAGCAGAATAGAAAGTTAAGTTGAAGTTCACTGCTTAATGGCACATTGTGGTCTATGGCTTTGTCCTCCCACAACCCTGTCCATCTTGTAGAGCATACAGCTGTCCACTTGTCCAAAATGAACATATCAGGCAGATGACTCTATTCCCAGATAAGATACTGAGTCTGCTGTTTCGGGTTTTGTTTTTAACTAGGATTCCTTAAACTATTAGATAAGTGGGTAAACTGGAAAACTTTCATGGAAGTCCTAAAACTAGGTGATGTGCTCATGTAATGGGTCATTTGCTAATTAGGGTTGTATAGGTCATACAGCCTCAAAGGGAAGAGTGCCTTTCAAGTTGTGAATGATTTATTAAAGTTTTCCTACATCTTTCGATTTGGTGACAATGAAAATCATCCTGGACTGAGTTTAAATCTATAAACTGGGCTTACTAAATTGAATTGTTTTTGAAACTGAATTACATCTGCTGGGATATGTGGAACGGCTCAAGTTTGCCTGTCTCCAATAACATCTACAGGCTGTATCAGTTGTTTAGAATAGCCAAAACTGACAACCTCAGCAGTGCCCAGGGGCTGCCCAAGTTAATGACCAGGTGTGGTAAGACATAGCTTATGGTGGCCTGCCACCCAGCAAGAAATGACTTTAACCACCAGTCTGTCTTTAGCCATGTTGAAAAAGCCCATGCTTCTCAACAGTACTGTTATCTGGGATGTGGACCTCAAAGGTAATAGTCTGCCCAAGACTTCCTGCAGTACACCAGCAACCAGGAGGGCTGATGACTGTGTACAACGTCCTGCTGTCCAGTAAGGGGAGGAGGCCACAGTGTCAAAGCTCATCCCACAGACCAGGTTATGGACTGTCTTACAACCACTGAAAAGAGACTTTGTAAAAGAAGTTCGGAAACCTATACTCAGGATTGTGATTACATCTGTAATCTCCTCACATATAGAGACAGAGAAATAGGGAGTAAGGGACTGAGCTAAGAGACTATGATAGACAAAGCTGTAAAGAGATCAGCTGGAAACCACATACTGTATGGGTTGCGGCACAAAAGAACCATGCAGTACAGTGCACAGAACACTAAGAAATGGACAATTCACTTTTATATTTGTGATGACGTTGACAAGAGAAGAATTCCAAAGTCAAGATCAAGAATCCCATGTTTTACAGCACCACAGACTTTGAAAGTTTAGGATATAAGATCAGACATGAAGAAGACCTCTACGAAAAATACTTATTGTTAGTCCAACACAGTTTTTATGATTTTTATTTTTAAATACAATTGTTCCAAAGTGATTTTATGTTATATAATAAGTAATCAAAACTACAAAATTTTGAGAAATGAATTACAGTGGAGTAATAAGGGATGGAATGTGTTGTACAAACATAATTAAGTATTGATCGGTTCTGTCCCCTTTAATCATTATATTACCTTCTATATTCTTTTTAATGATATTCCTTGTAATGTAGTGAGTTAGAAATAGTTAGATAACACACCCCCCCCCCCATGTGCTGAGAATGCCACATTCCTAAGTAATCTCAGAGACATGTGTACTGCACAATGGACATCCTTAGGAGGAGGGGCTAAAAGGTATAAACCTTGTGCACAAAGATAGTTAATTGGAACTCCCCCAAGAATATCATCTAGTTAGGATGTTGTAAGGTCACTATCTTTGTCATGGGGTCATGGGGTGTTGACCATGTGCTACCAAATGGTGAGAGGAGTCCCCCTCATATTGTATTAAGCAGGCCATGTTATTGATTATCATTTATTCTGTATGTGATTTGTATATTTAATACCACTTAGTAAATATTTTTTTCACTTAGCCTGTTAAGCCTATTTATTCTCAAATCATTAAATTCACATGAAAACACTAGGCAATGTGATGTCACCATACATCAGTCACATGGCCCAGTTGCAGCTCAGCACTATTCAAGTCAAAGGGGCCGAGCTGCAATACCATGCACAGCCGCTATACGATGTACATAGCTGTGCTTCTTAAGCTCCAGGGATCCAGCTGATCCTGTTGATAGGTCATCCATGTTATTTCCCAGATAACCCCTCAAAGAACAAGATTACTAAACACCCGTTGCTACGTCTTTGTATTGTATCCGCATCCTCAGAACGTGGATACATTTCAAAGTGCAGCTAAAGCAATTTATGACTATGTTTTTGTGACTACTCCTCATTGGAGATGAGCGAACTTTAAAAAAAGGTTCGGCGTTCGGGTTGTGGTAACTCGCGCATCCCGTTATGGATTCCACTATCGCGGCATATGGAATCCATAAGAGGCGGCTTCCACCAACCCGAACTGTTGAACAGCCGAAGAACCTGGGGGTGACGTCACCGTCATGTGATCAGTGCAGGGGGCGTGGCTCGGCACTGGATTTGATCAGTACTCACTCAACTACAATATTTAACCTTTCTCTTCTGTCATCTTTCTGTCCTCTTTTAAACATTTTAATCCCACTACAAAAAAATAAAAAATTCTTGACCTGACCTGTGTTGCTAACTACCATTCTGTCTCTATTCTTCCCTTCCTGTCTAAATTCCTGGAAAGTTTGGTTTACTCTCACCTAATAAGTTACCTTTCTGCAAACTCTCTTCTTGACCCCTTACAATTTGGCTTTTTTACCTCTACACTCTATAGAAACTGCCCTTAGCAAAGTGTCTTATGATCTCCTGACAGTGAAAAGGAAAGGCAAATACTCTCTATTGATTCTTCTGAATCTCTCTGCAGCATCTGATACCGTAGAACACCAACTCCTGCTCACCATTCTCCACTCTATTCGCCTCAAGGACACTGTTCTCTCTCTCTCATAACTCCTGAGCATCATGCCCACTGTCTTGGGGTTATGTTTAACTTACATATTTCCTTTGCTTCCCATATTTAATCACTGGCATGCTCTTGTCATCTGTACCTCAAGAACATCTCCAGAATATGTCCTTTTCTCACAGTGGAAATGGCCAAAGTTCTTGATGTTGCTTTGATTCATTATCGTTTTGACTACTGTAACTCATTACTAATCTGTCTTACCCGCACTAAACTTTCCCCTCTTTATTCTGTTGTAAATCCAGCAGCCAGGCTCATCTTTGTGTCCAACCACTACACCTAATGCACCTCCAAATATATTCTCTGTCATTTTTGTCTACCAACCTTCCAAGCATGCTCCGTTTCGCAATTTCAAGATTAACATCCTTCATCCTTCTAACCTCTCACTCCAATTTCAATACTTTTCTCCAGCTGCACCATGCCTCTGAAATGCACTACCCAGACCATCAGATTAATTGACAACTTCCTGAGCTTTAAACGCCTTAAAAACGAATCTTTTTGGCAGGCTTATCATGTTCTCTAAACTATGGTAACTCTTTCCCATTCCTCCCCCTGCCCCTCATTCTTTAGAATCAAATACTATCTTCTGACAGTAATCCCCATACTCAATGCACTAGCTTATACAGCTCCATCAGCACTACTCTATTTAGTACAAAAATGGCTGGACCTTTTTAGAGTACAGACAATTTTATCTTTTGTAGAGATATATCAGAGAACTGGGCACACCTGAAGGATGTAGGGTCTGAAATTTATTGTATAAAAATGGATATGACAAATTACGCACATATACTACGAAGATACCAATAGTGGATTAAATTAAATAACATATAAAGACACCATTTTGGTAAAATTCATCCACAATTCCCAAATAGCAGTGAAAGTCCAATAGCCACTAAAAATGTAGATAACAGTCCCCAACTTAATATAGCAACGGTAATAATAATAGCAGCATCAATGAAAAAGTTCCTAAATGATGCCAAAATAAATCGACTTGTGCAAAACGATCCAAAGTCTTTTAGGAACATATGGGGACCATGGTTCGTATAAATTAATAACGATATTAAAGACAACGGTCTTCTTTACAGCACTTGAGCTGTACAAATGACAGTCTTGATCATGACACTTCCAAAGAAGCCTAATGTATCACAACAAAATAGATTCGCTTATTTGAACTCCTTTAATAGAGCGTTATTGTGCCAATGGCTGAGTGCAGGTGAAGATACTCGGAGCGCGAACTTTCAAAACAGAGCGGCGTCCCGCTATAACGCTCTCTCAGCGGCGTCCCGCTGAGGTTCTATTTAGTATTAATGAGCCGGCAAATAAGTAATGGCACAGTCTTACCCAGGATCCCGACCTCTAGCAATTCTGCCGCTCTGGACTCTATTACAATAGTGAACTTGTGTCCTTCGGGCTGCGCGATTGTTACCATGCTGGTGTACCTTGGCACGTGTGTCTCCTCAGATACAGTCGCGTATTTTATCTTTTGTGTCACCCAAATTTCCTCATAGATTGTAAGATCTGGCGAGCAGGGAAATTTTTATTTGTACATGTACCCTCTGAATTGTACAGCTTTTCTGCAAATGAAAAAGTGATGATCGACAGTACAGCTTCCCTATTGGTGGTCGTTAAGTGACATTTAGATGTGGTGATTAACACCATTATAAGGAAGAACAATCATTAATATGACTGTTTGCTCCTGTACAATTTCACTTGACAGCAACATATCTTCTGTTTACACATGGTGGTATGCTGCCGACAAACAATGATTTTTGGTGCTACATGAAAGATGTGATAATGAACAAGTACTCATTTGTTCGGTGATTGCAGCATGTTTACATGGAGCAATGAATGGGCAAACAAACGAATGCTTGTCTCTGATCCTCGACCCATTTAAAAAGGGCCCTTGCATAGGCTGTCCCTTCTCTTCAAGACAAGAGTCAAGGTGAAGAAAACTGTATAAGGCTCCTTTCACACTTGCGGCAAACTTTTCCGGCATTGAATTCCGTCGTCGGGGCTCAATACTGGAAAAGAACTGATCAGTTTTATTCCAATGCATTTTGAATGGATAGAAATCATCATGATCTCATCAGTTCAGTCACTGTCAGTCGTTTTGGACGGTCCAAAATGCCGCATCCAGCAATAATTTCCATAGAAATGTATTATTGCCGGATCCAGCATTAAGAAATACCTGAAGAATGGATCTGTCCTTCCGGTATGCACATGCGCATACCCTTAAAACTGAAAAAAATATCTGTTTATCAGCATGACAAGCAGAGAGACGGATCCGTTCTTGCAATGCATTTGTGAGATGGATCCGTCTCCAAATGCTTTCAGTTTACATCCAGATTGCCGGATCTGGCAGAGTGTTCCTGCGACGGAACTGCTTGCCGGACCACTCTGCCGCAAGTGTGAAAGTACCCTAAGTAGGCACAGAGATGTTTCAATTTAGCTATCTGCCAACCTGCGACATGTGGAGCACACTGGGACCCATATAGGAGTATCAATGGATACAGTACACTCAATGTGAATTCATTTTGTCTTTGTTTATTTCGACTTTAAAAATCTTGTATTCATTTTCCCATGTGTCTGTGTTTTAGTTTTCTGCAGTTGATAGCTATATGGTCATCAGAGAATACAAATCAGCCTCTTACTCTGTGCAGACAGGTCCAAAAGATCTATTTAATTCTTAAAAGAAAAAAAAGAAACAATTGCCCCAAATCCCTACAGAAATCTTCCTTCCACATGCAATAGAGATATATGCGTAAAATTAATTCTTCACAGAGCAAATCCCATTTATAAGACGACTGAAAACTTTTTCTTGTCTGATTATGGCAACGTGCAGAAGTAACAAGAGAACATCAGGGTAATTGCATAATTAGCATACATATTTCAACAGATAGCGGGCAATAAATACTAGCTCACTGAAAACCTTTGGATGGGAAAAGCAGAAGAAGAAGCTCCCTGGTGTATAGGTTTTGACACTGGGGAAAACATGATGCATTTCAGTTTGGTTAATGGGCTGAAGAAAATCCATATTCGAAAATAGGAGGAGGGAGCTGTTAAAGCTCAGAAGACTCAGATCCCTGTCTTATTTTTCAGTGTTACTCACCCAAACCTTTATTGCTATTGGGAGATTTGGTAAAAGGCTTGTAATTGTCGATATATACGTGCGTGCCCAAGACTGATAATGCAGCATTAATACAGTCCAATCACTAATATCGCAAATTGCATTGTTTTTCAAGATGCTTGAAGACTCATGTATAAAACATGAACCAGAAGCCTCTGCTGCAGTGTAAGTGGGATAGGAAGATAATCAGCCAGCTGGGCTGGAAAATAACAGAGTGGAGCAAATAACAGTATCTGTGCTAACACCACATACCAATGCCGAGGCCGACTACTGCTTAGTGTATCACTTCAAATATTTATGAAGACAAGGAATAAAGTCTGCAGTGAGAGGTTATGGGTAATATAATATTAGCCTATACTGAGATAACGCAACTGCTGCTGTCAAGTTGTTGGGGTACTGCAAGTCACAGTAGGACTTTGGCTTGGCTAGTTATCGGTAAGGCACTTCACATACAGTGCAGGGTCTCTCAGATATAAGCACCACATTGTACTGTTTATTCCACTAATAAAACTAGGTACAATTATTAAATATTTTATTACAGGGGTGTCTCATGAAGACACGTTGATTGTAGTTAGGAAACCATGTCATCTGAAAGGGAAATGTAGCGGCCATTGAAATAGATGGGGTCTCTCAGAGCTATCTGTTCTAGCTCATAGGAGGGGGCACGACTCTATGAGGTCCGTATGCCCTAAAAAGGCACAAGATTGTCAGTTAAAGGGGTTATTCCATTACTAATGTAAAAAAATGAACATCAGACATCATATAGTACATGGCAATCTCTTTTTAACAAAGCTAGAACCAGTCCTGTACCTCACATGGGTCCAGAGATATCCTCATTCATAGCTCTGCATGATTTATATCCAGGCAGCTCAAGGGGAGTGTCCTTTTTGCTGCAGCTGTCACAGCTCAGAGGGTAATTGAAAGATGAAACTGAGCATGTGGCGCTATTTCTCTGGGCCGGACAAAGAAATAAGAAAAGAAAAAAAAACAGCAGGTGGCGCTGTAGAGATACATTTTATTAAAAAACTGACTGGCTATACTACAGTTTTACCGTAATTACATGCAATAACAAAAGTATTCAGATCCAGGTGCAGGTTTAAAAACTGTAGGAAAAAACCCTTTCATTTATTAATTCTAGTGGATCATGTCACAGGGGACATTATGTATGGAAAATAATCGTGAAAATGGCAACCTAAGATCAAATAGTCACTAATAAATATGTCCTTAGGTTGCCATTTTCTGTGACGTTTTTAAATATTCTAGTCCGCTATTGGTGATATCTTTTCAGATTTTTCTTATCAATCTGGCCACAATTGCAACTCTCTCAACATTCCACAAATCCCGAATGGCCAGTCATGAAGTGATAAACCTACGTAACTGTATTGTTGTCTAATTTGGCAAATTTCTTAGTGACAACCCAGGTTAGAAATGTAATGTAAAAAAAAACAGTAGTCTGAATACAGTTTTAAACAAGATAATCAAAAATAAAACAAATTAAAATAAAAAATAATAATAATAGGTAATAAATAACTGAGTGTATTACCTTATAAGAATTGTATCTTATAAGGTGAACTTTGGCCTGCCTCTTCTGGCGGGTGAACAGCCTGTCGGATCCGTCCTGCCGCCAGTTCACGTGTGCCCGGACTGCCACTCCGTCCCCATTGACTATAAAGGGGCGGAGTTCCGGCGGCAGCCCGGCAGCGCACAGCGAGAGGCATCCGGACTAAAAGTACTGCATGTCGGACTTTTAGTCCGGCGGCCTCTCGCCGTGCACTGCCGTCGGAAATCCGCCCCCATTATAGTCAATGGGGACGGAGCGGCAGTCCGGGGGCACACGTAAACTAGCGGCAGGACAGATCCGACAGACTGTTCACCCGCTGGAACAGCCTGACGGACTCCCCTGCCGCTAGTGTGAAAATAGCCTTAGGTGAAGTTCTGCTTGGTATCCTGTCTATGGTCATATACTGCATTGCTAGACTGTTGCTGACCTCTGCTTGTCTGACTAGGACTTTTGTCCTTCCAATAGTGACAACCTTAACCAGCTGGAGAACAGGACAACAGTTTTGGCCTTTTGCCATCTGGTGAATGCTACTTTGCCTTGGCTGGTACTTATGTAAAGTGCTGGGACTAGCTGAGGAAGATGTAGGAAATGTCAGACACCAGACTTGTAAAACAATGATGCTTTACTTAATCACTGTAGTACTTTTTAGCAGGGTATAGTTGAACACTTTAGTAATACGGTGAGCAGGAGCAGAATAACTGATCTGGAACAGTTTCTCTTAGATGTGTATTGAAGTGCTCAGGTGTTGTCTCCTGCATACGCCATAGTCTCTATACTCAATTATAATAATACAGTCTCTGATGTCTTAGTTAATCATACTGTTAGTGCACCAGATGCCGCTTGCTTTTTTCTGAACTCCTCTGCAGACTTGTGTCAACAGTACTTTTGCTGCTGCTCATACTTACTGTACACTTTAATGCAGTCTCTGGCTCTCAGGTCTACTTTAGTGACTAGACTGGGGTGATGCAGCCTACATGCAGGCTTTGCTGCTCTGCAATGGCTACTTTGCCTGGTTCTTTGCATTGCTCTGCAACATGCTCTCCTCTGCTTGCTTGCTGACGCACATACATAGCACAAAGGATTATTCTTTACATCAGTCTCTGTCCCTTTCACCGCTATACAAACCTCTTCCGCCATTGTCTTTCATGTAGTGCCCTCTAGCACCAGCTACACCTGCTTCTATAAGACTTGAGGGGACATTTATCATGGTATTGTGGCATTAAAAATGATTGCGACTTTTCCTCCTTCTTGGAAGCTTTTCTGAAGTGTGAGAAAAGGTGGTGTGGGGAGGGTAGGGAATTTGTTGGCATGGCTGGCATATTTATCTTCGTTTACACTAGTTTTCTGCCGTGAAGGAAGATAGAAATCTACAGTAACCAAGAGGCTGCCTTAGATTTTAAGAGATAGATAAAACTCCAGCTCACCTGCTGTAGACGTAGTGGCTTAATCCGATGAAGTGCACGGACCATCAAGCAAAGACTTGTGTATATAGTAGAAAGAAAAGATCCAGCACTGCCGTTTTCAATTGAAAAAGCCAAAATACCTTTATTCCGTTGCATAAAATACAAGCGACAGCTTTGCCTTGACTCATGGAAACACACTCCTCGGTCTACGCGTTTCAGACACACCTGTCCTTAATCATGACCTCACCAGCTTCTTTCCCAGCTGGGTGTTTTAAAATCCACTGCACCAATCACAAACCACCTCTAATGATGGTATTAACCCTCACCTGGTACTTCAAAACTACTCTGCTGGAAGCTGGTTGTACGTCATTTAGTTACATACATAGTCTGAAACGCGTAGACCGAGGAGTGTGTTTCCATGAGTCAAGGCAAAGCTGTCGCTTGTATTTTATGCAACGGAATAAAGGTATTTTGGCTATTTCAATTGAAAACGGCAGTGCTGGATCTTTTCTTTCTACTATATACACAAGTCTTTGCTTGATGGTCCGTGCACTTTATCGGATTAAGCCACTACGTCTACAGCAGGTGAGCTGGAGTTTTATCTATCTCTTATGAACTGAAGCTATTCCATGCACCCTGCTATCTGGTTTATTCTGAGCCTTACCTACGTTGCTAGCACAGCTTGATTAGTACCTATATACATGGACTTGCCTTAAGTGGAAACTCTCCATTTTCTGATATGGCACATGCGATTTTTCCTGAACGCCGTACCAAAGCGGACAAAGTCTTTTCCACAGATGATGAAAATACACAGAGTGTTATAGACATGAATATTCAAATGTCGAGTCTGGAAAGACTTTTAAATCAGGAGATAAGACTCTGGTGGGATCATGTTACGTTGACCAAATATATGGAGAAAATGATGATACCTAGAGGACTGAGACTGAAAAAAATACCCACCACAGTCTATAATCAATCTTTTGTGGACTCTTGGAATGAAATATTGAGTAGTTGCTCCTTGAAATTAATGGCGCTGATAGTGCAATACGAGGAAAAAAAAATGTCTACTCTACAAACTGAAATTGAGAAAACCAAATAATCTATAAAAAAATATTCCACGTTACCGGACTATGATGAGAACCTACAAAAAATTGATGCTTATATACAAAAATGTGAAGAAGAAATCATGAAAGTAAAGCATAATAAGATCCAAAGGGATTTGCACGATTATAAAACACAACAAGTATATGAATGGGGAAGGAGGGAAGGTTTACAGTCCACCCCCAAATCCATTCTAAAGAGAAACATGAAAGGAAAAAAACCTAAAAATGTAAATGTAAGCTTCAATTCAACAGATTTTGAATTTTCACAGGATTCTATAGACTCACATGAAGCTGTTCAAATGGAACATTCGATGGATAAGGACAATTCTAATACTAATACTGATACTAAAATGTCCTATTATAGGAAACAAAAGAAAACAAATAATAAAAAATAAAAAAACGACGAGGAGGCCGCAAACACGGCAAAACCGCAATCAATAAAAACGCAGCATCGAAATTGACTGACACAACAACCGCGGTTTTTGATGTAGTTAATTTGTCAGATTATGTATTAACTGTCAATGAGTTAGATGTATTAAGATTGGGACTCAATTTTGCTCCAACAAGAGACTTTGATGTCTTTCTGACCCTTTGTGATTTAAACAAATTTGTGAGGGATCTCACTGTGAAAAAACATTATTACGGGTCAGAGGACACCAATGTAACTCAGGAGCGGACCAGGTGTGTATATAATGAATTTTCTGATCTAATGTTTGATGAACAGATGTCTCTGATATATTTAAAGGGTCTGCAACGTGAGACTAGTGGTGTGGATGAAAGTGACATACTCAAAAATGATGAGTTTGTCACACGCAATCCACACTACTATCCATTTAATTCACGTACTTCTGGTATGGAAATATTTCAGGATGTTGTGGAAAAGCGTCTGCTTGAACTATATGAAAAAAAGGATAAAATAAAGAGCAAAAATAATGTCAGTAAGATACAAAGGGATGCTATACAAACACTTGGCAATAATAATGACATTATAATTAGGATGGCGGACAAAGGAGGTGCAGTTGTAGTTTTGAATAAAGAGGATTATAGAAAGGGAATGTTGAAAATACTTGATGAGATCTCCACATATAAAAAGTTGACTAGTGATCCTTTGACTGAGTTTCAGAATACATTGGTTATTATACTAAACAAAGGACTCAGTCTGGGACTTCTTGACCGGCAACAATATGCATATATTAATGTTGAGACACCTATCACTCCCCTAATACATGCTTTGCCCAAGATACATAAAGGGCTTAATCCACCTCCACTGCGACCCATAGTGTCTGGTATAGGTTCCCTCAATGAAAGATTGGGGGAATGGCTTGATAGTATTTTGCAACCTCTAGTAAAACGAGTCCCGGGTTCTTTGAGAGACACGGGTGATGTACTAAGGGCTTTTTACAGTAAAAAATGGGATGCAAGATTTGCATGGATATCCACTGATGTTGTCTCACTGTACCCCTCTATACCTCATGACGTGGCCCTCTTGAGCCTTGAATATCATCTGCATCAATATAGTAGATTCCAAGAGGAAGAAATTAATTTTATTCTAGAAGTAACTGACTACCTATTGAAGCACAATTATTTTATTTTTGATGGACAATATTATTTGCAGACAAAGGGTGTTTCAATGGGGCCAAATTTTCCCCTTCCTTAGCTAATCTGGTTTTATCATACTGGGAGGAGAGATACATTTTCTGCGGTGACAACCCTTTAGTTAAATCCATTGAATGGTATGGCAGATACATCGATGACCTGCTCATTATATGGTCGGGTGATGTATCTGCCATACCTTTTTTCATTCAATATTTGAATGATAATAATTATAACTTGCGCTTTACATACACTAGTAATAGTGATACAGTTGATTTTTTGGATTTGACGTTGAAGGGCACCGCAGGAAGTATTATTGAAACTTCCACGTATAGGAAACCAGTATCGGGTAACTCTCTTCTTAGGGCTAATAGCCAGCATCCCATATACACTATTAAATCCATCCCTGTGGGTGAATGTATTAGGGCAAGGAGGAATTGCAATACCGACATAGCATTTGAGAGAGAGATTGAGATCATCTCCAAACGGTTTCAGGATAGAGGATATGCACGGTGGATGATTGCCAGGGGCATCAACATAGCTCGTAAAAAAAATCGAAGAGAATTGTTATTTGGCAGTGTCACTAGAAACAATCAGAAGACACAGTCGTCTCTTCCTACAATAGTACTTACCTACAGTAGACATTTTGAAAGTATCAAAAACATCATTAAGGACAGTGTTCCAATTTTATTTGAAAATGAAACAATGTATGAAATCTGCAAGGGCGGTATAAGGGTTGTGCCCAGACGGTCATCCATCCTATCCTCTACCCTGTCACCCTCCTTTTTCCAACCAACAAATACAAGTACAAACACCAAAACATGGCTCAAATACACGGGGTTCAGTCGTTGTGGAAGTCACCCCTGTAAAATGTGCAACTACACTATTCCAGTTAAAAAATTTGGTGATTCGGAACAGGTTAAGGAATATGACATAAAATCATATATTAACTGCAACAGCAGTAATGTAATCTATGTCATAAAATGTATTCAATGCAACTTGTTATATGTAGGTAGTACTACAAGGAAATTAAAAAACCGAATTCTAGAACACCTAAATTATATTAACAATCCGTCCTATACGAATGTGTCAGGGGCAGCGAAACATTTTATTTCTTCACACAATCGACAGGTATGTTATTTTCAAGCATATGGTATAGAGAGGATTTTTCCATCACAAAGAGGTGGGGATATCAAGAAAAAAGTTTTGCAAAGAGAGGCCTTTTGGATGTACACTTTAAAGACTAGATATCCCAAAGGTCTGAATTATAAAAGAGAATTTATGCATTATTACTAATAGTAAAAAATGGTTTGGCAGAGGTTTTTCCACAACATAATTAATTATAAATAGCATGTGCCATATATAGATATTGTATGGATTTTATGTTATGTCGGGATTCACACCATGCGTTTTCTTTGTTTATAGAGGATGGCATGTTAGAACCCATATACAATTTGAAGGTGGTATTATGGATCCATTGAAATAATTATTAGTCCACAAATGTTGGTTTGTGAATCTATACTTCCACTTTCAATGGGTTTTATCTTTATATTTTTTTAGACTATGTATGTAACTAAATGACGTACAACCAGCTTCCAGCAGAGTAGTTTTGAAGTACCAGGTGAGGGTTAATACCATCATTAGAAGTGGTTTGTGATTGGTGCAGTGGATTTTAAAACACCCTGCTGGGAAAGAAGCTGGTGAGGTCATGATTAAGGACAGGTGTGTCTGAAACACGTAGACCGAGGAGTGTGTTTCCATGAGTCAAGGCAAAGCTGTCGCTTGTATTTTATGCAACGGAATAAAGGTATTTTGGCTTTTTCAATTGAAAACGGCAGTGCTGGATCTTTTCTTTCTACTATATACACATGCCTTAGATTTTAGTCTGCTGCATGGCTGCAGAAGGATGCACCAAATCTATGCTTAGGCCTGCCTCACAACATGACTTTGGCGCACCCTCACAGTCAACCTCTCAGCATTCTACACAGTGCCAAACTAATTTTCGTGCCCATAATGCTGGCATCATGACAAAACAAAAAAAAAAATACAAATTGTTATGCTTCCATAGATGTTTGGAAGTTTTCTGTAGACCATCAGCAGCAGGTGATATTAAATAGATTGTCTGAAATTTGGGGAAAAATCCTCTGAGTAAAAGGCTCCATTCACACGACCGTATGTTGTCCGCAAAAAAACGGATCCGTGTCCGCAAAAAAACGGATTGCATTCCGTTTTTTTGCTGATCCATAGACTTCAATAGGACATGGCCCTATTGAAGTCTATGGATCAGCAAAAAAACGGACACGGATCCGTTTTTTTGCGGACACGGATCCGTTTTTTTGCGGACAACATACGGTCGTGTGAATGGAGCCTAAATAGAAAAATAAAACCAAAGTAAAAACCTAATATACTGATAACAAAGGAGTGCACATTTTACATTTTAACCCCCCCAACCTAAACACAAATAGCAATCCCATTCACTTGAATGGGTCCGCAAATCCGGAGATGCGGTGCGGAACTGAACCACAGAATGGAAGCACTACGGTGTTCCGTTCCGTACTTCCGTTCCGCAAAAAAATGGTGCATGCACTACTTTTTTGTGGTGCAGACCATCGATGCGGATCGCGGACCCCATTCAAGTGAATGGGTCCGCGATCCGCATGCGGCTGGCCCATGGTCGTGCCCGTGAATTGCGAACCGCAATTTGCGGTCCGCAGCACGGGCCCGGACGGCACACAGACGTGGGCATGAGCCCTAAGGTGAAGTTCTCATCTAGATGATGAATGGTGAACCCATATCAGCTGGTTCTAGGTCACTTTTATCACCCTATTTCTCCATTTTACATTTTAAGCGACAAAAATAACAATCATAAGACTGGAAATAATATTACTGCAGAGTCAGAACCGGTTACATGATATTGCAAGCCTGTTACTAAATTTCCTTCTGAGGACACAATTCTTTATCTGTTAGGCCTCATGCACGCGACCATATGTATTTTGCGGTCTGGATGACGTTTTTTGCGGACCCATTGAAATGAATGGTTCTGTATATGGTCCACAAAAAAAAAAAACTAACGGACACTGAAAGAATATATACGTTCGTGTGCATGAGGCCTTAGTTATGTTTTCCACCCCCTTATTGTGTTCATACTTATTCTCAGCATTGAATCAAATGTATTTTTCTTTTGCATAAAAGAAAGAATTTTTCTTTTGCATTGTAAAAGAATAAAGTAAAAAAAGGTTTCTACATGCTAGAACTCATAGGATGATATTCCTGATCTTACTTTAAAGGCATACTGTATTATATTTACTTTCTTTCTAATCTCTGATTGTGCCTGTAGATGAAAAGGTAATGCATTGCAGATAGACAAGAAATATGTGCATTGGTATCTGGGTATAGTTTAGGATACTTTCACACTAGCGTTTAAGTTTTCCGGTATTGAGATCCGTCATAGGGGCTCAATACCGGGAAAAAATGCTTCAGTTTTGTCCACATTCATTGTCAATGGGGACAAAACTGAACCGAACAGAACGGAATGCTCCAAAATGCATTCCGTTCCATTTAGCTGCGTTCTCAGAACAGAGAGCAAACCGCAACATGTTGTATTTTGCTTTCAGTCCTGGGATGCGGATGCAAAATGGATCCGGCATTACCCCAATGCAAGTTGATGGGGACAGATCCGTTTTCTCTGCCACAATAGAAAACGGATCTGTCCCCCATGGACTTTTAATGGAGTTAATAACTGATCTGTCTTAGCAATGTTAAACCTAATACAACCGAATCCGTTCATAAAGAATACAGATGGTTGTATTATTAGTAATGGAAGCATTTTTGCTAGACCCTGGCGGATACAGCAAATACGCTAGTGTGAAAGTACCCTTACACATCCACATGCTTACCATATCAAGAGGAATTTTCCATTTACAACCCCTTACATTGGGGAACCAAATGGAAATGCATGCTAAATTTAAGCACATCCTAATTGGCATTAATGCATCTAAAATAAAAAAGCAAATAAACATTGTCTTAAATATATCCTACCACTTTGTATGTACAGCTCCCATACATACCCATGATGCTGTGTGTTTACAGCTTACAAACCCTGTTTGTAGTCTGATCCTGCATTACTCTTTTTCTTGGAGGCACTTGTGGTCAGTGCAGATCACTTTTAGGCTGCATTCACACGAGCGTGATTTCCGCGCGGGTGCAATGCGTGATGTGAACGCATTGCACCCGCACTGAATCCTGACCCATTCATTTCTATGGGGCTGTGTACATGAGCGTTTTTTTTTCACGCATCACTTCTGCAACGTGTGTAAATCGCAGCATGCTCTATCTTATGCGTTATAAACGCATCCGCAGCCCCATAGAAATGAATGGGGCTGCGTTAATAACGCATAGCATCCGCAAGCAAGTGCGGGTGCGTTGCGTTTTTCACTGATGGTTGCTAGGAGATGTTGTTTGTAAACCTTCAGTTCTTTATCACGCGCGTGAAAAACGCGTCAAAACGCATTGCGCCCGCGCAGAAAAAACTGAACAACTGAACGCAATCACAGGCAAAACTGAATGGCTTTGCCTGTGAAATCGCACAGTTTTCACTGAACGCATCCACAACGCATCCGGACCTAATCCGGACACGCTCGTGTGAACCCAGCCTTAATGACAACATTCTCTAAAATAAATCATAGACAGAGAGAGAGGGGCCATTCTCTACAGGGGAACACCCACAGTGCTCTAAACCTGCAGCTTCATACAGAGTTACAGTAAAAAGGTCTTAAAATTAAAAGTACAATGCAGATATCAGATGACAGATCTTTTTGAATGTAGAATCTAGTGTCCCTTTCTCCCTAATGAACTAATATTTTTGGAATACCATACTGTGGGTGTGCTGTTCACAAATTGAAATCTATTTAAAACATGAGCATAAACACTGCAATGCTCTTACTGACCATACAATAAAAACATAAAGCAAAAGAATGTGAATAAGCTAGTAATTACCTGATTTACCTACTAAAACAGTCCTTCTACCAAAACAAAATATAGAGCATGACTAGGAAAAGTTGTTTAAGCAACTCAATTCAACTGGCTAGACATGATGAGCAACTCAGAGTTGATGGGTTGATTGTCAAGAATGAATTTGACAATCCTGTAGCTACATGGCAATTATAAGGAATTTGAGTTGACCATTGATTTAACTTGTCTGGGCAGTTCCCCTGGATATTGTATCTTTCTTTAAAGGTCTGGCTAACAATATTGGAATGCAGAATAATGAGGTCCTAAAACACATAGGTCTAATACATGTGAGAGTAAAAACATAAAAGGCAAACATTGTCTGATATCTTATAGAGGGAACACTTTCCCAAGAGATAAAAAAAAAAACATCTACTATATATTTACCATGTAAGTAAGGCAGGGTTATGATACTTCAAAGCAGTCTATTGAAAAAAAATAAAAAAAATTATATATATATAAACAAAAATTAGTTTTAGGGTAATAAAACCAAAAGTGTAAAAAGAATTTTTTTTTTTACTATTTTTTCCATTTCTAAGCCAAACAATTCTGAACAAAGAAGTGATTGTTTCATGTAGAGTCTAATGTTTTGCTGGATGAGGAGACGGTTTGATTGTTTTATATTGGATTTTGGTGTATATTGGACTTTTTTGATCGCTTGGCATTACGCTGTTTATGATGTAAGGTGACAAAAAATGGCTTTTTTGGAACAGTTTTTATAGTTTTTTTTTAGTTTTTTCAACACCATTCACCTTAGGGTGTAGTTCATGTGAATTTTTTACCCTGGGTTCAGACCTGAGCGTTCTTGAAACGCTCGTTTTACGTGCGTTTTTGTCGCGCGTATTTCAGCGCGTTTTTGCAAATAGGAAACGCGCGTTCGTACGCGCGTTCGTACGCGCGTTCTTGTGATTGACTACTATGGTGTCAATCACAAAACGCGCGACAAACGCCCCCAAAAAAGCTCAAGTACTTGTTTATGCGTCGGGCGTTTTACAGCGCGTTCAAACGCGCTGTAAAACGCTCAAGTGAGAACCAGGGCCATAAGAAAGCATTGGTTTTCATGTGTTGAGCGTTTTACAGCGCGTTTGAACGCACTGTAAAACGCTCAGGTGTGAACTTAGGGTTAAAGAGCAGGTTGTTACGGACTAGAGTTGTTACGATACCAAAATTTTGATTCGTTACCATAAAAAAGTATTTCGATACTCGATACCATTCGATACCACTCCAAAATAAAAAACACCAAAAAAGCGTCGTGCATTTCGCATTTTATGGAACGTCCGGCCATATTCAAACAGTCCTGTCCTATTTTTGAGGGGAACAAGGTGACTAAAAAATGATGAATTGCGTGGTTTTTATTTATTCATTTTATTGTTATGGCATTCACCGCAAAGGAGATATTTTTTTATATTTTAATAGTATGGACTTTTTGGACGTGGCGATATGTAATATGTTTATTTATTTATTGTTTCTTTATTTTATATGTAAAATTGAGAAAGGGGGTGATTTAAACTTAATATTTTGGTGTTTGTTTGTTTTTTACTTTTTATTTACTAACTATTAGCTCCCTTAAAGGGTTATTCCCATCACAGACAATAGGGCCATATAGCTAGGAAATGCCCCCATTGTCTGATAGGTTCGGGTCCCACCTCTGGGACCTGCACACACAACGAGAACGGAGTGGGGAGAGCTGTGGCTGGAGGATCCCAGGGTCTGTCCACCGCCAAGCACTGCTTCCAACTGCACTTGGCTATTTTCGGCAACCCCATAGAAATTAATGGAGGGTGGCTGTGCATGCGCATCTCGGCCCAAGATGTATAATAATCTTTTTCTATTTTTTTTCTTTATTTACAGAAAAATCAAAGTCAGCAACATCAATAAGGAAATTTGAGAGTGAACTAAAAATATTTTCTGATAAATACATTGAGCCACATTTATTAAAGGGGTATTCTGGTAAAGTAACTTAATTTTGAAAAACTGCATTAAGGCTCCAAGACCCAACCAGAACCCCTTGCTATACATATAACCAGAGCTTTAATTTACTTTTCAATCCATTTGTCTAGCAACTTGTGAGCCTGCAACACACTGAAAGTATCATGGCGCCTGATCTTCCCTTTCCTGCTGTGGGTTTGTGCTTGTTCATGAGTGTTGATGTTTATTGATTGGCTGCGTGATATTTCAGTCCAGTCATGTCCCCTCTACTCTACACACTGAGCATGCTCGACCTAACAAAGGCTCAGAACTACAGGTCCATGCCATGGTAATTTATGAGGAAACACAGTGGGTAGCAGAGGAAGAAAACTACTTTTATAACTACTGAATGGTAAATATGTGAAATTTGCATTATATGAGCTAATTATTGATGATGAATTAGTCTAAAACATAAGTTTATGGCCTCATGCACACGACAGTTGTTTGATTCCGTGTCCGTTGTGCCATTTTTAGTGATTTTCTGCTGACCCATTGGTTTTCAATGGGTCCCTGGAAAACTTGGCAAATGCACCGTTTGTCCTCCGCGTCCATGGTCCGTGATTCCAGTCCGTCAAAAAAATATAACCTGTCCTATTCTTGTCCGTGAAAAACGGTTCACGGACCCATTCAAGTCAATGGGACCGTGAAAAAATGCGGATGGCCATCCGTGTGTCATCCGTGTTCCGCGTCCGTTTTTTTTTTTTGCGGATCCCTTGGCAGGCACTTGGCAAAAATTGTCAGCCTGTCTTTTGGTAAAATCTTTTGGGTCATGTCCGCTAAAAAAAACGGAAGACACACGGAAACACAACGGAAGCAAAAACCGACACGGATCACGGAACAACGGAACCCCGTTTTGCGGACCACAAAAAATACTGTCGTGTGCATGAGGCCTATTTATGGTAACCGGAATACCCTTTTAAGACCAGCGTTTTAGACGCCCGTCTTAATCAAGCCCTATAGCTGGCAGTGGATCCGTCAAACTTCTGAAGAGGCGCAAGCCTCTCCATAACTTCGGTGCCTCCAGCGCCAGTTCTAAAGGTAAGACAGCTACCTTGCTGTCTTACATTTAGACCATTTTCTACACCATCTGTGCCTCAAATACGCCTAATATAGGCAAATTTCAGTATAGTAAATGACCCCTATTGTCCTTAACCTTCATTACCATTCAGCACTAGGTGCAATGAACCTCACTCTAAATTCACTTTCAGAATAAAAGTAAATAATGGTGAGAGCATCACTGTCTTGCCGGTCACTGACATGGATTCAGCAAATGTTTTTATTGATCTACTAAATTTATATTTAGCAGGTGTTTAACCTACTGTCTAGTCACTGGTCTGACTATACTGAAATGAACATAAGAGACCTTCATACTTTTCAGTATATACAAACTGAGGATGTTCTGGGTTATATAATTTTATCTTGACTGATTAAGCTACTTTCACACTAGCGTTAATATTTTCCGGTATTGAGTTCCGTTATAGGGGCTCAATGCCGGAAAAAAACGCTTCCGTTTTGTCCCAATTCATTGTCAATGGAGACAAAACGAAACTGAACAGAACGGAGTGCTCCAAAATGCATTCCGTTCCGTTCTCATACCGGAGAGCAAACCGCAGCATGCTGTGGTTTGCTTTCCGTCCTGGGATGACACAATCTGTCACAATAGAAAACGGATCCGTCCCCCATTTACTTTTAATGGAGTTCATGGCGGATCCGTCTTGGCAATGTTAAAGGTAATACAACCGGATCCGTTCATAACAGATGCAGATGGTTGTATTATCAGAATGGGAGCGATTTTGCTGAACCCTGCTGGATCCAGCAAAAACACTAGTGTGAAAGTAGCCTAAAAAAGCTTATGGTATATTCATTACCAACACTTAACTAGTGGGGGGAAGTTTGTATAAAGAAGCAGACACGGAGCTGTTTTCGTAACTCTCGTAGTATACATGGATCAATAACATGAAGGCTGAACTCTTGCTCCATACACACTCCTCCTCACCACAGATATGCAGGTCCCACCATACTAGCGATCAGGGGGTGTCTCATCTAACATTTATTGACTGTTATTGAAAAATATTCGCCTTGCTGCTTTAGATATGTTATGCCTGGCTGTATTTTCAGATTTGGGAAAAAGGACAGTAATGACAATAAATTCTAGGGTCCACATTGATATGACCAACATTGTACAATAACTTTCCAGAAGTCTAACTTGATGCTAAGGTCACACAGGTGACTTCTTTTTCCTCACCAAGTTAGTGTATATACTATATTTGCCTACAGAGATTGAAGTACCACCATAGTAAGGGTACTTTCACACTTGCAGCAGAGGATTCCGGCAGGCGACGGAACTGTCTGCCGGATCCGTCTAACCGCATGACAACTGAAAGCATTTGTAGACGGATCCGGATGCGTCTCACAAATGCATTGCAAGATGGGATCCATCTCTCCACTTGTCATGCGGATAGACGGATCCGTCTTGTATTATTTTTTCAGTTTTAAGGGTCTGCGCATGCACATACCGGAAGGACGGATCCGTCCTTCAGGTATTTCTTAATGCCGGATCCGGCACTAATACATTCCTATGGAAATTAATGCCGGATCCGGCATTCTGGCATGTGTTCCAGCATTTTGGACGGAGATAAAACTGCTGCATGCTGCGGTATTTCCTTTGTCCAAAACGACTGACAGTGACTGAAGACATCCTGATACATCCTGAACAGATTTCTCTCCATTCAGAATGCATTGGGATAAAACTGGTACAGGAACAAGGACATTTTTTACTTCTGGAGCTCCAGAAGGCTACAATATTGAAGAGTGGTAGGCTGTACATAGCCTTGATTTAGGCACAACACACTAGAAGCATATAGACAACAATAGTGAAGCTCCTTTTAACCCCTTCACTACCACTTTTCACCTTAAATCCCAGGCCGATTTTTGCAAATCTGACATGTGCCACTTTTTTTTATGTGGTAATAACTTTTACATATTGTGGGGAGTCGCTCTGGTAGACAGCGGTGCGGGTGCAGTTTAGAGGCAAAACAAGGAGTCCAGATTGTGCATCAAACAGTGTTTTATTCACACTTGCACACCAGAAATGAAAACAGTCTCTTGGTGACAGTTCACACACAACAGAAATCATGTGGCAAAACCAAAAACAGGCCAACACAGGGTCCAGTCACCTTGGGTGGTTTTAAGTGCGGGTTCACACCTAGCAGTCGGTTCAGCCGCAGGCGATTCCTCCTTCAGGTTGCAGGGAAACACCACCTTGCTGAGCTCCGTCCTCCAGCACAGAGAACTCCTCAGCCCTGTTAGCAGGCTCCAGGATAATCACCTCAGACACAGCTGATGGCTGCGTTTTATACCCAGCCCAAAACTCGGACTGGACCGTGGGGAGCAGCCACCCACCCTACTCTTTAGCTGCTCCCAGTAAGAGCCGGCCCGGATCGGCTTTGCAGCCATGCTATTTAAAAGAGTCAAACAGCACTAGCTGCTGCAGACAAAAACCCGGCTCTCACCTCACCGAGGCCAGCAACCTCGGTGACACGTACCTGCCATCGCATATGACACCTTGCACCTTACCACATACCCCCCTTTGTTCAACCCTGAGGGGTGAACACACGTGAGGCAGTGGACGCGGGACAGGGCATCTGCGTTGCCCTGCAAGCGGCCTGCCCTGTGTTCCACGGAAAACTTGAAATTTTGAAGAGATAGGAACCACCTGGTGACCCGAGCATTCCTCTCCTTGGCCTGACTCATCCATTTGAGGGGGAATGGTCGGTCACCAGACGGAACCTCCTCCCTAACAGGCAGTAGCGGAGAGATTCGAGTGCCCACTTGATAGCCAGGCACTCCCTCTCCACTATACTATATCTGGACTCGGGCGGGACTGAGCTTACGGCTCAGGAAGACAACGGGATGTTCTTCCCCGTTGACCTCCTGCGACAGTATCGCACCGAGGCCTACCTCCGAGGCGTCGGTCTGTACGACAAACTCCTTGTTGAAGTCGGGTGTCACCAAAACCGGGGACCCACACAGGGCCGACTTCAACGCGGAGAAAGCCTCCTCCGCCTTCTCACTCCAGCTAACCCTCCCAGACTTTCGCCCCTTCAACAGGTCTGTCAATGGCGCTGCTATTGTGGCAAAGTGGGGCACAAACCTCATGTAGTAACCTACAATCCCCAGGAACGACTTTACCTGCCTGGTGGTGACCGGTCGGGGCCAGTTACGAATGGCCTCTACCTTAGTTACCTGAGGTTTGATGACTCCCCGCCCAATTATATATCCCAGATATTTTGTCTCCTCTAACCCTATGGAGCACTTCTTTGGGTTAGCGGTCAGTCCGGCTTTCCTCAGGGCATCCACTACCGCCTGCACCTTGGGTAAATGGCTTTCCCAGTCGGTGCTGTGGATGACTACATCATCTAAGTAGGCCGAGGCGTACCGACGATGTGGTCGCAGCACTATGTCCATTAACCTTTGGAAAGTGGCGGGGCGCCATGCAGGCCAAAGGGTAACACCTTGTAGTGATACAGGCCCTGCGGGGTAACAAATGCGGTTTTTCCTTAGCCGACTCCGTTAAGGGTACCTGCCAGTACCCTTTAGTGAGGTCCAGCACAGAAAAATAACGGGCTTGTCCTAAACTTTCAACCAGCTCGTCTACTCGGGGCATGGGATACGCGTCAAACTTGGATACTTCATTTAACTTGCGAAAGTCGTTGCAGAACCGCAACGTCCCATCCGGCTTGGGTATTAGGACTATGGGACTGGCCCACTCACTTTTCGACTCCTCAATGACCTCGAGCTTCAACATTAACTGTACTTCCTCCGCGATGGCCCGTCGCCGAGCCTCGGGTACCCGGTATGGTTTTAACCGGATCTTGGCCTGAGGTTCAGTGACGATGTCATGTTGGATGAGAGACGTGCGGCCAGGGAGGTCCGAGAACACATCCGTGTTCCGACTGATGAACTCCTGACTTCCTGAACTTGTTTGGAAGACAGGCTGTCTGCAATTTTTACCGTGGTTACTGCTTCACAGGCCTCGAACTGTGGGGCTGGACCCTTTCACCTAGAAGCCCTGGCCGGGGGCTGTGGCCGTCGGCTGTGTCCCTATCTTTCCACGGCTTAAGTAAATTCACGTGGTACACCTGCTCCGGCTTGCGCCGCCCTGGCTGGTGTACTTTGTAATTTACTTCCCTACCTTCTCGATCACCTCATAGGGGCCCTGCCACCTAGCTAGGAACTTGCTGTCAAGGGTGGGTACCAGAACCAGAACCCGATCTCCCGGATGGAAGCCCCGCACCCGAGCCTGACGATTATACACCCTACTCTGGGCTTGTTGCGCTGCCTCCATATGCTCCCGGACCAGCGGCAACACCCTTTCTATCCGTTCCTGCATTTGGGTGACATACTCAATGACACTTTTGTGGGGGACAGGCTGTTGTTCCCATGCTTCCTTGGCGATATCCAACAGGCCCCGAGGGTGTCTGCCATAAAGCAGTTCGAAGGGCGAGAACCCAGTAGAGGCCTGGGGTACCTCTCGCACTGCGAACATGAGATAGGGCAGAAGCAGGTCCCAGTCCTTCCCATCTCTAGACACCACCCTTTTTAACATATTTTTTAGAGTTTGGTTAAACCTCTCAACAAGACCGTCTGTTTGCGGATGGTAAACGGACGTCCGTAACTGCTTTATACGCAACAATTTACACAGTTCCTTCATTACTTTGGACATAAAAGGGGTCCCTTGGTCAGTCAGAATCTCTTTTGGCAGGCCCACACGGGAAAACATCTCCATTAACTCTTTGGCAATGAGCCTAGCTGAGGTATGTCGCAGAGGCACCGCCTCCGGATACCGAGTGGCATAGTCGAGAACTACCAGAATGTGTTGGTGGCCCCTGGCAGACTTTGGTACAGGCCCAATTAAATCCATAGCGATTCGCTCAAACGGTACTTCAATAATTGGCAGAGGTACCAGAGGACTACGGAAATGAGGCTGGGGGCTAGTTACCTGACAGGTTGGACAGGACTTACAATAATTTTCTACCTCCTTGAACACACTAGGCCAATAAAACCGCTGCAGTATGCGGTCCTGGGTTTTCTGCCACCCCAGGTGTCCCCCAAGAACATGTTGGTGGGCAAGCTCCATGACAAGCTTGCGATACGCTGTGGGCACCACCAACTGTTCAACAGGTTCACCTCGGACTTGGTTCACCCGATACAACATATCCTGTAGAACAATAAATCGTGGGAACATTAATTCAGCCCCTGGTTTCTGGGGTTTACCATCAATTTCCAGCACATTCTCCCAGGCCCTGGTTAGGGTTTGGTCCCGTGTTGTGCGGTCCCAAAATTTTCCTCGGAGACATTGAGGTCTGCCAACTCAGGTCCCGGTGGCAAGTCCTCCGTGTCTCCCACCATTACACTCAGTGGGGTTGTCTCCCCTCTACCGCTGGAGCAGTGGTCACCCCTACCGCCGGCCCTTCAGACTCGGGCTCCCAGGGTTCTGGCCTTCCAGCGGTATCAGGCCACTCTACTAGGGTCACCCCTGTCTCGGGTCCCTCAGATACCTTTATTGCCGGCCACAGCGCCGGAAAACCGGGAAGTCCCTCCCAAGTATTAGTTCATGTGGGAGTTTAGTAGCGACAGCCACCTCGTGGGTCCACCTACCAGCCGCTGTGGACAAAGTCACTAGTGCAGTGGGGTAGTCTTTCAGGTCTCCGTGGATGCACAGGACCCCGACTTTATGGCCAGTATACTCCACAGGCCGTACAAGGGCAGCCCTTACCAGGGAGACTAAACTCCCGGAGTCCAGCAGAGCCACCGCCAGCGAATCTCCCACCTCTACCTGACACAGGTGGTTATGGTCTTGCACCTCACGGGTGCCAGTTGCGCACAGCTTCCGTGCATACAAGGAGTGGCGACCCCGTAGTTCACCTCCATCGGCTCATCCCGATGCGGACAGTCGGCCCTGATGTGGCCTGGCTCCTGACACCTCCAGCATACCACGGAGGCGGACTCGCAGGGGTATATTCCGTACAGGCCGCTCTGTCGCCGGACGTCGGAACTGGGGCAGAGGCCTCCGGGGTTTGACTGACCCCTTCCCAGCAAGACTCCCTGCAGGTTTCTGGTGGCCTCATACCGCTCCACCAGGTCGACCATCTCCAGGGCATTGGTGGGCGATACCTGGCCGATCCAGTGCTGGAGAGGGTAAGGCAAAGCCCTCCAGAAGACATCGGCTAACAGACGGTCGAGCATAGCAGTGGGAGTCAGTATGTCTGGCTGCAGCCATTTTTGCAACCGTTGTAGCAAGTCATAGTATTGTGGCCTGGCGGGTTCAGCCGGGTTAAACTCCCACTGATGCACCCGCTGGGCCCGGACCAAAACATTCACCCCCAGTCTTGCCAGGATCTCACCTTTCACAGTCGGGTAGTCAGCTGCTTGGTCACCTGGGAGGTCAAAAATACTTGCTGGGGTCCAGACGCCAGGAACGGAGCGACGACCTCTGCCCACTGTTCTCGGGGTAATTTCTCCCTCACGGCCACCTTCTCGAACACCGCCAGATAGGTCTCCACATCATCCGAGGGGTCATCTTAGGGATCGCGGCACGGACAGCTTTCCGGGCATCGTGGACGCGGTGGGACGCTCCTGCCGCTTGCAACGCCATCACGTGCTGTAGCAGTAGCTGGTTGGTCTCCCGCTGCTGCACGTTAGCCTCTATGAGGGCTTTCACAGCCGCCTCCATTTTGTCGTGGGATCACAGGCTGCAACTTTGCCGGCTTAATATAGGACATTCACTTTTGCTCAGCAAAACAAAGTTCGGCGTTCACGCCAGCCTCACTGCGCATGCCCGCATCCGACACCAAATGTGGGGAGTCGCTCTGGTAGACAGCGGTGCGGGTGCAGTTTAGAGGCAAAACAAGGAGTCCAGATTGTGCATCAAACAGTGTTTTATTCACACTTGCACACCAGAAATGAAAACAGTCTCTTGGTGACAGTTCACACACAACAGAAATCATGTGGCAAAACCAAAAACAGGCCAACACAGGGTCCAGTCACCTTGGGTGGTTTTAAGTGCGGGTTCACACCTAGCAGTCGGTTCAGCCGCAGGCGATTCCTCCTTCAGGTTGCAGGGAAACACCACCTTGCTGAGCTCCGTCCTCCAGCACAGAGAACTCCTCAGCCCTGTTAGCAGGCTCCAGGATAATCACCTCAGACACAGCTGATGGCTGTGTTTTATACCCAGCCCAAAACTCGGACTGGACCGTGGGGAGCAGCCACCCACCCTACTCTTTAGCTGCTCCCAGTAAGAGCCGGCCCGGATCGGCTTTGCAGCCATGCTATTTAAAAGAGTCAAACAGCACTAGCTGCTGCAGACAAAAACCCGGCTCTCACCTCACCGAGGCCAGCAACCTCGGTGACACGTACCTGCCATCGCATATGACACCTTGCACCTTACCACAATATCCAGGCCATTCTGAGACTGTTTTCTCATCACATATTGTACTTCATGACAGTGGTAGTGAATTTAGTAAAAAAAATTCCTTTTTTCTTTATAAAAAAATACCAAATTTACCAAAAATTTGGAAAAATTGGGAAAAATTAGCAAATTTACATTTCTCTACTTTTATAATACATAGCAATAACTCCCAAAATAGTTATTAGATTACCTTCCTTATATGTCTACTTCATGTTTGGATCATTTTGTGAATTACATTTTATTTTTTGTGGATGTTAGAAGGCTAAGAAGTTTAGAAGCAAATCTTGAAATTTTTCTGAAAATGTCCAAAATCCACTTTTTAAGGACCAGTTAAGGACCAGTGCCTGAAGTCACTTTGTGAGGCTTAAACAATAGAAAACACCCAAAAATGACCCATTTTAGAAACTACACCTCTTAAGGTATTCAGAACTGATTACAAACTTTGTTAACCCTTTAGGTGTTTCAAAAGAATTCATGGAAAATGGAGAGGAAATTTCAGAATTTCACTTTTTTGGCGGATTTTCCATTTGAATCAATAATTTTTTGCTAACAAGGCAAGGGTTAACAGCCAAACAAAACTCAATATTTTTTGCCCTGATTCTGTAGTTTGCAGAAACACCCCATATGTGGTCGTAAACAGCTGTATGGGCACATGGCAGGGAGCAGAAGAAAAGGAACGCCATATGGTTTTTGGAGGGCAGATTTTGAAGGACTGTTTTTTTGACACCATGTCCCATTTGAAGCCCCCCCTGATGCACCCCTAGAGTAGAAACCAAAAAAGTGACCCATTTTTGGAAAATACACCCCTCAAGGTATTCAAAACTGATTTTACAAACTTTGTTAACCCTTTAGGTGTTCCACAAGAATTAATCGAAAATGGAGATGAAATTTCAGAATTTCACTTTTTTGCAGATTTTCCATTTTAATCCTTTTTTTCCCAGTAACAATGCAAAGGGTTAACAGCCAAACAAAACTCAATATTTCTTTCCCTGATTCTGTCGTTTTCAGAAACACCCCATATGTGGTCATAAACTGCTGTATGTGCACACGGCAAGGCGCAGAAGGAAAGGAACGCCATATGCTTTTTGGAAAGCAGATTTTGCTGGACTGGTTTTTTGACACCATGTCCCATTTGAAGACCCCCTGATGCACCCCTAGAGTAGAAACTCAAAAAAAAGACCCCATTTTGGAAACTACGGGATAAGGTGGCAGTTTTTTTGGTATTATTTTAGGGTACATATGATTTTTGGTTGCTCTATACTACACTTTTTGTGAGGCAAGGTAACAAAAATAGCTTTTATTTTTTGTTATTTACAGTGTTCATCTGACAGGTTAGATCATGTGGTATTTTTATAGAGCAGGTTGTTACGGATGCGACAATACCAAATATGACAACTTTTTTTGGTTGTTTTTTTCAGTTTTACATAATAAAGCATTTTTGAAAAAAATGTTTTTTTAGTGTCTCCATATTCTGAAAGCCACAGTTTTTTTTAAATTTTGGGCGACTGTCTTATATAGGGGCTCATTTTTTCAGTATGAGATGACTGTTTGATTGGTACTATTTTAGGGTGCATATGAATTTTTGATCGCTTGGTATTACACTTTGGGCTCATGCACAAATACATGGGCACCGTTCTGTGTGCATTCCGCATCACGGATGCGGACCCCTTTACTTCAATGGTCCACAAATCCAGAGATGCAGAATGGAATCACGGAACGGAACACTACGGAAGCACTACAGAGTGCTTCTTTGGGGTTCCGTTCCGTACTTCCGTACCGCAAAAAGATAGAACATGTCCTATCTTTTTGCGGAATGGATGAATGCAGACCCATTCAAGTTGAATAGGTCGGGATTCATCCCGGCGGCCGTACGAAGGTTGCCCGTGAATTGGGGACCGGCGATTGCGGTCTCCAATGCACAGAACGGACCACCTACAGCCGTCTGCATGTGCACTTTTTGTGATGTAAGGTGACAAAAAATTGCTTTTTTTTTTTTTTTTGGTGTTCACCTGAGGTGTTAAATCATGTGATAATTTTATAGAGCGGGTCGTTACGGACATGGCAGTACCTAATATGTATACTTTTTATTTATTTATTTAAGTTTGATACACTAATATCATTTTTGAAACAAAAAAAATCATGTTTTAGTGTCTCCATAGAGAGCCAAAGTTTTTTTATTTTTTGGGTGATTGTCTTAGGTAGGGTAAAATTTTTGCGGGATGAGATGACGGTTCGATTAGCACTCTTTGACCCTCTTGTCATTCTCTCCCTTACTTGTCATTCTTCACCCCCCCCCATGTCATTCTTTTAAACACCCCCCCCCACCCCCCACCTCTGGTGTAGCGTGACCGAACCCTGTATGGTCCGCGGGTACAGGCGCTTTTGTTTTGTGTACCCGAGCGGACTGACAGGAAGTGCACACTGTGTGCGCACTTCATGTCAGTCCGGCCGGGTACAGGAGACAGATGCTCCCTGTACCCGCGGACCATACAGGGCTCGGCCACGCTACAATGAGGGACTGACAGGAGGGAGCGCTGAGCACTTCCCTCCTGTCAGCTCCTCTTCTCTTGCTGCACCCGGGCGGTGCGCCCTCATGGACGCACCAGTCCGGGCAGTGCTGCAGCTGCCAGAGGCTCAATATAGAGCGTTCGGGCGGCTGCAGCATGAGGCGGGGCCGGCGCTTCTAGCAGCGCCCCTTCCCAAGGGGCGCTCTATGCGGCTACCTAGTCTGCTTATAGGACGCGCCGGCCCTGCCCAAACTACGCAGTCGCGGAGATCTGATGGATTTTCTGGAGTTAGCTGAGCTTGCGCACTGGGCCATAATATTTCCCTACTGAGGCTCTCCGGCGCATGCGCAGTGTCCCGTGTGCAGCCGACTGTGAGATTTTCCCTACAATGTCCTTTTGCGCATGCGCAGATCGTCACAACGCAAGGAACGCCTACTAACGTCACTTCCGGTGCGATCGGTAGGGAAATCGCACGAAGTAGGGAAATGTAACGTTACACCGGCGCGCGTCACTTCCTGTGTTTAATGGGTTGGATCATGTGACCTCGCCAACCAATCCTAGCCCTCCTGCACATATACAGTTGTGTTCAAAATTATTCAACCCCCACTGAAATTGAGTGTTTTGGCCAGTTTGACATTGATTTTGATCATTTCAGTCCTCTTGTTTACAATTAAATCAAAGAGGCCCTTGTAAGTCAGACAGATATAACATAACATTTATAATGAAATAACCACAAATGTCTTTTCTGTGCTCACATCATTATCAGTTTTATTCAACCCCCAAGTGACATTCAATCTTAGTCCTTAGTACAACATCCTTTTCCATTTATAACAGCTTTTAAACGTGAAGCATAGCTTGACACAAGTGTCTTGCAGCGATCTACGGGTATCTTCGCCCATTCTTCATGGGCAAAAGCCTCCAGTTCAGTCACATTCTTAGGCTTGTGTGCTGCAACTGCTTTCTTTAAGTCCCACCAGAGGTTCTCAATCGGATTTAAGTCTGGTGACTGTGATGGCCACTTCAAAATGTTCCAGCCTTTAATCTGCAACCATGCTCTAGTGGACTTGGAGGTATGCTTGGGATCATTGTCCTGTTGAAAGGTCCAACGTTTCCCAAGCCTCAGGTTTGTGACGGACTGCATCACATTTTCATCCAATATCTCCTGGTACTGAAGAGAATTCATGGTACCTTGCACACGCTGAAGCTTCCCTGTACCTGTAGAAGCAAAACAGCCCCAAAGCATGATTGACCCCCCGCCATGCTTCACAGTAGGCAAGGTGTTCTTTTCTTTATGAGCCTCCTCAAAACATAGCGTTGATCCATGGGCCCAAACAGTTCTAATTTTGTTTCATCAGTCCACAGAACACTATCCCAAAACTTTTGTGGTTTGTCAACATGACTTTTGGCATACTGCAGTCGACTCTTCTTATTCTTTGGAGACAGCAAGGGGGTGCGCCTGGGAGTTCTGGCATGGAGGCCTTCATTACGCAGTGTGCACCTTATTTTCTGAGCTGAAACTTCAGTACCTGCATCTGACAAATCTTTTTTCAGTTCCTCAGCAGTCACACGGGGACTTTTCTCCACTTTTCGCTTCAGGTAGCACACAGCAGTCAAAGTCAGCATCTTCCTTCTGCCACGACCAGGTAGCGTTTCAACAGTGCCCTTTGCCTTGAATTTGCGAATGATGCTTCCTATGGTGTCTCTTGGTATGTTTAGCATCTTTGCAATCTTCTTATAGCCATTGCCCTTCCTGTGAAGAGAAATCACCTCTTCTCTTGTCTTCCTGGACCATTCTCTTGACTTCATCATGTTTGTAAACACACCAGTAAATGTCTAGAAGGAGCTGAGTATCACAGTCATTTTACATCTGCCTAATTGGTGCTTATTTTGCTTGATTGCTGCTCCTTGACATCCAGAGGTGTTTTCAATACCTGATCGAAAACACTTGAATGAACCTCTGTTCTTAAGAGTGGTAGTCTTTAAGGGGTTGAATAATTGTGTCAATGAAGAAATCACAAAAAAAACATTTAATACTGTGTTACAAAAACAATTGATGTCATTTTAGTTGCATTTGGTTCTTTAAAAAGTCCTTGTGAGATTTCATTCTGAACACAATTACAAATGTACACTAAATTCCCTAAAACCCTTTACAGCATTGGGTTGAATAATTTTGAACACAACTGTATAATTGGCTCAGCCCCCTTCCCAGATGCCTTAGTGTCAAGGTCCTTGTGTCCTGCTAAGGTTCCTGATATCCGCTTTTGTTCCTGGCTCTTACTTGTGTTCCTGGACTCTGCTACCCGTTTGATCCCTGCCTGCTTGCCTTGACTCTACTGTTGCCGAACTGGATTGCCTGACCTGTACCTGTGCTGCCTGTCTGACTTCGCCTCTGCCTCATGCTTCGGTCCTGCACTGTTGCTCCTGGTAACGACTCAGCCTGCTGACAACGCCTGTACCTCTGGTACCTTTCTCAGGTAACTCCTGGTCCGTCTGGACCAGCTGCCTCGTGTGTCTATCCTCCTGAAGAGGTAGAGATCTGCTGTCCCCCCCGGGAAAGTCTATCCCCACTATCAGGAGTACTGTGAAGATCGAGGGGTTCAGACAACGCCCTTAGAGGAGGTAGGACACGTAGCACAGTGGGTTCACACACGCTGGTTCGTGACATGGTTACTGAACTGCTGGGACATGAGCAGTTGCGCTCCCTGATCACTGCTTTCCACCTAGTGTTTCCATGTTGGTTCTTTCTATTACCATTAGATGGTGAGTGGTCCAACTGTGTTTCCGTCTCCCCTAATATGATAATGTGCATATTTGTCATTGTTATGTTATCACTGTTGATATGACTGACGTTGTGTGTTGTTTTTTTTTTTGTACATGGGTTAATAAATTGTCTCCTTTTTTACCATCATTACTGGAGTGCTGCTGACACCTGTTTAGGTTCTTCTCTTATGTCAAAAGCTTACCAAAAACTAAGGTGCACTTTAATATGGTGGTCTCACAAAGTCAAACCCTGTCTGTATGTTCTATTAGGTCATATGGACATCATAGAGGGTGTCTCCTGACTCCTGCTCAAGACCCCCTTTATGATCCAAAATGGAGATCCACTGGGAAAAACTCACTTCCACTCTGGCAGACCCTGCCATTCAGGCAGTACATGGTGGATCAATTATTTAAATGGCTTGGATGCACAGAAAGCCACATTCATGAGGGAACAGGGGAGCATGGGATGCATGGATGGTCACATTCCTGGGGGGAAAACATGAGCAGCCTCACTCTTAAAAACTGGCTGGGGTATGTAAGAGCATGGGCACAATAGTAGGCAAATTCCTTGGGGGTGGGGATTCACTCCAATACCTACCCTAAAAGAGGTAATAACTCTTAATTCTATGGTTTATAGCCTTTATAATGTTTATGTCTTTAGGGCGTTATAAACTCAAGTTCCCATAGCAACTATCTAAGCTTTTGTACATATTAGTGTTTTATGGTGGGGTTTTAATATGTTTCTATTATATACAGCACAAAAACTAGCATGATTATTTCAGGGTTTTGCAATAGCCATTTGATACTATTGCAAAGTATATATCCCACTTTGGCAGTCAGCATGCCCCCCCCCCCCCCATATCTAGACACTTTCTCAAAAAACGAACATGTGAACTGAACAATTGTTTTTCACGTGTGCTGTACATGTGCAGACCATTGTGCACGTGGATTGCACTCATAGGGCCATATTTAGAGCTCAATCTGCCCTAGGAACTGAGCCCAACTACGCCCTATTAAAGGCACATTTATACCAGATAAGAGGCGGGTGCGATTTTTTCCGCGCGCGTGCAAACTGTTGTAATGCGTTTTGCACGTGCGTGAGAAAAATCGGCATGTTTGGTACCCAGACCTAAAGCCAGACTTCATCACTGAAGTCTGGTTTCGGGTTGAGTATTCTGTATATTTTATTTCCCCTTATAACATAGTTATAAAGGAAAATAATAGCATTCTCAAAAGAGAATGCAAAGTAAAAAGGGCACTAGAGGGTTAAAAATAATAAAAAAAACAACTCACCTCCTCCATTTGATCGCGTAGCTGCCGGTCTCCTGTTCTGTCTTCAGCTGGGCGGGGGGTGAAGGACCTTCAGCGACATCACTGGTCACATGGTCCAATCACCTGCTTACATCATGGAAGCTGGTGATTGGACCATGTGACCGAGTGACGTCACTGAAAGTCCTTCACCCCCCCCCAGCTGAAGACAGAACAGGAGACCGGCAGCTACGCGATCAAATGGAGGAGGTGAGTTGTTTTTTTTATTATTTTTAACCCTCTATTGCCCATTTTACTTTGCATTCTCTATTGAGAATGCTATTATTTTCCTTTATAACCATGTTATAAGGGAAAATAATCAAGATCGGGTCCCCATCCCGATCGTCTTCTAGCAACCATGCGGGAAAATCGCACCACATCCGCACTTGCTTGTGATTTTCCCGCAGCCCCATTCACTTCTATGAGGCCTGCGTTGCGTGAAAAACGCAGAAACTGGAGCATGCTGTGATTTTCAAGCAATGCACAAGTGATGCGTGAAAAACAACGCTCATACACAGCCCTATAGAAATGAAGGGTTCCGATTCAGTGAGGGTGCAATGCGTTCACATCAGGCATTGCACCCGCCCATGTGAAAGGGGCCTTACTCAACTCTGAGCTCGAAAAAAACCTTGCATGCCAAGCCTTGGGGTGGTCAGTTACGAAACCAGCCAAGTGGACTGTGGAATGTTGACAACCATAGAAGTAAATGGGAGCTACTGGAAGCAGTATAGTATACCGAGCTGCACTGTTTCAGTAGCTTCCAAGTTATGAAAACTAAAACTAAAATACAATGCCCATGGAATTCCAGGTGGTCCATAGTGAAGCAATGGCAGGTGGTCTCTCCACTGCTGCTGAACTGTATTCTGCCATGTTATGTTGGGCTACATTACAGGTGGTATAGAATTATGAGCAGAACTCGAATAGAGTATCACTAAAGTTCAGAAGAAACCAAGCCACTAAAGCCCAAGTTCAATTAATAGTGTTATTAGTATGCATGTAGAGTTATTGACACCTATGTAAGAGAGTTCTGCACTGTTCATCCATACATCAAAATGACTCAATCTGTGCAAACTAGCAAATCATTAAAACAAATCAATTTGCATATTGATTCAGTGAAGGACCGCAATTAGATCAGCTGGTTGATTTCTTACTAAACTGTCCAACTAATGCTTTTTGTGTAAGGATAATTAGTTTAGATGCCCAGCTTGTGGTCCACTTGGGTCTCAATAGAAAACCTAAAGGGCCCTTTACATGGGCTGAGAATCACATAGATTATCGCTAACTAGATTTCATTGTAACATGATGATCTGGTGGTGCTCGTTCATCTGGTAAATGGATCACTTGTGCGAACACAAAAATCCATGTTTCCCAAAAGCAGATCGTGCTGTGTAAACACGATCTGCTGCCGCGAAACAATGACTCGTTATGGGGAAGAGCGATGGCATTAGCGACCACTTCTCCCCATCTCTGGAGGAGCTCGCTGCATGTAACAGCAGCAGTTTCCTCCATCAGCGAGCAGCAGATTGTAGGGAAGGAACGATTCCATTCCAACAATCTGCTGTAATATCCTCCCGTGTAAAGGGACCTTAAGGCTGGGATTACACAGAACAATGTGGACCATAATCAGACAAATATACAGACAATTCATCATTAGTAACTGACTGGATGGATCACTAGTGTCACTGCGTGGTGGGTGCTCTGATCAAATGTCTCACTCAGACAAAAACATGTAATAGAAATAGTGTGTGATCGGCACTCTCTATCAGGAGTCCACATATACAGATGAAATATATATATATATTAGTGCCCCCTAAGGTCCCCTCAATAGTAATAATGCTTCCCAAGAGTTCCCTATTAGTAGCAATGCCCTCTATATTGTGCCCAATAATAATAATACTTCCACAGTACCCCCAATATTAATAATGCACCCACAGTATTAATAATGCAGTTATAATGCCACATTGTAGAGCCCCCAGTATTTATAATGTTCCCCCTGTAGCGCCACCAGTATTTATAATGCCCTTAGTAGTGTCACTAACATTTAATGCCTCCAGTATTTATAATTTCCCCTATAGTGCCCCAGTATGGTTAATGTCATATATTATTATAAAATCTAGCAGTGATTCCTGTACTTCATCCAGTAGTGCCCCCTGTATTATTATAATGTTCCCCAGCAGTTCCCGCTGTATTATTATATCCCCCAGGAGTTTCCCGTATTATTATAATGTCCCCCAGCAGTTCCCCCTGTATTATTATAATGTCCCCCAGCAGTTCCCGCTGTATTATTATATCCCCCAGGAGTTTCCCGTATTATTATAATGTACCCCAGCAGTGCCTCCTGTATTATTATAATGTCCCCCAGCAGAACTTGTTTTCCATGTGTGAGAAAGGTATATGCAGCTTTTACTGAGACTTGTTCGTAGGGGCTTTGAGATTTTCAGCTTTAAAACAAGACCTGACTTGAATCTTTAGCTGTTACATAGCCATCAGTAACAAGGATGTCCAAGGTATTTTCTTAGTTACTTAATTGCCACCCTGCCAGGACATATAACATACGTCCTTGGCAGGGAAAGCGTAAAACAGCTGATTGTGGGGGTGCCGGGGCTTGGATCCCATTAATCTGATATTATAAGCCTACTATAAGGATAGGCTATAAACATTGACACCTTCCTGATCCTGTAGTTTTCCGTTTTTGTTGTTATGGCAGTGGGTGTGGAATCACTGTGTCAACCAACCGGTTTGACTTTGGGCCTAAGGACATTATCCTGGCTGTCCCCTGGTATTAACCCTTTAACCCCTGTATAGGGATCTAGATTTTGCAGGGGAGCCACCAGGCCTCTACCTCTTAGAGCAGTCCCGGTGTGGTTGACAGCTGACACGCATGGGTCAGGTACACTGGTGTGGGACACCAAGGGAACAAAAACAACTTGTAGTCAGTATCAGGACAAGGTCAGGGAGGGCAGAGTTCATGCAAATACATTTTATAGTTTTTCTTGTGTTTTTAATACTTTTGAAAAAAAATGTAAACTTTGGGGAAAAAAAAAAATTCTTTGCATCACCATATTCTGACCCAGATTACTTTTTTATAGTTATGTCTATGGAAATGTATGAGGGCTTATTTTTTGCAGGGTGATCTGTAGTTTTTATTGATTTTGGGGTGTATATAAATTTTTGATCACTTTTGAATCAGTTTTTTTTTTGGCGGGGAGGTGAATCAATAAAACGTTAAATCGGCTATTTTTTCCATTACGTTATTCACTATATGGGATAAATATTTTATATTTTAATAGTTTGGATGTTTTGAGACATGGTGAAGCTAATATTCTAACCCCCCTCCCCCACCTTGGCAGGAACATCCATAGGAACATCACTGTGGCAGGCTTCGCAACCTTTAGATGGCCCGAGGCTGCTATGGCAACTGAACGGCTTCTTGGGTTTCACCTCTCAGATACCATAGTTGCAATTAACTAGCAGAAAAACAGCAGGAACCATGTGGTTATGACACCAATGCAGTTTCTGAGTGGGCGCCATCTTTAAAGTCCCAACTTCCGCCATACTTCGATGGTGGAGGTTGGAAAGGGGTAAAAGTTTGAGACAACACTTTTACAGTAATGAATGGCACAATCAATAGGACAAAGAGATAAAGGCCTCACACCAGACACTGTGCAGAAAGTCAGCCCCATTTAAGTGCCTGGTCCAGAAAAGCACTGTGCAGAGAAAAAACTGAAAGAGCCACTGTTATCAGTGTTAATCATTGTGTTTGTATCCCACAGATGAGAAAATTGTGACATATTCTGAATAATATTTCAATAATATAGGTTTATCCACTCTGAAGTAGACATATACTTATTATATGTTCTTTTGGGACATTCCAATTTCTAACTAATATGGGCAAAGTATGATCCCTGAAGATCATGATCTTCTGTATATGTGTAGCTTTAACCAGGTGGACAGTAGACGCAAGTGTCACATCAGTTGCCTCTGCAATTTGGCAAGTAGAGAGGTGGGATTTGGCTTGGGTTGGCCCACGTACTGTTAGGGAGGTTCCTGATTCCTCCTTTCCATAATGCCAATTAGCAAAAAAGTGAGAGAGGCTCAAAAAAAAATCACGGACCCTGTCTGCAATTTACACCATGTATTTTGCTTTACGAATAAAACAGACAAACCAAATAATTTACGAAACAGAAGCTCAAAGATTGGAATACATTATATTTTCTTGTGAATGTAATCTCACAGTCAAATGGGTCCCACTTTACTCATCTCAGTGATACTTTTCCTCTAAATGAAAAGGCTGCTTAAAATATATTGTTCCATTCATTCCGCATAGTGCTTTCTTCAGTTTGCCTGTTAAGTAGTAGCATCAATTATAACAGAAAATTCCCTGTTTAATCAATTTACAAGCTTTCAAGGAAACTGTGAATATGTGTTTTTTTACTTCTCTGTGAAGTGGCAAACCATTTAATTATACCACTTCATGTGCAAAAAAGTCGTGCAGTATTTGAATTGGAGCTGACGCGCTGGGTCTGGCTGCTGGAAACCTTGGTGACCAACTTTTATCTCTGGAGGAACTTGCTCCTAGGCAGACATTTCCCCTACAGCAGTCGAAGAAGGGGAACTCAAGGATTACATGGCAGCTAACATAATGTAATGCATAGGGGGGTTGGGCACGCCAAAGCAAGCCAGTTTTACTTCTTCCAAATCGCTATCTATGGCATGCATTTGACATAATGGGAATGAGACAACTCCTTTAATGGGCACCTTCCAAAAAAACTGGTATTCCGGTTGTATGAAGCCATTCTCTGTCCACAGGAAAGTGGATAACTATTAGATTGGTGGGGATCCTACTGCTGGCACTCCCACTGATCGGGAGAATGGGGGCCCTGTATCCTCTGCAGCACCCCTTAAATTAATGGAGCGGCCGGTCGGGCATGCTTGTGGCTGCTCCATTAATTTCTATAGTAAATCCAAAGATAGCCAAGCGCTGTATTCGGCTATCTACAGAACTCCCATAGAAATGAATGGAATGGCCAAGTGCATGTGGGACCAGCTGCTCTGTTCATTTTATGGAAGCTGCAGGTGGTACAGGGCCCTCATTCTCCTGAATGGTGGCGGTCCCACTGGTAGGACCCCCACTGATCTAATAATTATCCCCTATGCTGTGGATAGAGGATAATGTCAAACAACCAGAATACCCCTTTAAGTAACTACAAAAATGTATATTAAAGTGCAGTGAAAAACAATTTCCCTCTTTCTCTATTTTTGCATATTTGTCACGCTTGAATGGTTCAGACCATCAAATATTTCAATATTAGAAATAGAAACAGATAACCCAAGTAAACACAAAATGCAGTTTTTAAATGATCATTTCATTTATCGAAGGAAAAGTGTATTTAAATCTACCTACTGTATGTGAAAACATAATTGTCTCTCTAGCTGCTAAATCAGCCAGTTTAACCAACATCAATTGACAGTTGGGTTTATTTTCACTAGCCACACCCAGGGGTGCACCTGGCCTTTCTGCTGCCTGAGGTAAAAACTGAAACAAATACCCCCACCCCCCATGCCAAATTCTTAACCTTACCCCTTATCTCCAGCCCTACTGTTAAATACATACTTAGAAAACATTACATACAGCTTTACAAAACATACAGGATAATACAGCACCACATACCTCTTACATCCGGTAACGTCTCCTTTAACGTAGATGTTCTTTCCTTATATTATCCATTCAGACCAGACCGCCTTGACAAATTCTTTCAGATGCATCTTGTCGCCGCAGAGTTTGGCATACAGACATCTTGGGCTCCTCACTTTTCTATATTCCTCCTCTTCCTGGTGCCCCAACATCGTCATCCTGCTGCTACCCCTAATACTGTGCAAGCTGTGTCTCCAATGCACCCAATTACTATGCAGAAATTATACTTCCATACAGATAGTCGTCCGTCCCCCCCCAAGCGTTCTCAGACTGTCCTCAGTATAGAAATAGTGCCAAATACAGTACACTCAATAGTGATAATGCTCCCCAGTAGTAGCACGGCCCTCCAAAATAATTTGGGCATAGAAATGAAATGTATTTTGCTTGCATATTGCGGCCCTTAAAAATCCAGGCAATGGCCGAAAGCAGCATAAAGTTCATTAGAACTCAATTTGTATGAATAAAGGAAACGTGAATAAGGTGGCCAAGGGACACCATTTTTGGATATTCAGATGGATTTCCAAGACAGAAGTCTGAGCGGTGACACTACAGTGTCTAAAAATATAGCTTTTATTTTGCACCTGAAATACTAGGCAAAAAATAAAGAAAGAAATAATATAAATATATATATATATATATATATATATATATATATCACATGTATGTCTGTAGATGTGTTTCCAAAGTCATGTCTGCAGTCCATTCCAGTGGAGCATGCAACAGCCGGCTACGCAGTATGAACAGAGAATCCTGAACTGACATTAGCAGCAATAGTGGCAAGCTGCCCCAGGGAACACAGGTATTTTGTTGACGCCTGACAGCAACACTAACTGCATCACTTTCTGCAGTTTGCTAAATGCTGTTGGTGATGCTGATCAGCTGTTCTGATACATGCAGGGATGGCAGCCAGTAGCTCCCTTTCATGTTGGCGGCTCCAAAGCCCGGTCAATGCTGTGTATTGCCGCCACTCCCACTTTCTCTTAGGTGGTGCCACCTGAAGCAATCACCTCACATTGCCTCACAGGCAGTGCACCCCTGACCACACCTTGTCATGGTTACTACTAGGGATGAGGGAATCGACTTCGGATGAAACATCCGCAGTCGATTCACATAAAACTTTGTTTTAATACTGTACGGAGCGAGTTCTCAGTCCTGCACAGATCACTATGATCACGTCTGCTGACTAGAGTTGAGCGAACACCTGGAAGTTCGGGTTTGCGGGTCTGTCCAAACTTCGCTGAAAAGTTCAAGTTCGGGACCCGAACTTGACCCCGAACCCGAAGTCAATGGGGACTCAAACTTTGGGGCACCAAAATGGCTCTAAAAAAGTCCTGGAAAGGGCTAGAGGGTTGGAAATTGAAGCAAAATGAGGGTAAGAGTAGGACAAGTGCCATGCAAACAAATTTGGATAGGGAAGTAACTTAAAATAACATAAAATACATAAAAATAAAAAATAAACGTTCTAAACCTGAGCACAAGTGAGTGACAGTGGCACCTGGCAAGTGGCAACCCGCAAACAGAGGATGTGGCAGAAATGCCACCACAGCTTTCACCGTCACCAAGCATCTCCACACTATACCAATTAGAAAGAGAAATAGAAAGAGGAAGTACCCCCCTACCCACCCGCGATCCCTGGCCCTGAATGCCAGGATATCAAAATTCCTGGTCCTTTGAAATTCTGTCATTCTGTCTGGTGGAGACTTTTAAACAACTTATGGCGGTGGCTGTCCCACAGTATGTGGTTCCCAGCCGGCACTACTTTTCCAGGCGAGCCATCTCTTCCCTGCACAACCAAGTGGCGGACAAAATCAGGTGTGCACTGGGCAACGCCATGTGTGGCAAGGTCCACATAATCACTAATACGTGGACCGGTAAGCACGGGCAGGGAAGTTATATCTCCCTAACAGCACACTGGGTAAAAGTAGTGGCGGCTGGGCCAGAGGCGGATAGCAGTTTGGCTCATGTCCTTCCGCCCCCGAGGATTGCAGGGCATTTCTATTTGCCTCCTGTTGCCTTCTCCTCCTACTCCGCTTCCTCCTCCTGTACCACCTCCTCATCCGCTCAGCGTAACACCTTCACCACCAACTTCAGCACAGCCAGGGGGAAACGACAGCAGGCTGTTCTGAAACTCATCTGTTTGGGGGACAAACCCCACACCGCACAGTAGCTGTGGACGGGCGTGGAACAACAGACCAATGAGTGGTTGGTGCCACTGAGCCTGAAGCCCGGCCAAGTTGTGTGCGATAATGGGTGAAATCTTGTAGCAGCTCTGGGCCTAGCCGGTTTGACACACATCCCTTGCCTGGCGCATGTGTTGAATTCGGTGGTGCAGAAATTCCTGAACACCTGACAGTGAAAATCAATTAAGTTAATCCAGCTCTTAGATTCTGGTGGGACAAATTCACTTTTATTGGTGCTCAAGGACCCCTGCGGCCTCAGCTGCCGATGTGATGGGAAATAATTTTAATACATTTGTCGGTTAGATTGTTGGGTAACATTTTTACGGTTATCAGGACTTTTTATTATAAATCGTAACAAAAACTATACAAGGAACATTTAAAAAAGAGAAAATTAACCCGACCAGACTCCCACCCTACACCCCCCCCTTCACTCAAACCACTCATTAATGCCCATTCACAAACTATTTACAAATTTACTTAACTATAAATCAGATAAACTAAATAAACAAACAAAACTATATACATGCCTTACCCTTAACTTATTAGGCCAGTCATATACAACATGAGCGACTACATGCTGCAGTGCCTGCGCAATGACTGCCGAGTTGCCCACATTCTAACTTGTGCAGATTACTGGGTGGCCACTCTGCTGGATCCCTGTCAAAAAGACAACGTGCTGTCCTTAATTCCGTCACTGAAGCGTGATCGGAAGAAGCCAACGCTGGTAGACGCGCTGCTGATGGCATTCATACCTGACGCTGGGGGCTCGGTGGAAGCACAAGGCTAAAGCAGAGGAGGAGGAGGAGGAAAAAGTCGCCAACGCAGCTGGGTCACCACCTGCACCTCAGAGGGCAGGGTTAGCATGGCCAAAATGTGGAAAAGCTTTGTCACCACTCCACAACAACCAGCACCACCAGCAGATATGGAACGTCTTAGCAAGAGGCAGCATTTCAGCAAAATGGTGGAATAGTATCTGTGCACACACCTACACGTACTGACTGATGGGTCTGCCCACTGTCGTAGCTACAGGGGAAGCAGGGAAAGCAGCTGCTTTGGGCCCCTGACCCAAAAGGGGCCCATCCAGGAGGAGGAGGACTAAAAGACTTTGTCAGGACCCCCTCAACAGTATTATACAATGACATTATATACAGTGGCAGTATAGACAGCATAGAAAACGGATGGAACAGCTGCCTGGTCTGAGAGAGCGATCTTTAGTAGCCACAGGAATGGGGGCAGCATGAAAGGAAGGGGTTGCAAAAAAATTACTAGGGGAGGGGGGCTTCATTCAAAAATTTGCTGTTGGGCACAGTCATTTCTAGCTACGCCACTGGGTCTGCCGTATTCAACTTCTGGGTCTCCAAATTGGGGACATGGATACCGGCCTCACCCAACTATTGTTATACTACAACGCACCTACTCTTTGTTTTCTTTTTTAGATTTCCCAATGTTTTGGGGTCTAGTAACATAGTATATAAGGCCGAAAAAAGACATTTGTCCATCCAGTTCGACCTGTTTCCTGCAAGTTGATCCAGAGGAAGGCAAAAAACCCCTGTGAGGTAGAGCCAATTTTCCCCACTTAAGGGGAAAAAATTCCTTCCCGACTCCAATCAGGCAGTCAGAACAACTCCCTGGATCAACGACCTATCTCTAGTTGCTATAGCCTGAAATATTATTACACTCCAGAAATACATCCAGGCCCCTCTTGAATTCCTTTATTGTACTCACCATCACCACCTCCTCAGGCAGAGAGTTCCATAGTCTCACTGCTCTTACCGTGAAGAACCCTTTTCTATGTTTGTGTACAAACCTTCTTTCCTCTAGACGCAGAGGATGTCCCCTCGTCACAGTCACAGTCCTGGGGATAAATAGATGATGGGAGAGATCTCTGTACTGACCCCTGATATATTTATACATAGTTATTAGATCTACCCTCAGTCGTCTTTTTTCTAAAGTGAATAACCCTAATTTTGATACCCTTTCAGGGTACTGTAGTTGCCCCATTCCAGTTATTACTTTAGTTGCCCTCCTCTGAACCCTCTCTAGCTCTGCTATGTCTGCCTTGTTCACAGGAGCCCAGAACTGTACACAGTACTCCATGTGTGGTCTGACTAGTGATTTATAAAGTGGTAAGACTATATTTTCATCACGGGCATCTATGCCCCTTTGATGCAACCCATTATCTTATTGGCCTTAGCAGCAGCTGCCTGACACTGGTTTTTACAGCTTAGTTTGTTATTTATTAAAATTCCTAGATCCTTTTCCATGTCAGTGTTACTGAGTGTTTTACCATTTAGTATGTATGGGTGACTTGCATTATTCCTTCCCATGTACATAACTTTACATTTGTCAGTGTTAAACCTCATCTGCCATTTCTCTGCCCAAGCCCCCAATCTATCCAGATCCCTCTGTAGCAGAAAACTGTCCTCTTCAGTGTTAATTACTTTACACAGTTTAGTGTCATCTGCAAAAAATGATATTTTACTGTGCAAGCCTTCTACAAGATCATTAATAAATATATTGAAGAGAATAGGGCCCAATACTGACCCCTGAGGTACCCCACTAGTGACAGTGACCCAATCTGAGTGTGTAGCGTTAATAACCACTCTCTGTTTTCTATTACTGAGCCAGTTACTTACCCACATACAGATATTTTCTACCAGTCCGAGCATTCTCAGTTTATATACTAACCTTTTATGTGGTACAGTGTCAAATGCTTTGGAGAAGTTCAGATATACGACATCCACTGATTCACCCCGGTCAAGTCTAGAACTTACCTCCCCATAGAAACTGATTAAATTAGTTTGACATGACCAATTCCTCATGAAGCCATGCTGATATGGTGTAATTTGCTTATTTTCATTGAGATACTCCAAGATAGCATCTCTTACAAAACCTTCAAACAGTTTACCCAAACAGATGTTAAATTTACCGGCCTATAATTTCCAGGCTCTGTTTTTGGACCCTTTTTGAATATTGGCACCACATTTGCTATACGCCAGTCTGGTGGAACATTCCCTGTCAGTATGGAGTCCGTGAATATCAAAAATAAGGGTCTGGCTAGGACATCACTTAATTCCCTTAGGATACGGGGTGTATGCCATCCGGTCCTGGCGATTTGTCTATTTTAATCTTTTTAAGTCGCTGCTGTACTTCTTCCTGGGTCAGACAGGGCACTTTTAAAGGGGAATTTACTTTTACATTTTGCATTTCATCTGACAGTTTATTTTCCTCAGTGAAAACAGTGGAGAAGAAAATATTTAATAGCTTAGCTTTATCCTCGTCGCTTTCTGCAACTCCCCCTCATTGCTATGTAGAGGGCCGACTCCTTCAGATTTATATTTTTTACCATTTATATAATTGAAAAACATTTTAGGGTTAGTTTTGCTCTCTTTGGCAATTAATCTCTCGGTCTCTAGTTTGGCAGTTTTTATTAGTTTTTTACATATTCTATTTTTTTCCTTATAGTTTATCAGAGCTTCCTGGCTCCCCTCCTGTTTTAGTGATTTATATGCTTTCTTTTTGTCATTTATTGCTTTTTTACGGTTCTATTTATCCACATTGGTTTCTTCTTATTTCTTAGCCTTTTATTTCTATAAGGTATGCATCGATCACAATTAGATGTTACGATGCTTTTAAAAATCTCCCATTTTGTGGTTGTATTTTTATTTTTGAGGACTTTGTCCCAGTTAATTGGGCCTATGGCCTCTCTTAGTTGGCTAAATTTTGCTTTTTTGAAGTCCGGTATTCTTGTTCCTCCCTGTAGAAACTCTCGTTTGAAGGATAATTGGAAGGTTATTACTTTATGGTCACTATTTCCCAGGTGTCCCCCGACCTGCACGTCTGTTGTTCTATCAGGTCTATTGGTTAATACTAAGTCCAGTATGGCCGTCCCTCTAGTTGGGTCCTGAACCATTTGGGAAAGGTAATTGTCTTTGGCTATTGCCAAGAACCTGTTTCCTTTATGGGATGTACAGGTTTCAGTTTCCCAGTCTATATCTGGGTAGTTGAAGTCCCCATAATAACCACCTCATTATGGTTTGCCGCCTTGTTTATCTCGTTTAGTAATAGATTTTCTGCGGACTCTGGTATATTAGGTGGTTTATAGTAAACTCCTATTAGTAATTTATTATTGTTTTTGGCTCCATTTATTTCCACCCACAATGACTCCACATTTTCGTGTCCCTCACAGATGTCTTCCCGGAGTGTGGGCTTTAGACAGGACTTTATGTTAAGGCAGACCCCTCCCCCTCTCCGGTTTTGAAGATCCTTTCTGAACAGATTGTAACCTTGTACATTAACAGCCCAGTCATAGCTATCGTCCAGCCATGTCTCAGTTATTCCCACTATGTCATAATCCTCCTCACACATCACTAATTCCAGTTCCCCAGTTTTATTAGTCAGGCTTCTGGCATTAGTATACATACATTTAAGAGGTTTATGCATATTTTTTGCCCTACACCTTTCCTTCTGAACTTTTCTAGTCCCTCCTTCCATTCCTCCCCCAGTCCCACTACCTTGCCCCCGGTCTCTATCTGCACTATCTTCCCCTCCTATAATGTAATTTCCCTCCCCCCCAGTCCCTAGTTTAAACACTCCTCCAACCTTCTAGCCATCTTTCTCCCCAACACAGCTGCCCCTTCCCCATTGAGGTGCAGCCCGTCCCTACGATAGAGCCTGCAGCCGATAGCAAAGTCGGCCCGGTTCTCCATGAACCCAAAACCCTGCTTCCTACACCGGTTCTTGAGCCACTTGTTAACCTCTCTAATCTCCCTCTGCCTTTCTTGTGTGGCCCGTGGTACAGGCAGTATTTCTGAAAATACTACCTTTGAGGTCCTTGCACTAAGCTTTTCACCTAAATCCCTGAAATCATTCTTAAGGACTCTCCACCTACCTCTAACTTTGTCATTGGTTCCGATATGGACCATGACCGCTGGATCTTCTCCAGCCCCTCCCAGTAATCTGTCAACCCGATCTGCTATGTGTCGAACTCTAGCGCCAGGAAGACAGCACACTGTTCGGCGATCACGATCTTTGTGACAGATCACCCTATCTGTTCCCCTAATAATTGAGTCTCCCACTACCAGCACCTGTCTGGCCTGCCCTGCTCTCCTGGTCCCCTGCTTACTGGAGCTGACATTCCCCTGACCAGCAGAGGAAGTGTCTGGCTGCAGCAGTGCTGTCCCTGAGCTGCCATCCCCCTCATCTGCCAAACGTGCAAACTTGTTGGGGTGTGTCAGATCAGGGCTAGCCTCCCTGGTACTCTTCCCTCTACCCCCCTTTCTTACTGTCACCCAGCTAGCTACCTCACTTTCCTCAGCCTCCTTACTGTCACCCTTCCCCTGAACTACCCCAAAGACTGCTTGCTCGGTGAGCAGCAAACTCTTTTGCAAATTGTCAGTGGCTCTCAGTGTTGCAATATGCCCGTTTAGAGACTCGATGTGCGATTCCAAACGGGTAATTTGCTCACATTTTGAACAAAGATATGCACCCTCAAACGGCTGTTCCAGGACTGCATACATCATGCAAGATGTGCACTGGACGGCATTGTCAATTGTGCAAGACATACTAATGGGGATTACACCACAAAAACAAAAAAGTACAATATAATGTAGTTACAAGAACTGACGAATTTTAGTCCCCCACTGAAGTCCCTGAATCTGAAGTCACTTAATCTTAAGTCACACTTACACAACCACATACTTAATCAACCACGCGTCGCGACCAACCTCGCATTATATATATATCTACTTATATAAGTATACTGTAAATGAAACTCAAATACACCAGCCTGTTTTTTTTTCCTCTGGATTAAAAAAAAACAAAAAAAAACAAAAAAACAAAAAAAAAAAAACGTTGTTGGCGACTACCTTTGGCTTCACAGCCAAAAAAGGCTTTATGTCAGGCAACAATGTAACGGCCAATTGTAATGAATTAAGTTCCCTGTCTGTTATGCAGTGCAGGGGTACTTTTGAAAGAAAGAAGGGGTACAGATCACCCAACAATCTGAAGACTACCTAATTTACAGAATATATTTCCCAGTCAGGTATGCAGTGCAGGGGTACTTTGAAAGAAAGAAGGGGTACAGATCAACCAACAATCTGAGGGCCACCTAATTTACTGAATATATTTCCCAGTCAGGTATGCAGTGCAGGGGTACTTTGAAAGAAAGAAGGGGTACAGATCACTCAACAATCTGAAGGCCACCTAATTTACTGAATATATTTCCAAGTGAGGTATGCAGTGCAGGGTACTTTGTAGCCCAAGAATGTAACAGACGATTTTTACAAATTTACGTCCCTGTCACCTATGCAGAGCAGCAGGGGTTTGTATACGGCAAAACTGGCAAAATGTCACCCACCAATGGAACAGACGATTTTTAAAAATTTACGTCCCTGTCACCTATCCAGCACAAAAAGTGTTTTTTTTTTATAGCACCAATGTAAGTGCAGTATGTTACAAATTTGCTATCTAGGACAAAAAATTTGCTTTTTTATAGCAGCAACGTAACTGCAGTATGCAACGTTTTAATTGGACTATCAGAAATGCAGCATAGCCTGTAAATTTACTATCTTGCAAAAAAAAGTGTTCTTTTTTATATCGGCAAGGTAACTGCAGTATTTAGCGGTTTTATTGGACTGTCAGACATGCAGTGCCTGTTGCAGACAGATAAAAAAATGGCTTAAGGTTACAAAAAAATGTGACAGACTAATGTTATTGAATAATTTTCACTGCCAGGTATGCACTGCAGGCCGCAGGGGTACTTGAACGGCCAAAAAAGGGAATTTGTCCTCCACTGAGCTACCAGAACAGAATTAAAGTAATGCCCCTGGCACACATGCAGTTCACATGCAGTTGCAAGGGCACTGCACTTGCAAAAATGGCCGCCGACGCCCACCGAACTAGCAGGTGGATTAAAACTGATTTTTTTTTTCATTGTCACAGGGCTCAGGGCTGGGTACAAAAATGTAGCATAGCACCCTCAATAATCTCTGTAGTTTGAAGATTGAGCACCACCAAGTTCAACAGAATTCTTCCCTAATCGCTCCCTCACAGCAGCAGCAGCATCCTATCCCTACGCTGAGAAAAGCAGAGTGACGTGCAGCGCTACGTGACTCCAGCCTATATAGAGGCTGGGTCACATGCTGCTCTTGGCCAATCATAGCTTTGCCATTAGTAGGCATGGCTGTGATGGCTTCTAAGGGCAGACTAGTAAGACGCTTATTGATTGGCTTTCAAAAAGCGAGAAGAAATCGCAGAACACCGAACTCGAACTTTTGCGAAAATGTCCTGGTTCGGGTCCAGGTACCAAAAACCCTAAATTTTGGTACGAACCCGAACTTTAAAGTTCGGGCTCGCACAACCCTACTCCTGACCACAACTTCTTTCTGCATAATTGAACAAACCTATTTAGTATTAATGCCTCCTTTTATGCCCCAACTTGGTAATCTTCCCCGTTTAGGCCCCAGTAGATATAAATCCCCCCCCCCTCCCGGTAGTGCCCTATGTAAATATAACACCCCCGAGTAGTTGCCTCTTTACATATAATGCCCCAACTTGGTAGTAATCTTTCCTGCTTAGGCCCTAGTAGATATGACTCTCCCCCCCCCCATAGTGCCCTATGTAAATATAACGCCCCCAAGTAGTTGCCTCTTTACATATAATGGCCCCTCAGGTGTGGCCTCTTTACATATAGTGCCTCCTAAGTATGGCCTCTTTATTTAAAAGAAATGCCCCCCCGCCCCTTCCCAGGTCTGGCCTCCTTACATATAATGCTCCTCAGGTGTGGCCCCTTTACATAAACTGCCCCACACAGTAGTGGCCTCTTTACGTATAGTGCCCCTTAAATATGGGGCCCCCCCCAATAGTGGCCTCTTTTAATATTGTTTATTGCAAAGTGCCAACACGGCAATTTAACCTGAATAAAAAATATAGAATATCCTCCATGTACTTTATCACTTAGCTATAATAGCCTACATTCAGTGCCCTGCCCGTGACATTCATAGCACGCCCTGCGCTGATGAATGGCAGAAAAAGCCTAAGGCATATTGGTACACCATAGACTTTTTCCAGGGTGTGGGTGCCCACAAAAAGGGCTCTGAGTGCCGCCTCTGGCACCCATGTCATAGGTTCGCCACCACTAGCCTAGACACAGCCATACCTCCCAACTGTCCCAGATATGGCGGGACAGTCCCTGATTTCGGTGGCTGTCCCGCAGTTCAGAAATGGCTACGGCTACTTTCACACTCGCGTTAAGCTTTTCTGGCAGGCTGTTCCGGCAGGGGAACAGCCTGCCGAATTGGTACTACTATTTGCACATGTGTGCTTCCGGAAGTCCGCTGATCCTTATTAGTGAATGGGGCCGGGACGGACTTCTGGCAGCACATGTGTAGCACGGATCCAGCAGGAAAACATAAATAACCTACAAAAACTTCACCATCTTATTAGTCAATATCAAAAGCCCATGGAACATCGTTACACCTACATCCAAAAGAGGCCAATGGGACTCAGAATATATAAAAGTATCTTAGTATGAATATATAAATAAATAATTAATTAAAAGAAAAGAAAGTAGCAAAATGAAAACAATACAGAGAAGTTAGCAGGTGACAATGTTAAAATGATGGCCACTGTATCACATAGGAACGCCATAGATGTCTAATACACGTGATTATACTGAAAAAAGGTCCATATAATCAAAACCCATAGTTTCGGGAAATTACAGTCTCTGTGAAGGGATAAGCCATTACATCAATGAAATCATATCTCCGTTTGTGCCAAGCCTAACTTCATATATTAACCCCTTAAGGACACGGCCCTATTTCACCTTAAGGACCAGGCCATTTTTTCAAAATCTGACCATTGTGACTTTATGTGGTGATAACTTTAAAACGCTTTTTCTTATACAGTCCATTCTGAGATTGTTTTTTCGTCACATATTGTACTTCATGACAGTGGTAAAATGAAGTCGAAAAATTTCATTTTTATTTATAAAAAAATACCAAATTTACCAAAAATTTTGAAAAATTTGCAATTTTCCAAGTTTCAATTACTCTACTTCTATAATACATAGTAATACTGCCAAAAAAAGTTATTGATTTACATTCCCCATATGTCTACTTCATGTATCGATCATTTTGGGAATGCTATTTCATTTTTGGGGACGTTACAAGGCTTAGAAGTTTAGAAGCAAATCTTGAAATTTTTCAGAAATTTTCAAAACCCACTTTTAGGGACCAGTTCAGGTCTGAAGTCACTTTGTGAGGCTTACATAATAGAAACCACCCAAAATTACCCCATTCTAGAAACTACACCCCTCAAGGTATTCAAAACTGATTTTACAAACGTCATTAACCCTTTAGGTTTTCCACAAGAGTTAATGGCAAATAAAGATAAAATTTCAGAATTTCGATTTTTGAAAAATTTTCTGTTTGAATCCATTTTTCCAGTAACAAAGCAAGGGTTAACAGCCAAACAAAACTCAATTTTATTGCCCCGATTCTGTAGTTTTCAGAAACACCCTATATGTGGTCGTAAACTGCTGTATGGCCAAACTGCAGGGCGCAGAAGGAAAGGAGCGCCATATGGTTTTGGAAGGCAGATTTTGCTGGACTGGATTTTTGACACCATGTCCCATTTGAAGCCCCCGATGCACCCCTAGAGTAGAAACTCCATAAAAGTGACTCCATCTAAGAAACTACGCCCCTCAAGGTATTCAAAACCAGTTTTACAAACTTTTTAACCCTTTAGGTGTTCCACAAGAGTTATTGGCAAATGGAGATGAAATTTCGAATTTCTATTTTTGTTACCTTGTCTCAAAAAAAGTGTAATATAGAGCAACCAAAAATCATGTTTACCCTAGAATAGTACCAACAAAACTGCCACCTTATCCTGTAGTTTCCAAAATGGGGTCACTTTTTTGGAGTTTCTACTGTAGGGGTGCATCAGGGGGGCTTCAAATGGGACATAGTGTCAAAAAACCAGTCCATCAAAATCTGCCTTCCAAAAACCATATGGCGTTCCCTTCCTTCTACGCCCTGCCGTTTGGCCATACAGTAGTTTACGACCACATATGGGGTGTTTTTGCAAACAAGAGAATCAGGGCAATAAATATTGAGTTTTGCTTGGCTGTTAACCCTTGCTTTGTTACTGCAAAAATGGATTAAAATGGAAAATTTGCAAAAAAATAGCTGTTTTGGGACTGTTTTTATTTTTGTTATTTACATAGTTGAACTGACAGGTTAGATTGTGTGCTATTTCTATAGAGCAGGTTGTTACGGATGCGACAATACCAAATATGACTACTTTTGGGGTTTTTGTTTCAGTTTTACATAATAAAGCCTTTTTGAAAATAATTTTTTTAGTGTCTCCACATTCTGAAAGCCATAGTTTTATTTAATTTTTTGGGCGACTGTGTTATGTAGGGGCTCATTTTTGCGGGATGAGATGGCGGTTTGATTGGCACCATCTTGGGGTGCATATGACATTTTGGTCGCTTACTATTACACTTTTTGTGATGTAAGGTGACAAAAAAATGGCTTGTTTGACAACGTTTTTATTTTTATGTTTACGGCGTTCATCTGAGGGGTTAGGTCATGTTATATTTTTATAGAGCAGGTCCTTATGGACGTGGCGATACATAATATGTATACCTTTTTTATTTATTTTGGTTTTACACAATAATATCCTTTTGAATGAAAAAAACATGTTTTAGTATCTCCATAGTCTGAGAGCCATATATTTTTCAGTTTTTAGGCAATTGTCTCAGGTTGGGTATCATTTTTGCGGGAGGAGGTGACGGTTAGATTGGCACTATTTGGGGGTCATATGACTTTTTGATCGCTTGCTATTACACTTTTGTGATGTAAGGTGGCAAAAAAATGGCTTTTGACAAAGTTTTTATTATTTTTTTACAGTGTTTACTTGAGGGGTTAGGTCATGTGATATTTTTATAGAGCAGATTCTTACGGACGTGTAGATACCAAATATGTCTACTTTTTAATTTTTTTTTACATTTAACACTAAAAGCATTTTTGAAACAAAAAAATCATGTTTTAGTCTGAGAGGCATAGTTTTTTTATTTTTGGCCAATTGTTTTAGGTAGGGGCTCGTTTTTGCGGGATGAGATGGCGGTTTGATTGGTACTATTTTGGGAGGCAAACGCCTTTTTGATCGCTTTGTATTACACTTTTAGTGATGCAATGTGCCAAAAATGGCTTATTTACACCATTTTTGGGGGTTTTTTATGGCGTTCACCTGAGGAGTTCAGTCATGTGATATTTTTATAGAGCAGGTTTTTACGGACGCGCGATACATAATATGTGTAGTGTATTTTATTTTTTTAGTTTTTATTCAGTGTTATGTGTTTGTTTCATTTTTTTCACTTTTTACATTTTTTTGACCCAGACCCACTTGGTTCTGAAAGATCCAGTGGATCTGGTGTCTGTATAATACAGTACAGTACACTATATAGTGCACTGTACTGTATTTTAGTACTTAGAAAGTCTGAATAGACCTTTAGCAGGTCTATTCAGACTTTCAGCACCATGGAGAGCAGGACGCTTCTGAGAGCGTCCTGTCTCCATGGCAGCCATCACCCCTGCCATAACTGGGCAGGGGTGATGAATAGGAGGAGGAGCACCCTCCCTCTTCGATCCCATCCTGTTGGGGGCTGCAAAGGCACAGCAGCCCCCGATGGGAGAGGAGGGAGCGCTCCCTCCCTGTTAACCCTTCCATACCGCGGTCCGTACGGACCGCGGTACGAAGGAGTTAAACGGCTGGCATCTGCAGCACAGATGCCAGCCGTTTCTATCAGAGTGTCAGCAATGTGCTGACACTCTGATAGAACCACTAGACACCAGGGATAGATTACAGGGAGGCGGGCGGGGATCGCAATCGCGATCCCGCCCGCCGCACCGCCCGCCTCCCGCCCGCCTCCGCCGCCCGCAACAACCCCCTGCACCCCGCAGCCACAGTATGATTGGGGGCTGCAGGGGGTTAAAAATCTGTTTGGGGACATTAACTCTCTGATCCCCGCGGTCATAGACCGCGGGGATCAGAGATCGCAATGACGCTGCAAACCGCAGGTCTGAATTGACCTGCGGTTTGCAGCGATCGCCCATATGGGGGGGTCACAGGACCCCCCTGGGCATTGTAACAAGGTACCTGCTGAATGATTTCAGCAGGTACCTTGTTCCGATCACTGCCAGCTGAGCAGCAGTGATCGGAACAACTCATGACGTACCGGTACGTCATGTGTCCTTAAGGACTCGGGAAACATGCCGTACCGGTACGTCATGTGTCCCAAAGGGGTTAAAGACACGAAAGATGTCCTATTGAAATTACAAGAATTGGAGTTCAATGAAAATACGTACATTGCAACACTAGATGTTGAGGCAGTTTATACAAGTATCGAGCACTCCTTGGGCACTCAGGCGGTGGAATATTATTTAAATACAAAAGGCACACAATTCCAACAGCAGAATAAGTTAGTTATCGCATTGTTACACTTTCTGTTAACACACAATTATTATTTTTTTTTTACACTAAATGTTATCTTCAAATTACCGGGACCGCGATGGGCATGATTTGCGCACCAAATTACGCTAATTTATTCCTAGGGTGGTGGGAGGAGAGAATAGTATGTACGGACACAAATTCACAATTCACTAAGCACATATTATTTTGGGGACGATTTATCGATGATATTTTGATCTTCTGGGAAGGCACCAAGGAACACTTTCACACATTTGTGGCAGCACTCAACGAAAACGGTATCGGTTTAAAATTCACGGCAGAAATTGATAAAAATCAGGCATGTTTCTTGGACTTGATCATTAATTTGGAATCTAATGGCAAGGTACAGACGGAGATATATAGGAAACCTATGTCAACTAATAACCTACTTACATGGCAGAGCTACCATCCTAAGTCTCTCAAAGCAGGTAGGCCCACATATCCGTGCAAGGAGGAATTGCTCAACAGAACAAGCCTTTGAGCAAGAAAGTAAAGTGCTCTATAAGAGGTTTATAGAAAGGGGATATCCCCCTAAAGTATGACATAGAGCTTATAACAGAGCGAAAAGAACAGACAGGGAACATTTACTAATCAATAAGCGAATAGATCAGAATACTTAAATTATAAGATTTGTGGGAACGTATGATGCACAAAAGTTGGAAAGTAAGGAAAATAATGAAGAAACATTGGAACATACTTCTAGCAGATGAGGATCTAAAAGCTGCTGTACCACCGCATCCATCTATAACGTATAGAAGGGGAAAAATTTGAAACAATTCCTAGTGCATAGTCATTTCAAAAAGCAGAGGGAAAAACTATCGATATCCACCTGGCTTTCGATTAAGGGATTATATCCATGTGGAAGCTGTACTTTCTGTGAAAAAGTGCATCCAAGACATAGCTTTAGGAATCCTGTAGACAACAAAGAGTACTAAATTAGAAGCTACATAAATTGTAAAACAATGGGCATTGTGTATGTCGCTAGTTGCAACTGTCCGAAACTATGTAGGCAAAACAATACAAGAATTTCGTAGACGTATCTCGAAATATCTAAGCGACATATATAAAAAAAAGTGACATAGTATTGTCAAGACATATTAATGAAGCTCATAGAGGAGATACATCCAACTTAAAGGGGTTCTGCAGTTTGTTACAACTGATGATCTATCCTCAGGATAGATCATCAGCATCTGATCGGCCGGGGTCTGACACCCGGGACTCCCGCCGATCAGCTGTTTGAGAAGGCAGCGGCGCTGCAGCAGCGCCGCTGCCTTCTCACTGTGTACCTCTGCTAGAGCCCCGCCCAGTGACGTCACGACTTGTATCCAAGTGGCGTGGGCGAGGCTAAGCTCTGTTCACTGAATGGAGCTTAGCCCCGCCCACGCCACTTGATACAAGTCGTGACGTCACTGGGCGGGGCGCTAGCAGCGGTAAACAGTGAAAAGGCCACGGCGCTCCTGCAGCGCCGCTGCCTTCTTAAACAACTGATCGGCGGGGGTCCCGGGTGGAGCTTAGCCCCGCCCACGCCACTTGATACAAGTCGTGACGTCACTGGGCGGGGCGCTAGCAGCGGTAAACAGTGAAAAGGCCACGGCGCTCCTGCAGCGCCGCTGCCTTCTTAAACAACTGATCGGCGGGGGTCCCGGGTGTCAGACCCCGGCCGATCAGATGCTGATGATCTATCCTGAGGATAGATCATCAGTTGTATCAAACTGCAGAACCCCTTTAAGATTCTGGGGGATCCAGCAATTGAAAGATGGCCCAAGACAAGGCATGATAGATGGAAAATTAATGGAATGTGAGGCTAAGTGAATATATAGGTTAAAAAGCCTAACACCGAATGGCCTGAATGAAGGTTTTACGTTTGCACCCTTTATAAAGCGTGGTATAAAGAAATAAACAAGATACTATTGCGTACCTAAGCAACAGTCTGAACCTTTGAAAAAGAAGCTCGGTAGAAGTATAAATAAGTGAATAGTCAGGAATGATAACAAAAATTAATTAACAGCCAGTTATACAATTGACAGTGTACTAGATATAGCAACCTCTTATGATATAATAGTGCATCCATAATGAAGCGATTACCTTTATTCATGTCAGTGGAAGAAATTCCCATAGGGACCAGCCGCGAAATAAAGCGCAGAATAAATGGAGTAGAAAATCTTAAGTTCCTAGTCATGCGCAAGATACTAGCCTTGTCCATCCAATCTAGATTTTAAGTCTAAAAACATGCGCACTATGGTAACCAGAACGGACTGCAGTCTAAGTCCGCAGACATGCGCAGTGAATCAAATGAACAACGATAGTCTAAGTTCGCAGACATGCGCAGGAATAAAAATGAACAACTTTGGAGTCTATCTCCAATGTCATGCGCAATGCGCAATGAACCGGGCAGAAAAATTCTAAGTTCTAGCGCAGATGCAGGGAATAAACGTCATGATGACAACAGAGGGCGGGCGAGTTATTTGTCCAATAAGAAAGACTGTTAGTATGGAGACAACCTAAAGTGAATATGCTATGATTGCACTGACTGACGGAAACTGTGATGACGATATCAAAGGCGGAACCAGAGCCTTTAAAAGATCTTCCCGGGCGGCAGACCAGCATTTATTGCCCGTACCCCTGATGACGCTAGCTCGCTAGCAAAACATGTCGGGAGGCAGTGCTGGAAAGCGATTTTAAATAATCAGCCAGAAAATCTTGATCATAAAATATAGACACAAGTCCACTATAGTGGTAGCGCGCAACCACCAGTGGTGTATCAATACTCATATTGCAATCAATGACAGCAATAGCATAGGTGTCTGGCAGATAGATTTTAACGGTCTAGAGTAAATTAAATACAGCTAATAAAAGTTAAGTTTTAATTTTAATTACCGTATGTAATGGTAGAGGTCAAGAAAGGTTTAAGGGTTTAAGTAGAGGCAAGTTTAAAGGAAACCTTACCGACTACCAGGGTCAACAGGATAGAAGTCTAACTACTGTGAGGGGCACATATCTGGGCATAACTATTGTGAAGGTGGACTTATCTGGCATAACTACTGTGAGGGGGCACACATCTGGGCATTACTACTGTGAGGGGGCACATATTTGGGCATAACTACTGTGAAGGGGGCACTAATCTGGCCTTAACTACTGTGGGAGGGGCACATGTGAGCATAACTACTGTGAAGGGGGCACAATGTGGACATAACTACTGTAAAGGGAGCACCTTAAGCCATAATTACTGTGAAGGAGGCACCTGTGGGCATAACTACTGTGAAGGGGGAACATGTGGGCATAACTACTATGAAGGGGGCACAATGTGGGCATTATTACTGTGAAGGGGGAACATGTGGGCATAACTACTATGAAGGGGGCACCTGTGGGCATAACTACTATGAAGGGGGAACATGTGGGCATTACTACTGTGTGTTGGCACAAAGTGAGAAAAATTAATAGGTGGGGGCATTAAGGTGACTGGGTGTTTATAGTTGTGTTTTGGGCAGAATTTGAGGCGTGGCATAGTATGAAAAAAATTGCCGCAGTGAGGCCTTATTCACACATCCACAAGTGTTTTGCGGATCCACGGAGCCGCGGATCCGCAAAACACGGACACACCGGCAATGTGCATTCCGCATTTTTGCGGACCGCACATTGCCCGAACTCCATAGAAAATGCCTCTTCTTGTCCGCAAATGCGGACAAGAATAGGACATGCTCTATTTTTTTTGCGGAGCCGCAGACCGGAAAATCGGCGGCGCGCTCCGCAAAATCGGATGCAGAGAGTACAGTGTGTGCTCTCCGCATCGTTCCCGGCCCCATTCACAGTCAATGGGTCCGCATGTATTCCGCAAAATTGCGGAATACATGCGGACTACATTGCGGATGTGTGAATAGGGCCTGAACTACGCATGCCATACATATTGTCCCACTTTGAGTTTTTCAAAAGTTTGGAGGTATAACACAGCCCATGTGTGAGAGACAGGTTCATGCAGCTCACCTATTTTTGTTAGTCCAATGGTCCAGTGTTGCTGCTGGCTCCTGTACCCCACTCTGTGCTAAGTATGCTAGGTAATGCCCTGCTTTTCAGCGCTGTCATCCACAATCACTATGAGTCAGTACCTCTACACTGCTATAGATGGCACTGCTGCACTCTGTAGTCTTGTATATTGTAAGAATTGATTCTTGGAGTATATTAGATCAATAGTTCATTCAGTTCAGTTAGTTCACAAGTCACATGATCCATTCCCTATCAGCCTGTGCTGCAGGGCAGGCTATGGGCTATAATATAGTTACATTTGCTCCACTAAATTAACTGCTTATTCTTATTCAACCTGATGGACAATGATTATAGGTTATAAGATACACGTTCCAAGGTTTTTCTGTCAGGTTTTTGTTCTACTTTCCTATTTTATACAGTATAATATAGCAGTAAAATAAAAAAGTAGTGGTGAGAATTACAGATATTGTCATATCTGTAGCAGACACTGCCCCTTTAAAACATTAATTATAATAAATATTAGTGATGAGCGGCAGGGGCAATATTCGAATTTGCAATATTTCACGAATATTCAGGCAAATATTCGTCATGAATTCGCTATTTTCTTGATTGCGAAAATAGGCAGAGTAATATGCGCGTATTGCGTGCACAATAGAGGCGCGGGTCACTTTTGCTACATTTTTGAAGCTGCTATAAGTTTCCTGAGACTGGAGAAAATGGTTGCCACGGCAGAACATTACAATAGCTTTATATGCAGATAGAGTGCTTCAATACATTCGCCATTGAGCAAATCTGCAATTAATGATGCGTATATTTTGGTGCAATATGTGCAAATTCACATTTTAGCAGGTCTGACTACATATTACTGATTGGTGCACTAAGTATTGTTGTGAACTTGACATCACAGCACTATGTCTGTAGCATGTATGTATGGACAGCAGAACACTATATCACTATCTAACCTACACTGACTATCTCCCACTATCTTTAATATATATATATATATATATATATATATATATATATATATATATATAAGCTAACTAACTATCTAATGTATTGTGACAGCAAAACACAGAGCACAGCAATAACACTGCTGTCTCTCTCAGAACTGCAAAAAGCTGCAGAAAATGGCTGCTGGGAAGGTTCTTATATAGCAACTTTCCTATTGGTTGCTAGGGATGTTGCTAATCTCAGACAAAGACATTGCAGCCAGGGGCATAGCTAAAGGCTTATGTGCCCTGGTGCAAGAGTTCAGCTGGGGGGCCCCCTTCCCTCGGTGCTTTCTGCGTCTTATTATGCGGCACAAGGGTCTTTGGGACCCCTCAGGCTCCTGGGCCCGGTAGCGGTTGCTAGCTCTGCACCCCATATAGCTAGGCCCCTGATTCGCGATTCGAATATTCGCGTCCAACACTAATAAATATATCTGAACATTTTGATAAAACTATAACTTATCTAAGGAGCTAGTAAAGCCTCTCTGTGCTAGATCTGTGTTTCTAATAATTTCTCAGCAGTATTCCAGAGCCAGAGAAATAATAAACTAAAGGATCTAATCTTCTGAACTAATCTTTTATATGAACTAGATAAGAATGAATTAATCTGCAGAAGGAACTAGATTGCCCATCAATACAAACTAATCAATACAACTGACAAAATGGCCAGAAATAGTGTTATTCCTCATGTACACACACTGTACTACTGATTAATGAAAAGTTTGTTAGAACTTAGGTACGCTCTGAGCCACTTATGACCTAGCAAGGACTTAAAGGGCTTCTGTCACCCCCAAAATGCATTTTTCATTAGTTGACATTAGCTATCCGCTAATGTCAGCTGATCTCAAACATACTTTTCTTATTGTCCTGTGTGGTTTAGTTATTTTTAAAAACGTACTTTTATGATATGCAAATCGCTTCACTACCAGCAAGTTGGGCGGTAACTTGCTGGTAGCCGCATCCTCCACTTGCCGACACGCCCTCTTCTCCTGTTGATAGACAGGGCAAGCGAGCGCTCTCCTCCTCCAGCTGGCCCTGTCTGCAGTTCAAATCCCGCTCCTGCGCCGTACCGGTCTTCATTCGGCGCAGGCGCTCTGAGAGAAGGGCGCTCGCTTGGCTGCTCCTTCCTCAGTGCGCCGATGACGTCAGCCCTACACTTTCCGGGTTACCGCCCAACTTGCCGGTAGTGAAGCGATTTGCATATCCTAAAAGTAAGTTTTTTTAAAATAACTAAACCAGTTAATAGCCGTTTTATGTGTGTGTGAATGTACCCTAATACAAGCTCCCTCCAAAAGGATTTATTGAGTTTATCCACAAGAGAGAGCCAGGTTGCAGGAGGGGTCAGGAACCTTACAGTCACATCCTCTTAGACCTTAAAGGGGTTATTTGGGAATTATTTAAGGTGGCTGCAAGCAAACTGTCCTAGAATTTAGCAGGACTGGTTGTCTCCACTTGCAGAGCTCCCCTGGGTGGTGTGATGGGGCAGGGAATCGGTCCACTCTGATAATTTCTCAGAATAGGATCTGATGCCCGCCACAATCGGACGCATACGGGGTTAAGGGAGGAGCGGTGGTAATCCTGGACAGCAATATATACAAGGAGCAACTTCTAAATATGCTGAATGATAAAAATACATATTTGCTGCTGGATTCCAATCCGCTCGTCCCTTACCAGGAGAAGCTGTATAGCATTCTGTTGGAGGGGCAAAGACTGGGAATTCTCTCTAAAAGAGAAGTGGAGTATATTTATGTGGAAAATGCAACCACACCAATTTTTCACACACTCCCCAAGGTGAATAAACTGGGTTTTCCACCCCCTATGCTTTCGATTGTGGCGGGCATCAGATTCTATTCTGAGAAATTATCAGAGTGGACCGATTCTCTGCTACAACCACTCATATCCCTGATGCCGGGTTACCTGAAGGACAGTCGCACAGTGCTTCAGAATTTCTATAATTTCAAGTGGAGTGGTGATTATATCTGGGTTTCGGCTGATATTACCGCACTATGCACTAACATTCCTCAGGATTCGGCCATTATGGCTCTTAAATGGTTTCTGGAGCACTACAGCAACTATACTTTGGAATTGCAGGATTTTTTGTGCATATGTGTGGATTTTCTTATGAGACATCATTTCTTTATGTTTAATAGGAAATATTATCTCCAAATGTCAGGTGTCTCAATGGGAGCCAAACACTCACCATCCATAGCAAATATATATATATATGGCATGGTGGGAACGACATTTTTGCTTCTTGATGACGACCCATTTGCTGGATACATAAAATGGTATGGATGTTATACAGATGATATGCTGTGGGTTTGGAAGGGAGAGGAGAATATGGTAGCCCAGTGTGTCAATTATCTCAATAACTGTACAGATTCCATTAAACTTATGTTAGCGATTCAGCTAAAATCGACTTTCTTGATTTACATTTGGAATCGGACCTCTTTGAGGGAGCAGTCACTACTTGTACTTTTATAAAAAAGACATCTGGGAATACCATTCTTCTTGCCTCCTCCTGCCACCCACCACATGTCTTAAACTATATACCAAAAGGGGAAATGATCAGAGCAAGACGCAATTGCTCCACAGAGGGCTTATTCTCAAAAGCAACAGAGGTTATCACACATGGACTTCTCAGTAGAGGTTATACACTTCAAAATATTAATAAAAGCATTGCATTTGCCAGATTAAAAAATAGAGAGTCCTTAATTTTTTCAGACTATGAAAAAATCCTATAAACGTCAAAAATTGAAGAATTAAATTCTGCTCAAGAGGATAAACTGTTTTTATCGCTAATTACAGTAGAGAATATCCACACATATGCAAGATCATCTGAAAACATCTCCATGTCCTCAATTATGATGAGGAGTGGAGAGAGTGGTATCTGGAGGCATCAAATGTAGATCTAAAAAAGCACCCACAGTGGGACAAAAACTTAGCCCCAGTTTGTTTATTGACACTATCGCTTGGATATGCTCCTGGCCAAAAACCACTGGCAATTATAAATGTGGAAGTAGGAGATGTATATGCTGCCGATATATGTGCGTTACTAAGGAGGCTACGTCCACAGTGAAAACTAACAGACACTTTGAAACAATATATTAATTGTAACACAGAATTTGTTGTGTATGTTATCACGTGTAAAAAATGAAAACTTCAGTATGTTGGATGCACTATGAAAGAGTTGAAAATACGCATTAGAAAACATCTTAGTGACATCCCTTATTTTCAGACTCATAATGTATCGGCGGCGACTTTCCATTTCGCCTCTATTCATAAAGGGGACGCATCTGCGTTTTGTGCACAGGGGATCGAAGTGGTGACATTGCCTATGAGAGGAGGGGACTGTAGACAAAAACTTCTCAGTAGGGAAACCTTCTGGATGTTTTCGCTTGACACTTGTATACCAAAAGGGCTAAAAAGAAAAAAAGATCTTACTCTGCAATACAACTAAGATGTTCTCATTATGTATATGTATGCACCACCTGTGATGCTGGATCTCCTCCCCTGGATCACTGAATGGCTCACATTCTAGGTTCCAGGTGCAGGATACCTTGCTAACTAGAAGGGGTTGGACCCTGTGCTGTATAAAAGGAATGGTTTTAATACTCTTTGTTATGTCTTGATAAAGGGCTGGATTCTGTAGCCCGAAACGCGTCACTTTGATGTCATTTTCTGTGACTTTGGTGGATTTTATATGATGAGCCAATAAAGAACCTTTTTTATTCCATAAGAAGCTGGATTCCATTTTTCCATTGGATACTTCATAAGGCCCAGTTCTGGTCTCTTTTCCGTGCTTCTTGGATTAAAGGTAGAGGTGAGAGCTGCAGCCATTTGAACTATTGCTACTATATTGCATATATACCATATTGGTGAGTGTTCCTATCAGGCTGTTCAGCCATGATGGCAGGTCGTAGGCAGGATCACATCATTACCAACTGTTGTAGTGCAGTGTAGTACAGGGGTCAGCAACCTTTGGCACTCCAACTGCTGTGAAACTACAACTCTGGGAGTTGTAGTTTCAGAACACCTGGAGTGCTGAAGGTTGCTGATCCCTGGTGTAGTCTATCCTCAGAAGCTGAATGGGAGCTGAGCTATAGTAACCCTGCCAACATGGCCACTAGGCTTCAAATGGAGCTGTGCTTATGGCTCCATTTAAAGTGTTAGTTCTGGCTGCAGGAAACTGCTGATTGTGGGGGTGCCATGTGTCGGACCCAAAGTGATCTGATATTGATGACCTATCCTGGGAATAGATCATTAATATCATTAACCTAAAAAACCCCTTTAAAACAAAATGTCATAAAAGTCAAACTTATTACAAAAAACACAAAGAAAGTCATATAGAAGGGATTTTTTACAACACTGCACTCACATTGCATTATAACCGCCTGAATTTATTTTCTACTTCTTTTTCAGCACTGCAACAATGCAATGTATGTTAATAAATGCAGTTTTTACAGCAGTTTTCTCATAATCAATACTTGCAGCTCATTTACAGAAACCGTTACAGAAAATTAAATTCAATGGACAAAAACTGCACCAAATCCACAGCAGTATGTGAACACCAGGCCGAAGCAGCAATTTACTGTATCACAAATAACCACGCAAATCTGCTGAATATACTATTAAAGGGCATCCATCTGCAGATTTATACTTATGAACCTGGCTGACCTGTTGTATGTGCACTTGGCAGATGAGGGCATCTGTGTTGGTCTCATGTTCATATGTACCTGCATTACTGAGAAAAATGATGTTTTAATATATGCAAATAAGCCTCTAGGAGCAACGGGGGTGTTGCCATTATACCTAGAGGCTCAGCTCTCTTTGCAACTGTGTAAACATCATCACACCTAAATCCTCTAATTCAAATTCAATTAGAAAATGTCTCAGGTCGTGCGCTGTTTGGTTTCATGGCCATGCCAGAACAGCCCTGTTTGGCTTTCCCTTAAAGCAAGTTGATCAGTACTGGTTTAAAGGAGTTTCTTGCTGGGAGAATATCAGGAAAGAACGTTTGTGCACAGGATCTTGTGCGCAACTTTGTGCACAACTTGTCATCCTTGCATACCTCCAAACTTTTGAAAATTGCAAAGGGGGACAATATCTGCAGCGCACGCAGTGCCATTTTTTCATGCCAGGCCACACCTCTAACTCCGCCCAAAGCATATCTATACAGACCCAGTCCTCTTAATGCCCCCAGTAGTAATAATTCCTCCTTCAAACCAGCACACAGTAGTAATGCCCATGAGGGACATTTACACCTGATTGTGTGATAGATCCAATCACTGGGTCGCTGCTACAGCCAGTGATTACCTCCGCAGCATTTACAGCGATTTCAAGAAAGTATCAGGAAGTGGGGTGCAGTGGAAACCTGGCACCATCAGAACTGCAGTGGTTGGGGATCGGTGAGGTGAGTAAAAGTTCTTTTATTTTTTAAAGTCCCCTGGGACTTGCACTTGAATACCCATTTAAATATATATCTTTTAAGGTTCAAATTGTAGCAAATAATGAAAAATACATAAGATGAGTCCTAATATACAGGTAGGAACTAGAAATAGCTTAGGAGAAATGTATTAAGTTTATTAATACATATTTATTTCCCAGATCAAGCAGAGGGACATTTTAGAAGCAAAGAGGGACAGAGGGACTTGGGTAAAAAAGAGGGACACTTGGGAGGTATGCGTTTGTACGACTTTTTATTTCCATTACAAGTGACAACACATCTCCTGTTTATACTAGGGGAAGTGCTGCTGACAAACTGCAATTATTATGTCTTCATAAAAGATGTGATCGTTAACAAACAAAGAGTTTTCAATTCCTTGTTCCATCGTTTGACATGTTTACACTGGGCAATTATCAGGAATCAATGTTCATATCAATGATCGCTTAGGCAATAATCACCCTGCATAAAAAAGAGTAGTAATGAGAGATCTGCAAGCCTGCAGTTCCAATTGTTTCCTTTATTCATTATCCAAACAATGGATTTGGGGAAATAGAAATTATTCTACAACCAATCCAATGTAAAAGGTGAATTTTTCACATATAACAAACTTTTGGAAAACATTGCCCTCTGGTGTACTGAGAGAGTATTGCAGTGCAGGGGGTGCCACTCTCAGATACAATTATAACCAGCACTACTACAGTACCTTTAACCCACCCCTATGTATATAATGGGTCAGTCCAGCAATATTATACAAATTACAGGGCTGCTGTTTTATGTCAGGGGGTATGTAGTCTCCAGCCACTGTGACCAGGTTGAAACCCTTCTACAATGCTTCCTATTTCTATGCCTTTGCATCTTGGAAATAACTGTGAATAATAAAATAATTTCTCAGTTCATAAATGATATGACATAGGTTAGCAGCAGGTTTTATAGGAGGAACTGGATAGCTTCCTCTACTAGAATACAAAGCTGGCAGCTAGAATATGAATAGACTCCTGTACTTTATATAATGTAATTGTCCATATGAGTCCCACGACTAAAAGCTGGTACTCGTGATTACATGCATATCAATGACTGACTGTTCATTTAATTGGCCGTAGCTTAACTTAGATGTTTACTTTAATTAATTCATCCCCCGTGGGTCTGATTGCACCACAAATGTTATATAGCTTGCTATTCACGGCTGGTGTACACGGCTTGTTTCCATTCTTTTCAGGCTTTCATAAGAAAGTAAAATTTAAACGTTATAATTTTAATGTCAGAGGGGATCACTTAAGTGAACGAGTTTACAACAAGCCAGGCACAAAAGAATCGTGGGGGGACCAACCACACTTCAATACTTCTCCATTCTTGTTGAGACATCAATAACTGCCAGGCATTTTATCACAAATTCTCTTCTTGCAACTGTGGTGAAATTACAAGTGCTTCAAAAATTCCCACTGTTCCAACGCTAAATGGAGTTACAGAGCTGAGTAAATTACATATGGCCTTGGTTAGTAGCCTTTCAATATTCAAGCGATTGCGTAGGTCCTGTAATTGCTGCCTTTTCTTCAGCATAATTGAGTCTTTCGAATAAAATCTACCATGGATGAGGAGAATAAAATAAACATGTAATTTCACTACAGGCACAGAGAGGGGGATTTATCATGAGGGCAATATTTGAAGTCAGTTCTGCTTGAATCCATTTTGGTGTACTTTGTGCCAAATTGATCAAATGTGGCACATTGGGGGAGATATACTGAGACTAGCGTTAGAAACTAATTTTGAGCCCCAGAAGTTTTTTCGTTTTTGCATTTTCCTTTTTTAGTCCCTGCTTTTCTGGCAATAACTTTTTTATCTTTTCATTCACATAGCCGTATGAGGGCTTTTTTTTTTTGCATGACAAGTTGCACTTGTTAATTCCACCATTTAAAATTGCATACGATGTAGTGGGAAGCTGGACAAAAAATTCCAAATGGGCTGGAATTGGAAAAAGAAAACGCAATTCCGCAACAGTTTTATGAGTTTTGTTTTTACGGCGTTCCGTATATGGTAAAAGCGACCTGTTACTTTCATTCTCCAGGTCAGTACGATTACAGCGATACCACATATAGTATTGTTTTTCTTGCGTTTAAAGGGGTTGTCCAAGTTATATTTATTGATGACCTCCTATCCTCAGGATAGCTCCTGAGGATAGATCATCAATAAATATACCTTGGACAACCCCTTTAATATTAAAAAAAAAAAGACCTTGAAATGTATTTATTTTTTCGTAGCCATTTTCTGATCCCTATAACTTTTTTGTAGTTATGTGTAAAGTGTTGTGTGAGGGCACACTTTTTATTAAATGTTTTCTGTTTCGATGATTGCTGTATGGGATAAATATCTTTATATCTTAACCCCTTCAGGACCCTGACATTTTTCACCTTAAGGACCAGGCCATTTTTTGAAAATCTGACTTGTCACTTTATGTGGTAATAACTTTAAAACACTTTTACTTATCCAAGCCATTCTGAGGTTGTTTTCTCGTCACATATTATACTTCATGACAGTGGTAAATTTGAGTCAAAATATTTCATTTTTATTTATAAAAAAAACAAAAATGTAACAAGAATTTGGAAAAATTCGCAATTTTCAAATTTGCAATTTCTCTGCTTTTAAAACAGATAGTGATATCTCCTAAAATAGTTATTACTTTACATTTCCCATATGTCAACTTTATGTTTGGATCATTTTGTAAATTACATTTTCTTTTTTTGGGAAGTTAGAAGGTTTAGAAGTTTAGAAGCAAATCTTTGAATTTTTAAGAAAATTTCCAAAACCCAATTTTTAAGGACCAGTTCAGGTCTAAAGTCACTCTGTGGGGCTTACATAATAGAAACCACACATAAATGGCCCCATTTTAGAAACTACGCCCCCCAAGGTATTCAAAACTAATTTTAAAAACTTTGTTAACACTTTTGGTGTTCCCTAAAGAATTAAAGGAAAATGTAGATGGGATTTCAGAATTTCACTTTTTTGGCAGATTTTCCATTTTAATCCATTTTTTTATGCTAACAAAGCAAGGGTTGACAGCCAAACAAAACCTAATTTTTATTACCCTGATTTTGTAGTTTACAGAAACACTCCATATGTGGTCATAAACTGCTGTACGGGAACATGGCAAAACACAGAAGGAAAGGATCACCATGTGGCAGTTTTGTTGGTACTATTTTAGGGTACATATGATTTTTGCATGCTCTATATTACACTTTTTGTGAGGTAAGGCATCGTTTTTATTTTTGTTTTTTACAATGTTCATCTGACAGGTTAGATCATGTGCTATTTTTATAGAGCAGGTTGCTACGGTCGCGACAATACCAGATATGAAATTTTTTGTGTTGTCTGCTTCAGTTTTACATAATAAAGCATATTTTCTTTAAATAATTTTTTAGTATCTCCATATTTTGAAAGCCATAGTTTTTTAAATTTTTGTGGGGACTGTCATGTAGGGTCTCTTTTTTTGCGGGATGAGATGATTATTTGATTGGTACTATTTTGGGGTGCTTATGACTTTGATCGCTTGGTATTACACTTTTTGTGATGTAAGGTGACAAAAAATTGCTTTTTTGACATTTTCTTTTTTAAGGTGTTCACCTGAGGGGTTAGATCGTGTGATATTTTAATAGACCTAGTTTCTACGAACACTGCAATACCTAATATATCTACTTTTTTTATTTTTTTCATTTTTTAACACAATAAAAGCATTTTTAAGTGTCTCCATATTCTGAGAGCCATAGTTTTTTATTTTTTGCCCGATTGTCTTAGGTAGGGTCTCATTTTATGTGGGATAAGATGATGGTTTGATTTGTACTATTTTGGGGGCATACGCCTTTTTGATCGTCGGTGTTGCACTTTTTGTGATGTAAGGTGACAAAAAAAAATGGTTGTTTTAGCACAGTTTTTATTTGATTTTTTTCTACAGCGTTCAGGTGAGGTGGTGGATCATGTGATATTTTGGTAGAGCCGGTCGTTACGGACACGACAATACCCACTATGTCTGGTTTTCTTTTTTTTTTCAATTTTTTTTACAATTTTATGTTTTATTTTGGGAAATAATTTTTTTTCACTTGAAATGTTATTTTTATTCTAAAAACTTTTTTTCTTTTTATTTTTGTCCCACTATAGGACTTCAACTTCTGGGGTGTGATCCCCTCTGCTATGTATTACAATACATCCTGTTCCTGTATTGTAATGCATTGCATGTCAGCTTGTATGCTGACAGCTTGCCTGTGAGACCCAGCCTAAGGGCTGGATCTCACAGGCTTCCTTAGAAGGCAAGACCCGATGCCTATGGAAGGCATCGGGCTTGCCTTCTCTGCCATCTGATCCCTGCCACTGCAGCGCGGGGACCCAATGGAGATGCGGAGGGCACCCGTACACTTTGCAAACCCTCTGCATGCCGCAGTCAGCTTTGACCGCAGCATACAATGGGTTAATACACTGCATCAGTGTTTTCACCGATGCTAGTGTATGCAGCAGGGGCCCGGTTGTCAGTGACTGCCGGGTCCATGCCGCTGATTGGGTAGGCGCAGCTCCTGCACCCGCCCGATCAGCCTGCCGTACATGTACGCCGCTGGTCCTTAAGTGATGTCCACCGGCGCCGTACATGTACGGCGGGAGTCCTTAAGGGTTAATAGTCTGGGTGTTTTCGCAAGCAGCGATGCCCATGATGTGTATTTTTTTTATTTTCATTTTGGCGAAAGGAGGGCGATTCAAAAAAAAAAAAATATATATATATATAACAGGATCATAAAACAGAGTAAATCAAGAGGTGTGAATTAAGTTCCATAATTACAAATAATTAACACATGATGATCAATAAAGGAATAACATTGCACAAAACATGATTAAAAAGTGCCCTTGTGGGCACTAATAACCATTCTCAGGGGTGTTGCTAGGGTCTCAAAAGATCCAGGCCCTAAGCCCCAATTAATATGGCCCAGTTCTCTAAGTCGCCACCCCCCTCCCCCCACACACCTCATTTTGCTGTATTTGCTATACAGCAGCACATACCTCTCACATCCAGTGCCTCCCAGGTGACGTCTCCTCCGATGTAGATCTTCTTATTATCTTCTCAATTTGGTCCGTACAACTTCTTTCAGCAGTGCCTTGTCTCTGCAGAGTGTGACACACGGACATCTTGGCTTCCTCACATTTCTATCATTATCTCATAACCTGGAGTCCCCCACAGTGTTATCCTTCTGCTCCCCAATACCCCCAAATACTATCCTGAACAAAACTGCGTGACCCCCATAGTAATGCAATCTCTACAGTGCCCCCAACCATGATAACGCTTCCCAAGAGTGCCCCCATTAGTAGAAGAGCCCTCTAGTATTAATAATAAGCTCACAGAGCCCTCAGTAGTAATAAGGCCCCCCATAGTGCTCTTAGTAGAAATAAAGCGCATCTATAAGTCCCTCCTATAGAACCCTTCAGTAGTAATAGGAACACCTATAATGTCCCCTGGATTTATAATACCCCTACAGTGACCCTAGTATTTATACTGCCCCCTACTGTTATAATGCTCACACTGAAGTGCCCCCGGTATTTAGAATGCCCCCTGTAGTTATATTCCTCCCTTCACCATACAGTCCCATGTAAATAACATCACACCATCTCTCCTGCCCCCTCCAAAATACAGTCCAATGTAAATAACATCACTCCCCTCCCTTCAGCCCCTCCAATATACAGTCCTATGTAAATAACACTATTTTCCTTCCTCCGCCATAGAGTCCATGTAAATTACATCACACCATCTCTTCAGCCCCCTCCAATGTACAGTCCCATGTAAATAACATCCCTCTCTATCTACAGCCCCCTCCAAAATATGGTCCCATGTAAATAACATCACTTCCTCCCCAGCCACCTTTAACACAAAGTCTCAAATAGATAATATCACCCCCTCCCCAGCCGCCTTCAACATGCAATCCCATGTAAACATCACTCCCTCAACATTCAGTCCCATGTAAATAACATCATTCCCCCAACCATAACCTTCAAAATACAGTTCCATGTAAATCACCTCCTCAGCATTCAGTCCCATATAAAGAACATCACTGTTTGCCCTAGCCCCATCTGACATACAGTCCTATGTAACTAACATCACTCCCTCCCACAGCCGCCATCAACTTACGGCCCCATATAAATAACATCACTGTTTCCCCCAGCCCCATCTGACATACAGTCCTATGTAAATAACATCACTGCCTCCCCCAGCCTCCTCCGACATACAGTCCCATGTAAATAACATCACTCCCTCCCACAGCCGCCTCCAACATCACCCTGCCCCACCCCCTCCAACATTCAGTCCCATGTAAATAACATCACTTCCTCCCACAGCCGCCATCAACATACAGTCCCATGTAAATAAAATGATCCCCTCCCCAGCCACCTCCAACACTCAGTTCCATGTAAATAACATCCCTCCCTTCAGCCCTAACATACAGTCCCAGTTATATAACCACAACTCCCAGCATTGCTCTGCCTCTCTCTTCACTTACCTCTCCTCATGTAGCAGACCTAACCACAGCTTCTTCTCCCAGGACTTCTCCTATTCACTGCCCGCTTTCAACATTACCCTGCCCCACCCCCTCCAACATTCAGTCCCATGTAAATAACATCACTTCCTCCCACAGCCGCCATCAACATACAGTCCCATGTAAATAAAATGATCCCCTCCCCAGCCACCTCCAACACTCAGTTCCATGTAAATAACATCCCTCCCTTCAGCCCTAACATACAGTCCCAGTTATATAACCACAACTCCCAGCATTGCTCTGCCTCTCTCTTCACTTACCTCTCCTCATGTAGCAGACCTAACCACAGCTTCTTCTCCCAGGACTTCTCCTATTCACTGCCACAGTCCAGCTCTCAAGTGGTAAAGGTGCCCTGACCTGCTCTGCACAGATCCGGGCTGTGTTCACACCCAACGTAGAAGCAGCAAAAAAGTCCAAATGGATCCAGTGAGTAAAATCAATGATTCTTTATTTCTTCATTTAAAAAAAATGTATAAACCAGTAATCCTCCTGCATAAAATCAACGCGTTTCAACCATTAAACAGGTCTTCATGGATTCATAGTATAAAGTATTCAGATACAGGCATGTAACTGCTTTTAAAGCAAAAAGGGGGTAATGAAATCAATTAAAAATGTTAAGGAATTCCCACAGTGCAGGTGTAGGGTAAAATGTAGATAATATTAACTCTTGATGTACTGCCTGTGGCTGTAGACTGACTTGTACTAAAAAATATATATAAGTAAATAATATAATGACACCATGTACAATAATGCAGGAATGAGAATTGGAAACAATCGTATATTAATAATGTAATAAAAGATATGTATGATAATTAATTCCATAAGGGTGAGCTGTGTTAAATGGCAAAAATCCAGAAAGCTTCTCTCCAATCATAATTTTTTTGAAACTGCCCCCTTTTTTTACTTTTTCTATGGCAATTAAACTGAGGGATGCAACTTTACTATTAGGGCTCATTCAGACGGAAACTACGTCTGAAACTACGGGATAAGGTGGCAGTTTTGTTTGTACTATTTTAAGGTAAATATGATTTTTGGTTGCTCTATATTACACTTTTTTTGAGGCAAGGTAACAAAAAATAGAAATTCTGACATTTCATCTCCATTTGCCAATAACTTTTGTGGAACACCTAAAGGGTTAACAAAGCTTGTAAAATCAGTTTTGAATACCTTGAGGGGTGTAGTTTCTTTGATGGAGTAACTTTTATGGAGTTTCTTCTCTAGGGGTGCATCGGGGGGGCTTCAAATGGGACATGGTGTCAAAAAACCAGTCCAGCAAAATCCACCTTCCAAAAACCATATGGCGTTCCCTTCATTCTGTGCCCTGCTGTTTGGCCATACAGCAGGTTACGACCACATATGGGATGTTTCTGCAAACTACAGAAACAGGGCAATAAATATTTAGTTTTGTTTGGCTGTTAACTCTTGCTTTGTGGAAAAATGGATTAAAATGGAACATCGAAATTCAGAAATTTTATCTCCATTTGCCATTAACTCTTGTGGAAAACCTAAAGGGTTAACAACGTTTGTAAAATCAGTTTTGAATACCTTGAGGGGCGTAGTTTCTAGAATGAGGTCATTTTTGGGTGGTTTTTATTATGTAAGCCTCACAAAGTGACTTCAGACCTGAACTGGTCCCTAAAAAGTGGGTTTTTGAAAATTTCTGAAAAATTTCAAGATTTGCTTCTAAACTTATAAGCCTTGTAACGTCCCCAAAAAATAAAATGGCATTCCCAAAATGATCGATACATGAAGTAGACATATGGGGAATGTAAATCAATAACTTTTTTGGGCGGTATTATAATGTATTATAGAAGTAGAGAAATTGAAACTTGGAAAATTGCAAATTGTTCCAAATTTTTGGTAAATTTAGTATTTTTTTTAATCTCAGAATGGCCTGCATAAGTAAAAGCATTTAAAAGTTATCACCGCATAAAGTGACACTGGTGAGATTTGCAAAAAATGGCCGGGTCCTTTAAGATGACATAGGGCTGAGTCCTTAAGGGGTTAAAAAGCAGTTACATGCCTGTATCTGAATACTTTATACTATGAATCCATGAAGACCTGTTTAATGGTTGAAACGCATTGATTTTATGCAGGAGGATTACTAGTTTATAAAAAAAAAAATTAAATGAAGAAATAAAGAATCATTGATCTTACTCGCTGGATCCATTTGGACTTTTTTGCTGCTTCTGTACGTTGGGTGTGAACACAGCCCGGATCCATGCAGAGCAGGTCAGAGCACCTTTACCACTTGGGAGCTGGACTTTGTTCTACAGTGGTTGAGAAGGACCTGCAATGATGTCACCATTATGTGACCAGTGCAGGAGAGAAGGGCAGTGAAGAGGAGAAGTCCTGGGGGAAGAAGCTGTGGTGAGGTCTGCTACATAAAGGGGAGGTAAGAGAAGGGAGAGGCAGAGCAATGCTGGGAGTTGTAGTTATTTAACTGGGACTGTATGTTAGGGCTAAAGGGAGGGATGTTATTTACATGGAACTGGGTGTTGGAGGTGGCTGGGGTGGGGATCATGTTGTTTACATGGGACTGTATGTTGATGGCGGCTATGGGAGGGAGTGATGTTATTTACATGGGACTGAATGTTGGAGGAGGTGGGGAGGGTGATGTTGAAGGCTGCTGTGAGAGGGGATTATGTTATTTACATGGGACTGTATGTTGGAGGCGGCTGTGGGAGGGAGTGATGTTATTTACATGGGACTGTATGTCAGAGGGGGCTGGGGCAACAGTGATGTTATTTATATGGGACCGTATGTTGATGGCGGCTGTGGGAGGGAGTGATGTTATTTACATAGGACTGTATGTCAGATGGGGCTGGGAGAAACAGTGATGTTATTTATATGGGACTGAATGCCGAGGAGGTGATGTTATTTACATGGGACTGTATTCTGTTGTATTGGTCACATGACCTGTGATGTCAGGTCTTTCAGCTCTTAGTGCATTAGATTCCATTGTATTGCCGTCCTGAAAACGGCAAAACAGTTGTATCTAGCTGGCAGGAAGTACATTAGGGGCCTGGGACAAAACATCAGGGGCCCTTGTTCGGAATGTTTTAACCTAGGAACACCCCTGCCCGTTCTGGACAAAGGAGGTGGTCCTGGTATGGGCATTCCATTTATTTGGAGTGCCATGTTTGGACCTCACCCTGTGGAGGCTGGATGCGTGTCCCAGTTTGGGCATTCATTCCCATCCGTAATTGTCCTGGGGTCAAGTTGCCCTATTACAGCTCCAGGAGACCCCTGATGGAGCTTTAGCACTTTAATTTTACTTACAGTTGTGTTCAAAATTATTCAACCCCCACTGAAATTGAGTGTTTTGGCCAGTTTGACATTGATTTTGATCATTTCAGTCATCTTGTTTGCAATAAAATCAAAGAGGCACTTGTAAGTCAGACAAATATAACATAACATTTATAATGAAATAACCCCAAATGTCTTTTCTGTGCTCACATCATTATCAGTTTTATTCAACCCCCAAGTGACATTCAATCTTAGTACTTAGTACAACATCCTTTTCCAGTTATAACAGCTTTTAAACGTGAAGCATAGCTTGACACAAGTGTCTTGCAGAGATCTACGGGTATCTTCGCCCATTCTTCATGGGCAAAAGCCTCCAGTTCAGTCACATTCTTAGGCTTGCGCGCTGCAACTGCTTTCTTTAAGTCCCACCAGAGGTTCTGAATCGGATTTAAGTCTGGTAACTGCGATGGCCACTTCAAAATGTTCCAGCTTTTAATCTGCAACCATGCTCTAGTGGATTTGGAGGTATGCTTGGGATCATTGTCCTGTTGAAAGGTCCAACGTCTCCCAAGCCTCAGGTTTGTGACGGACTGCATCACATTTTCATCCAATATCTCCTGGTACTGAAGAGAATTCATGGTACCTTGCACACGCTGAAGCTTCCCTGTACCTGTAGAAGCAAAACAGCCCCAAAGCATGATTGACCCCCCGCCATGCTTTACAGTAGGCAAGGTGTTCTTTTCTTCATAGGCCTTGTTCTTCCTCCTCCAAACATAGCGTTGATCCATGGGCCCAAACAGTTCTAATTTTGTTTCATCAGTCCACAGAACACAAAAGTGGTTTGTCCACATGACTTTTGGCATACTGCAGTTGACTCTTCTTATTCTTTGGAGACAGCAAGGGGGTGCGCCTGGGAGTTCTGGCATGGAGGCCTTCATTACGCAGTGTGCGCCTTATTGTCTGAGCTGAAACTTCAGTACCCGCATCTGACAAATCTTTTTTCAGTTCCTCAGCAGTCACACGGGGACTTTTCTCCACTTTGCGCTTCAGGTAGCACACAGCAGTCGAAGTCAGCATCTTCTTTCTGCCACGACCAGGTAGCGTTTCAACAGTGCCCTTTGCCTTGAATTTGCGAATGATGCTTCCTATGGTGTCTCTTGGTATGTTTAACATCTTTGCATTCTTCTTATAGCCATTGCCCTTCCTGTGAAGAGAAACCACCTCTTCTCTTGTATCACAGTCATTTTAAATCTGCCAAATTGGTGCTTATTATGCTTGATTGCTGCTCCTTGACATCCAATAGGTGTTTTCAATACCTGATCGAAAACACTTGAATGAACCTCTGTTCTTAAGTAGTAGTCTCTAAGGGGTTGAATAATTGTGTCAATGAAGAAATCACAAAAAAAACATTTAATACTGTATTACAAAAACAATTGATGTCATTTTAGTTGCATTTGGTTCTTTAAAAAGTCCTTGTAAGATTTCATTCTGAACACAATTACAAATGTACACTAAATTCCCGAAAACCCTTTACAGCATTGGGGGTTAAATAATTTTGAACACAACTGTATATTTATTATTTCTTCTGCCCTTTTTTACATATGTATAAGATGGCGGTTGTGATTATGGCGCGGTTTGCACTGGTATTTCATGCCCATATTCCCTTTAACAATATGACGGTTGCGCTATATGTGCATCACCGCGCATATCCATGCTGGTGTTCACACTCCGCCACTTCCTGTCTCCATGTGACATCACCTGGACATGCGCAATGCCCATCTGTGAAGGCCGAGGTTGGCTCTCCTGAACACCATGTTGACCCTCTTGTGGTGAGCGCATCTGAGTCTCCTATCACCACTGTATTAATATTATTAAGGGATTGGTTGCACTAGTCACTTTATTGGTCACACACTAGATATTATTTTTAATTGTGACTTTCAATTATGGCTATTATGAATTATTTATTGTTTCAGCTACACTTATGTTCTGATATTGATTTATATGCTGTAGATTAATTATAATAAATATGTCTTGTGGAAATTGGTACACTTTTAATCATGTTTCGTGCAATTTATTCATTTATTGATCATCAAGTGTTCATTATTTTTAATTATGGAACTTGATTCCCACCTCTATATACTCTGTATTATGGTCCTTGTCTTTGCTTGAGAAAGGCTCTATTGTTGATCTGAAACCTTGCTGTTACCACATGGGTGAATAAGGGATTTGTTTTTAAGAGTGCTGCTCTTTTTCCTTTTTTGTATTTTGGGTAATCGCCTATTCCCTTTGGGCCTGCACCTGTCCTTTGTAAGGCATAGATCTGAACTATTATTTACACCAGTAAAATAGGTTATATACTGATATCTAAAGATCGTAGAATGAGGCAGCACTCCAAGTAGTGAAAAATGGTGGACCCCTTTATTCACCCAACTTGCAATGTTTCAGCCGAACACAATGAGGCCTTTCTCAAGCAATGTGACAAGTGCAAATAACTCATATATAAAGGCAGAGTGGGAGGGATCACATATAATGATCAATTAGATGTGTAAAATCAAATTAAATATAGACTGTGTCACATTATACATTTAGTGAATATTACAGCACTCCTGTATAAACTCACATGTCATATCACATATATGTGTATACTCAAATCCATTTCACAACATAGATAACCAACCAGTCCATGTAATCATAGTGTAATCACCACGTATAGTGTGCTATATCACTTACAGAATCATCGTAATGGAGTGGACCAATGTTTGTGTATAATCCTCGCCACATGCCCCTTTGTTCTGGGTAGGTGGATATAAATGGTATACGCTTATATGTGTCTGAAATCTTGGGTGGTCCCGTGTGTGGATATCTATTGTCAACCATGGAATTCATTTTCTCTCTATGGTGACTCACCAATCTCTTCGGGTACCCCCTGTGGGGAAATATATTTGCCATATGATAAAGCTGCTGTTTCTGTCTGTGCTCTTCATGTACTATCTTATGTGTTCTCATCAATTGGTGAGGAATTATCAGTGGGCTTGCGAAAGAGGTCTGTCACTAATTTGTTGTCCTTGATATAAACTGTTGTGTCCAAAAATTGGACTGCCTCCTGTGACTTGACTAGTGTAAATTTGATGTCAGATTCAACAGTGTTCAAATACCTATGGAAGTGGCCAAGGGAATCTTCAGATCCCTTCCAGATGAGGAAGATGTCGTCTATGTATTGCGACCACCCCAGTACATCACTGAAGTTGTGGGACAAATAGACAAACTACTCCTCAATATGTGCCATATAGATGTTTGTGTACGTAGGGGCCATGTTTGACCCCATAGCGGTAGTTTGAAATAAAACTGTTTTTTAAATACAAAATAGTTTTTGTATAATAACAGCTCTAGAAGAGCCAAGAAGAATCCGCTGCAATCTGGTGATAGTGAATCATTGTAAAGGCATCTTTGAAACCGGCAACACGTGGTTTGATTTGACATGTTTACTTTGTGGATCAATAGGCGTCTGTGTTGTTTTTGGTACTGGCCACACCCTTATCTTCCAGGTATTGGAATTGTTGCTATTGTGGTGATTTAGCTTTCCCTATTTATAGTTATTTCTCCCACAATGCTGTGCGGTTTATAGCTTCAGTTAGACCTGTGGATAGCTGGTGTTTGGATCTTGGCTGAGTTCCTGATGCTGCCATAGCTTCTTGGAAGTTAAGTATTACATTTCCCTTTTGTATTTTATTTTGTCTTTTCTGTGTTGCATTTCCTTGTTGTTTTGTATTAGGCCTCAGGGAGACTCCTGTTCATCCTTTCTTTGGAGGAGCAGGTTGTCTCATTCCTGTCATTAGTACCAGGGTCCTTTAGGGTTAAATAAGACTTTAGGTATTCCTGTGTATGAACTCTCCTAGCTATGGGTCTGTTCATACTGGTAGCCAGTCAGGACTTTGGTTAGGGTTTTCACTAGGAAGTGTCCATCTTCCTTCCCTAGTTTTCAGGGCTTATTTCCTTCTCCCCTTTCCCTCCTGTGACGAAAGCACCTTTGTCACTGGGAGTTAAAGAGGCCTGCTTACCAGCCTCTTGCCCTGTGACTATGGCCCCTGTGACAGTTAGTAAGCACCATGGACATTGCCTGTGACGCAATTAACAAGCACAATGGACATTGCCTGTGATGCAATTAACAAGCACGATTGACATTGCCTGGGACGCAATTAGCAAGCACAATGGACATTGCCTGGGACGCAATTAACAAGCACAATGGGCCATTGTAAATTGAAGAAAGACCCAGCGGGGCTTGGTCGTTGACCGCATGGAACTATGCCCGGCCCCTTAATCTAATCATCCCCAGGATAGAGAGGAGAGATTTTATTGTTCATGTGGGGTTGGATATATCTGGCTGTATGTTGATTGGTCACTGTATTTTGTGTGCCTGTCCTCTACCAGGTCCCCGGGGGAGTAGCCCTTGTTGGAGGACTTGCATAAAAGGCCAAGCTTTGGCCATCCAATAAAGAAGTTCTGCTTTACCCCTTCATGAAGTCTTGGCTCATGGTTGGGGGATGGGATAACTACACTCTTGGGGATTGCTATATCACAATACTCCCCTGAGTATAAGCTCTTGTAAGAGCTTGTTCCTGGTTCCTGCTTCCTGGAGTTAGGAGAGGTCCACCCACTGGAAGCTGAAGCCTGGTCTTGGGTCCAGAGTCGGTGGAGGGCGACGAGACCCCAACCAAGCTGCAGGCGGTTCGTGGGGTCTGTGGTGGTTATGGTGTCCGGTAGAGTGCTTGGAGCCCTCAGAAAGCGCTAGGAGCAAGCGTCAGCGGAAGGTGCCCAGTCGGGGTGCCATGCGTTCCGTTACACCTCCTATGTTCGGTATGGGGTTTCCCTCCCACATTAGAGCGTGACATTATAAACCGCCAAAACCATCATTTTTTTTTTCTTGTCTGAGTGCAGTCATGGATCCAATTGCTGCACTGGCAGGACAGTTGCAAGGGCTGTCTTTGGTAGCCAACCTCCACATGACTGTCTCGCAGATTCAGAGACCACAGGCTGTTGGTCCTGGTGGCAGTGGTGGAGACCAGACCTATCTGGAGCCTAAAATTGCCCTCCTGGACAGATTCTCTGGGGGACGTGATAATTTCATTTTGTTTAGGGAGGCATGCAAACTGCATTTTAGGCTACGTCCACACTCATATGGGGATGAGAAACAGCAAGTCGGTGTGGTTATTTCATTGCTTAATACAGATGCGCAGTCTTGGGCTTTTTCTCGGCCGACCGGATCGCAGTCTCTCCGGTCGGTGGATGAATTTTTCGAAGCTTTGGGTCTTAATTATGACGACCCAGATCGGACATCCCTAGCCGAAACCAAGCTGTGTTGCCTTTGTCAGGGAGATCGTTCTGCTAAGATTTATTGCTCTGAATTTAGGAGGTGGTCTACGGATACTGTGTGGAACGATCCTGCTCTCAATAGCCAGTTTTGTCAGGGGTTATCAGGGAGGCTGAATGACGCTTTGGCCTTTCATGAAAGTTCCTGTGTCTCTGGAGGCTGCTATATCTCTTGCCATACGCATTGAGAGACACCTGAGAGAGAGATCTAGGGGCCCCCACTTTCAGGATGTACTATCACATGATGTATCGTCCTCCTCTGACACTTTGGGTGAAGTTTAGGTCTGGGGACGAACCAATGCAGTTAGGAGGAGCTACTCATGGATCCGCTTTTAAGCGTACTGGTCGTAAGAAGGGAGTGTGTTTTTTCTGTGGACAGGAGGGACATTGTGTCGGAGTATGTCCATACATTCGGCGTAAAAAAAAAAAGGGGAGACGTTAAATTCCCATCTGTCTCTTGGAGGGGTGAGAGGACCCGATCTCTCCTGACTGCTGAGATAAGGCTAAGGTCAAAAACTGTGGGGATTGAGGTGTTTATCGACAACGGGGCAGGGGTGAACCTGATTTATGCTCAGTTCATCCGTATGCACGGGTTGTCACTGAGTGCATTGGAGAAAAATATTTCCATGTTTGCTATTGATTCTTCACCTCTAGCTCAGAAGTATTTATCCCAAGTGGTGCATGATATCAGATTAAGAATGGGTGACTTTCATCAGGAATTTATCTCGTGTTTTGTGTTGGAGGGTCTCCCTGCTCCGCTCGTTCTGGGTTTGCCATGGTTGAACAAGCATAATCCAACCATCGATTGGCAAACTAGACAGATTCTAGATTGGGGTGATTATTGCATTGACAATTGTCTTAATACAACTTTTTCTGTTTTAACTACTAAGACATTGCCTTCATTTATATCTGATTTTGCCGACATATTTTCTGAGTGGATGCCAGGATTTACCTCCACATCAGAAATATGATTGTCCTATCAATCTTATTTGCGAAGCTAAGTTGCCCAAATCTAGGTTGTATAACCTTTCTGGACCTGAAAGACTGGCCATGAGAGAGTATATTACCGAGAGTTTGGGTAAAGGACACATAAGACCTTCCAAATCTCCAGTGGCAACAGGGGTTTATTTTGTTAAAAACTACTTACTTTTCTTGATCCTTACCCCCTTTCTTTGATTCCTGATTTGTTTAACCAGATTGTTGATGCCAAGGTGTTCTCCAAGTTGGACTTAAGGGGGGCCTATAATCTGGTCAGGATCGAGGAAGGGGATGAATGGGAGATGGCTTTCAATACTCCTGAGGGTCACTTCGAGAATCTGGTCATGCCTTTTGGGGTGACCAATGCTCCTGCAGTTTTCCAGCATTTTGTGAATAACATTTTTCATCACCTTGTGGGGAGGTTTGTAGTCGTGTATTTGGAAGAAATACTAATTTGTTTTACAGACATGGAGATGCATCAGGATCATGTTAGGGATAAGGGATAATAAATTGTACACAAAATTTAGAGAAGTGTGTTTTTGCTGTACACAAGGTGCAATTTTTGGGATACCTGTTGTCGCCTTCGGGTTTTCAAATAGATCCGGAGAAAGTCCGTGCTGTATTGGACTGGGATCGACACGAAAATCTGAAGGCTCTTATGTGGTTTTTGGGGTTCACCAATTATTACCAAAAATGTATTAAGAACTGTTCGACAGTGGTGAAACCCTTAACTGACATGACTAAGAAAGGGACAGATTTCTCAGTGTGGTCTGATTAGGCGTTGCAAGCCTTTTCTGCGATTAAGGAGTGATTCTCTTCTGCCCTTATATTGGTGCAGCTGGATGTATCACAACCTTTCATTGTGGATCTGGAGGCGCCCGAGGTGGGAGTGGGAGCAGTTTTATCGCAGGGCCCGTCACCTGGTAAATAGTGTCCATGTGCTTTTTTCTCTAAAAAAACTCTCTTCCGCAGAGAGAAATTACAATGTGGGTAACAGACAGTTACTGACCATTAAGTTGGCTTTCGAGGAATGGCATCATTGGTTGGAAGGGGCAATTCATCCAATCACGGTGTTCACTGATCACAGAAACCTGGATTACCTGGAGCCGGCTAAACGACTGAACCTGATGCAGTCCAGATAGTCTTTGTTTTTCACCAGATTCAATTTCACTGTCACTTATCGTCCTGGAGTTAAGAACATCAAGTCAGATGCCTTGTCACATAGCTTTCCTGGATGTTGCGTTTTTCAAAATCCGAGTCCTATTCTGCTGGAAGGGATGGTGATATCTGCTCTATACCCTGACCTAGAGGTGAAGGTGTTAGAGGCCCAGGGAGACGCACCGGATTCCAGCCCCTCTGGGAAATTGTTTGTGCCATCGGAGTTGCGTCACAAGGTGTTTGAGGAACATCATTGTACGGTTCTTACGGGACACCTTGGGAGCAGATCCACTGCTGACCTTATTTCTCATAGAATCTAGTGGCCGGAATTGCCTAAGTGTGTTGAGTATTATGTGTCGGCCTGTAGTGTTTGGGTGCGTGCTAAGGTGAAACATACTCGGCCTTCCGGATCGCTACTTCCGTTGCCCATCCCGTCCAGACCATGGACTCATCTGGACTTATCTATGGATTTTTTCACTGATCTGCCTAATTCTTCAGGAAAGACAGTTATTTTGGTGGTGGTTGATCGTTTTAGTAACATTGTACACTTTATACCGTTGTCTGGCCTACCTAATGCTAAAACACTTGCTCAAGTGTTTATTGACAACATTGTGAAACTCCATGGCATTTCCTCTAACGTGGTTTCGGATCATTGTACTCAGTTTGTGTCCAGATTCTGGAAGGCGTTCTGTACTTGGCTGGGGGTACAACTGTCTTTTTCTTCGGCTTTTCCTCCTCAGTCGAACAGACAGACGGAGCGCACTAATCAGAGCCTGGAGACTTACTGAAGATGTGTTGTCTCTGACAACCAGGAGGAGTGGCCCTCGTTTTTGTCTTTGTCAGAGTTTGCTATAAATAATCATAGACAGGAGTCCACTGTAAGTCGCCATCTCTTGGGGCATATGGGTTTCAGCCGCAGTTTGGCACATTTTCTGGTTCAGATACTTCTGGTATTCCTGAGGAGGAACGTTTTTTGTCATCATTATCATCTATGTGGCAGAAAATCTTAAATAACTTGATGAATATGGTCAACAGGTTTAAACGTGTGGCTGACAGGAAACATATGAAGGGTCCGGACCTAAGAGTGGGTAATTTGGTGTGGCTGTCCACAAGAAACATTAAGTTAAAGGTACCTTCTTGGAAGTTGGGTCCAAGGTTTATTGGTCCATATAAGATGACTGGCATTATTAATCCTGTAGCTTTTCATCTTGAACTTCCTCAGGTTCTGAAAATACATAATGTGTTTCATAAATCTTTGTTGAAGAGATATGTTGAACCTTTGGAGCCGTCTTCCTTGTCACCCGCTCCTGTCATGGTGGACGGTAGTTTGGAATTCCAGATCGCCAAGATAATTGATTCTCGAGCTCTCCGTAGATCTCTTCAGTATCTTGTTCACTGGAAGGGTTATGGACTAGTGATGAGCGGCACTATGTATGTAGCATGTATGTATGGACAGCAAAACCTATCACACTACCTAACACCCTGCACAGCTACACTATATCACAATCTAACCTACGCTGACTATCTCCCACTAACTATCTGTATTATATAAATATATATATAAGCTAACTAACTATCTAATGTAATGTGACACAGGAAAGCAGAAAACAGCAATGACACTGCTGTCTCTCTCAGAACTATAATAAACTGCAGAAAATGGCTGCTGGGGAGGTTCTTATATACTAAAGGGGTAGGCAACTTTCCTATTGGTTGCTAGGGATGTGGCTAAGCTCAGACAAAGACATTGAAGCCTTCTCATTGGCCCACATACAAAAAGGGAGGTTACTGATGAAAAAAATATAGAATATTTGAAATTACTAATATATATCACTATATTCTAAATATTCGCGAATTCTTGTTGTTCCTCTCTAAATTTGTTAGGTAGCAAACTTGGAGACTTAAGATTCCCAATTTTCCAGAGTAAGAAGGTTCCTGGGTATATTTTCAATTTCCTGTGATCGTGGTCTAGCCACCGACAGATCCTTCTGAAGAAATTAACCACATAAGCCCCCCTAGCCTAAACACCCTTAATGACCAGGCCACTTTTTACAATTCTGCACTACACTACTTTCACCGTTTATTGCTCGGCCATACAACTTACCACCCAAATGAATTTTACCTCCTTCTCTTCTCACTAATAGAGCTTTCATTTGGTGCTATTTCTTTCTTGCTGACATTTTCTACTTTTTTTGATATTTTACTTTTTTTGATGAAATTTTTGCAAAAAAATGATATTTTTCACTTTATGTTGGAAAATTTAAACTACAAAATGGAAAATAAAACTACATTTTTCTAAAAAATTTTCTCTCAATTTATTGTTCTACATGTCTTTGATAAAAAAAAAATGCAATAAGTGTATATTTATTGGTTTGGGTAAAAGTTATAGCGTTTACAAACTATGGTGCAAAAAAGTGAATTTCCGCACTTTGACTTTCTGAGCACCTGTCCTGTTTCCTGAGGTACTACAATGCCCAGACAGTAGAAATACCCCATAAATGACCCCGTTTCCGAAAGTAGACACCCTAAGGTATTCACTGAGGGGCATAGTGAGTTCATGGAAGTTTTTATTTTTTGTCACAAGTTAGCGGAAATGGATTCTTTTTTTTTTTTTTACAAAGTCTCATATTCCACTAACTTGTGCCAAAAAATACAATTTTACATGAACTCACCATACCCCTCACAGAATACCTTGGGGTGTCTTCTTTCCGAAATGGGGTCACTTGTGTGGTATTTTTACTGCCCTGGCATTTTAGGGGCCCCTAAACGTCAAAAGCAGTTTGGAATCCAAATGCGTAAAAATGTCCTGTAAAATCCTAAAGGTACTCATTGGATTTAGGGCCCATTTGCGCATCTTGGATGCAAAAAAGTGGCACACATGGGGTATCGCCGTACTCAGGAGAAGTAGGGCAATGTGTTTTGGGGTGTCTTTTTACATATACCCCTACTGGGTGTGAAAAATATCTCTGTAAATGACAACTTTGTATAAAATTTTTAAAAAGTTGTCATTTACAGAGATATTTCTCACACCCTGCATGGATATATGTAAAAATACACCCAAAACACATTGCCCTACTTCTCCTGAGTACGGCGATACCCATGTGTGCCACTTTGCATCCAAGATGCGCAAATGGGCCCTAAATCCAATGAGTACCTTTAGATTTTACAGGACATTTTTACGCATTTGGATTCCAAACGGCTTCTCTCGCTTTAGGGGCCCCTAAAATGCCAGGATAGTAAAAATACCACACAAGTGACCCCATTTTGGAAAGTAGACACCCCAAGGTATTCGCTGATGGGCATAGTGAGTTCATGGAAGTTTTTATTTTTTGGCACAAGTTAGCGGAAATTGATTTTTTTTTTTTTTTTTTTACAAAGTCTCATATTCCACTAACTTGTGCCAAAAAATACAATTTTACATGAACTCACCATACCCCTCACGGAATACCTTGGGGTGTCTTCTTTCTAATATGTGGTCACTTGTGTGGTATTTTTACTGCCCTGGCATTTTAGGGGCCCCTAAACGTCAAAAGCAGTTTGGAATCCAAATGCGAAAAAAGTTCTGCAAAATCCTAAAGGTACTCATTGGATTTAGGGCCCATTTGCGCATCTTGGATGCAAAAAAGTGGCACACATGGGGTATCGCCGTACTCAGGAGAAGTAGGGCAATGTGTTTTGGGGTGTCTTTTTACATATACCCCTACTGGGTGTGAAAAATATCTCTGTAAATGACAATTTTGTATAAAATTTTTTAAAAAGTTGTCATTTACAGAGATATTTCTCACACCCTGCATGGGTATATGTAAAAATACACCCCAAAACACATTGCCCTACTTCTCCTGAGTACGGCGATACCCCATGTGTGCCACTTTTTTGCATACAAGATGCGCAAATGGGCCCTAAATCCAATGAGTACCTTTTAGGTATTTTTACGCATTTTTCTTCTCACGCTTCAGGGCCCCTAAAATGCTAGGGCAGTATAAATGCTCCACATGTGACCCAATTTTAGAAAGAAGACACCCCAAGGTATTCTGTGAGGGGCATGGCGAGTTCATAGAAGAATTTTTTTTTTTGCACAAGTTAGCGGAATTTAATTTTTTTTTGTTTTTTTCCACAAAGTCTCCCTTTCCGCTAACTTGTGACAAAAAATTCAATCTTTCATGGACTCAATATGCCCCTCAGCGAATACCTTGGGGTGTCTTCTTTCCGAAATGGGGTCACATGTGAGGTTTTTGTACTGCCCTGGCATTTGAGGGTCTCAGCAATCATTACCTGTATGGCCAGCATCAGGAGTTTCTGCTATTCTCCTTATATGGAGCATACAGGTAATGAGATTTTTTTTTCTGTTCAGCCTCTGGGCTGAAAGAAAAAACGAACGGCACAGATTTCCTCATTCGCATCGATCGATGTGGATGAAAAAATCTCTGCCAAAAAATATGCAAGAAAAAGAAGAGGGGCCTGGCGATTGCCAGGACATAGGGGCTCCGCACAAACATCCATACCCACTCAGCTCCTATGTCCTGGCAAACGTGATTTCTCCATTCACATCGATCAATCGATCGGTGTGGAGGAAGACGTCTTTGCCAGATTTTTTAATACAAAGTGTTTGCCAAAGCATGTGAACTCCAACACCTCTCCTCAGCTCATATGCCAAGGCAAACGTACCTGTCCTGCACAGGAGAAATCTCGTCTTGCAGCGCCGCATACACCGACTTCACGTGTCTTCTGATAGCAGCGCAATGCTTCTCTCAGAATTCACATCAGTGCTGCGGCGTTTTCGTCGGTTGGTCCGTTGGTCTACCTGGAAAATAAAGGGTGGTTATGGGGGAAAAAAAAAAAAAGAAGAAAAAACAGGCAGCAGGCACATAACTTGAATGTTGCAAACTTTATAAAACCAGAACATTGTAAAACATGAACATAAAAACCTGAACTAACTCAAGATTTTTTTTCTTGCTACCTGTTTAATTTTTTTTTTTTTACCATCTCACTCTTTATTTTCCTAGCAGAAACCTCTCCTTTCCCATGGGACAATGTGTAAAGTGTAAATCACACAGAGATGGTGAGAAGTACACTATACACGTTATCCCAAGTGAAAGGAGAGGTTTCTACCGCTTCAAACTTCTGCTGTAGCACACCAGCACCGTTCCCTATGTGTTAGGGTCTCTCAAAACCTAGTGTCCTGAGAGACCCTAGAGCCTGAGTGGAAAAAAACTACCTGTGTAGTGCTGTCCCTAGGTCCCTAAGTGTACCTGAGTGTGGTACTTCCGGAAACACTCTCCAAGGCATAGGGCAGGGTGGTCAGGACAGTCAGGACAGAAATAACGGGTGTCACGCCTTATTCCACTCCTGCTACAGACACGACATCTTTTTCGGGGTGGCGGTTGGGTTGAGGTACCAGGCACAACGCTGGGGAAGTGCCGCTCGTGTAGACGGCTAACTACACTGGTGGTTGGGGCCACGGAACCTCCTGGATACAGGAGGTTCTCGATGATCTCTTCCTGGAATTTGAGGAAGGATCCCGTTCTCCCAGCCTTACTGTAGAGAACGTAACTGTTATATAGAGCCAATTGAATCAAATATACAGACACCTTCTTATACCAGCGTCTGGTCTTTCGGGAAATCAAATAAGGGGCCAACATCTGGTCGTTGAAGTCCACCCCTCCCATGTGGAGGTTATAGTCGTGGACCGAGAGGGGCTTTTCAACGACACTGGTTGCCCGTTCAATTTGGACTGTCGTGTCTGCGTGAATGGAGGAGAGCATGTAAGCGTCACGCTTGTCTCTCCATTTCACCGCGAGCAGTTCTTCGTTACACAATGCAGCCCTCTGCCCCCTTGTAAGTCTGGTGGTAATGAGCCGTTGGGGAAGCCCGGCGACTAGGTCGCACGGTGCCGCAGCAGCCAATCTGTTCTAGGAACAAATGCCTGAAGAGGGCCACACTTGTGTAAAAGTTGTCCACATAAAGATGGTACCCCTTGCCGAATAAGGGTGACACCAAGTCCCAGACTATCTTCCCACTGCTCCCCAGGTAGTCAGGGCAACCGACCGGCTCCAGGGTCTGATCTTTTCCCTCATAGATCCGAAATTTGTGCGTATAGCCTGTGGCCCTTTCACAGAGCTTATACAATTTGACCCCATACCGGGCGCGCTTGCTTGGGATGTACTGCTTGAAGCCAAGGCGCCCGGTAAAATGTACAAGGGACTCGTCTACGCAGATGTTTTGTGCAGGGGTATACAAATCTGCAAATTTCTGGTTGAAATGGTCTATGAGGGGCCGAATTTTATGGAGCCGGTCAAAAGCTGGGTGGCCTCTGGGACGGGAGGTGGTGTTGTCACTAAAGTGCAGGAAACGCAGGATGGTCTCAAAACGTGTCCTGGACATGGCAGCAGAGTACATGGGCATGTGATGAATTGGGTTCGTGGACCAATATGACCGCAATTCATGTTTTTGTAATGCCCATGCTGAGGAGAAGGCCCAGAAAAGTTCTAAATTCGGAAACTTGGACTGGTTTCCACCGGAAAGGCTGGGCATAAGAGCTTCCCGGGTTGTCGGCGATAAATTGAGTGGCATATCTGTTTGTTTCTGCCACGACTAGGTCATAGAGCTCCGCAGTGAAAAACAGCTCAAAAACCCCAGCGCCGATCCTATCTGAGCTGTTTCCACCCGAACTCCTGACTGGGCGGTGAAAGGGGAACTAATGGTGCGGCTGAAGTTGGGGGCTGCCAATCAGGATTTGCCAGCACCTCAGGGACTCTAGGGGCTCTACGGGCCTGTCTGCGCGGTGGCTGCGACGGGAAACTACTGCACGTGCCACCGTACCAGCTTCTACTGCCCTTCTGGTGCTCGCCACTTCACCATGTTGTACGGCAGTGCTGGTAGAAGGTCCAGGACGGGCTGCGCTGCTGGTGTATGCCTCACCACGTAATCCGGCAGCGCCAGCCCCACTCTGCTGCCCTTGAAGCGGATCCTGCGCAACCTGCGGTCTAGCAACACGGGGCCGGGTACGCCTGGTTCTATCAGGGACCTCAACCTCCTCGTCCGAACTTTGGGTCAGACTGCCACTGCTCTCTACAGGTTCGTATTCTGACCCGCTAGATTCGTCAGATGAGGGTTCCCATTCCTCATCCGACTGGGTCAGAATCCTGTAGGCCTCTTCAGAGGAATACCCCTTGTTTGACATTTGGGCGTCTAAATTTAGGGGGTATTCCCTGAGACTACCCAAGAAAAAAGCAAGCCTGTCTTACAATTGAGAGGGTAGCGAAGTACAGAAGCTGCTGCGATTGATAAAAAGATCAAAACTGATTTTTTATCGCCGCAGCGCTTGTGAAGGATTGTGCAGTGATTACAAAAAAAAATTTTTTGTCACTGCGGCGGGGTGGGCGTGGGTGAACGCAGGTGTGGGCGACCGATCAGGCCTGATCGGGCAAACACTGCGTTTTGGGTGGAGGGCGAACTAAGGTGACACTAGTACTATTATATATCTGACCGTGATCAGTTCTGATCACTTACAGATACTATAAAAGTACAAGCGCTGATTAGCGCTACGCTAATCAGCGAACCAGTGACTGCGGTGCGGTGGGCTGGGCGCTAACGCTAACTACCTACCAAAGGGGCCTAAAGTAATCTAAACCTAAAAGTCAATCCTAGTGAAAAAAAAAAAGTGACAGTTTACACTGATCACTTTTTTCCCTTTCACTAGATGATTGACAGGTGATGAAAGGGGTGATCAAGGGGTTAATTTGGGTGATGGGGGGCTAATCAGAGGCTAGTGTGTGGTGCTTGGGTGTACTCACAGTAAGGTGTGCTCTCTCCTGGGTCCAACCGACGAAAAGGACCCAGGAGAGGGCACAGAAGCCATTTAATCCATCATATTTACAAATATGATGGGTTAAATGGCTTCTCATTCGTTTTTTTAAAAGTCATCAGCCCGCCAGCGCTGTCGATTGGCTGGCAGGCTGATGACCAACTCTCCCTGTGCCTTTTGCCGTGCGCGATCTGCGCATGCGCGGGCGCATCTACGTGAAATCTCGCGTCTCGCGAGATCACACGTAGATGCGTCGGATCAGAAGAGCCCGGCCGCCCGCAGAACGCGATCCTGCGTACGGCGGTCCGGGAGAGGTTAATGTTCAATAAGATTATGTAAAATGCATATTTGTTTGAAATCTGCGTAAACTTTAGGGTGAAATATGGATCTGAGGTGAACAGGTTAGGGCAGAGTTGGGATCTCATACCCCTTAGTATTCTATGTGCTCTATGATATTCACAAAAAGTTGTGACATGTAACTCCATAGATACTATGCGTTTTTGCTCATATTCGTATTTTTTCTTTAAATCAGTAATAGATGGAGTAGCCAAAAAGGATGCGTCTCTTACCGCCCCCTGTAGCAGTCTGTCTTTATCAGATCTGGATAAGGAAAATACATCTGGGGGGTCCAAGGTAGCGGAATGAGATGATTGTGAATCCATGTTGGTGCTGAGCTGTTGTATTCCAACATGCCAGAGAGACAAAAAGACAGCAGCACTAGTCAAGATGTAGGTAGGTGCAAATCCTTCAGGTTGTAGGATATTGAGCCTATAGAAATCCAAAGATTATAGAACGAATAAGCAGCACTCAAAGTAGTGAAAAATGGTGGACCACTTTATTCACCCAACTTGCAATGCTTCAGCCCAACACAATGAGGCTTTTCTCAGGCAATGTGACAAGTGCAAATAACTCATATATAAAGGCAGAGTGGGAGGGATCACACATAATGATCAATTAGATGTGTAAAATCAAATATAGATCGTGTCACATTTTACATTTAGTAAATATTAAAGCACTCCTATATAAACTTACATGTCATATAACATGTACAATATGTGTATAATCAAATCCTTTTAACAACATAGATAACTAGTTCATGTAATCACAACGTGATGTGTGAATGATTAAAATCAAGGGGGAACACCTGTATGAGTGTGCTATATCAGTTACCGGATCATCGTAATGGAGGTGAATGTCTCATGTGTATACCGAGTTAGCGTTAGTAGAAAGTACCTGCGCATGCCTCACCCTGGTGGAAACAACGAAAAAAATTCAAGGCAGAGTGCATTGGCATGTACATCAAGCCGTAGTCATGTGCAGGCATGCCTTATCCTATCACATGACCGGCACAGTCGTCAGATTGCGTCTGTGCAGTCACATGCCCGGCCTATACTGATAGGGATGCAGGGGCAGTGGCAGGGAGATTAAGCCATTCTGGGAAGCCTGCCTCTGCTTCTTACAGTTCCCTGTCTTCAGCATACATTACATGCTGGAGATGGATCCTGTTCTGTCTTCATACACGTTCACACAGTGTGCAGTCTGACATTCAGTATAAGTTATTCCTGTCTTACAAATAAGAGGACTGTTCTCTGTGGTCTAACTTGTTTATTGGTAAAACAGCAGTATTTGATGTGTGATTAATTGTTTGGTAAAACTATAAGAATACAAATAACGTGAATAAGTATAAGGCATAGCATGTATCAGCAGAAAGTATAGAACAGCATGTATTATAACTTTACATTAACACTGGGCACATGTCGAAAATGGCTGCCTAACATAAGATTGCATGTCTAACATCTAACAGTTAAAACCTGCTCCCTGAGTAACACTTATTCCTAGCTAAACAGCACTGCATAACACAATATCCCTGAGACAGAGGTAGAAATCTCACCAGATATGCTTGCAAAAGGATGGTGGAGTTTATAGAAGAAGAAGATATGCAAAAGGACAGCTCTGCTGTTGTGTCTTTGATGACTGGAGGCTGGGCTTCTCTTTCCAGAATGCATTACACTCCTACAATACAATAATCTTTATTAACAGAAAAATAGTAATAGTCATTTGCATAAAATAAAAGCATGAATTTCTTTGGAGTGGGGACACTGATTGGGATGGGGAAAGTGCGTTTGAATCAGTAGGCAAGTGCACACCTAACAAGTCATTTGGATTACAACGGAGGTATGTGATGACAGATTTCCTTTAACCTCCTTCTCACATGCTGAATTCATATACAGGTCCTTCTTAAAAAATTAGCATATTGTGATAAAGTTCATTATTTTCTGTAATGTACTGATAAACATTAGACTTTCATATATTTTAGATTCATTACACACAACTAAAGTAGTTCAAGCCTTTTATTGTTTTAATATTGATGATTTTGGCATACAGCTCATGAAAACCCCAAATTCCTATCTCAAAAAATTAGCATATCATGAAAAGGTTCTCTAAACGAGCTATTAACCTAATCATCTGAATCAACTAATTAACTCTAAACACCTGCAAAAGATTCCTGAGGCTTTTAAAAACTCCCAGCCTGGTTCATTACTCAAAACCGCAATCATGGGTAAGACTGCCGACCGGACTGCTGTCCAGAAGGCCATCATTGACACCCTCAAGCAAGAGGGTAAGACACAGAAAGAAATTTCTGAACGAATAGGCTGTTCCCAGAGTGCTGTATCAAGGCACCTCAGTGGGAAGTCTGTGGGAAGGAAAAAGTGTGGCAGAAAACGCTGCACAACGAGAAGAGGTGACCGGACCCTGAGGAAGATTGTGGAGAAGGACCGATTCCAGACCTTGGGGACCTGCGGAAGCAGTGGACTGAGTCTGGAGTAGAAACATCCAGAGCCACCGTGTACAGGCGTGTGCAGGAAATGGGCTACAGGTGCCGCATTCCCCAGGTCAAGCCACTTTTGAACCAGAAACAGCGGCAGAAGCGCCTGACCTGGGCTACAGAGAAGCAGCACTGGACTGTTGCTCAGTGGTCCAAAGTACTTTTTCGGATGAAAGCAAATTTTGCATGTCATTCGGAAATCAAGGTGCCAGAGTCTGGAGGAAGACTGGGGAGAGGAAATGCCAAAATGCCTGAAGTCCAGTGTCAAGTACCCACAGTCAGTGATGGTCTGGGGTGCCATGTCAGCTGCTGGTGTTGGTCCACTGTGTTTTATCAAGGGCAGGGTCAATGCAGCTAGCTATCAGGAGATTTTGGAACACTTCATGCTTCCATCTGCTGAAAAGCTTTATGGAGATGAAGATTTCATTTTTCAGCACGACCTGGCACCTGCTCACAGTGCCAAAACCACTGGTAAATGGTTTACTGACCATGGTATTACTGTGCTCAATTGGCCTGCCAACTCTCCGGACCTGAACCCCATAGAGAATCTGTGGGATATTGGGAAGAGAAAGTTGAGAGACACAAGACCCAACACTCTGGATGAGCTTAAGGCCGCTATCGAAGCATCCTGGGCCTCCATAACACCTCAGCAGTGCCACAGGCTGATTGCCTCCATGCCACGCCGCATTGAAGCAGTCATTTCTGCAAAAGGATTCCCGACCAAGTATTGAGTGCATAACTGAACATAATTATTTGAAGGTTGACTTTTTTTGTATTAAAAACACTTTTCTTTTATTGGTCGGATGAAATATGCTAATTTTTTGAGATAGGAGTTTTGGGTTTTCATGAGCTGTATGCCAAAATCATCAATATTAAAACAATAAAAGGCTTGAACTACTTCAGTTGTGTGTAATGAATCTAAAATATATGAAAGTCTAATGTTTATCAGTACATTACAGAAAATAATGAACTTTATCACAATATGCTAATTTTTTGAGAAGGACCTGTACAGCAGCTTATTGAACATGGCAGATGACTGTCCAGTTGTGGTATGCCACTACTTCCTGTCTCATCAGATGCTTAGGCTGTTTCTTTGTCTCTTGGCTATGCTTTAGGCTAGTTTCACACTAGCGGCGGCACCATTGACTATAATGGGGGCGAGGCGGAGGCACGGCAGCACATGCAGAGAGGCCGCCAGAATAAAACTATGACATTTCGTAGTTTTATTCCAACGGCCTCTTGGCGTGCGCTGCCGTGCCTCCGCCGGAACTAAGCCCTACGCCCACTATAGTCAATGGGGCCAGAGCAGTAGTCCGGGGGCACACGTTCACTAGCGGCACGGACGGATCCGACAGGCTTTTCACCCGACGGAACAGCCTGCCGGAGGTCTGTGCAGCTAGTACAAAACTAGCTATACACTGCAGATTACCTGTTCAGACTGGCTGTTATGTATAATCACAATCCACCAGTAGCTCAACAACTTTTTAAATTTTTTTATACAAAGTTGACAATTTACAGAGATATTTATCTCACCCAGCATGGGTATATGTAAAAATACACCCCAAAACACATTGCCCTACTTCTTCTGAGTACGGCGATACCACATGTGTGTCACTTTTTTGCAGCCTTTAGGTTTTACAGGGTTGTTCACAATTTAGCCCCGCCCAAAATGCCAGAACAGTAAACACACCCCACAAATGCAGAAATTGAAACAGAAAAGTTAGCAGAAATGGAAACTTTATTATTATTATTTTTTTTATTATTATTTTGAAAGTGTCATTTTCCGCTAACTTGTGAAAAAAAAATGAAATCATACATGAACTCACCATGCCCCTCCGCGAATACTTTGGGGTGTCTTCTTTCTAAAGTGGTGTCATTTGGGGGGTATTTATACTATTCTGGCATTCTAGCACCTGAAGAAACATGACAGGTGGTCAGAAAGTCAGAGCTGCTTCAAAATGCGGAAATTCACTTTTTTGCACCATAGTTTGTAAACGCTATAACTTTTACCCAAACCAATAAATATACACTTATTGGATTTTTTTTTTTAAAGACATGTAGAACAATAAATTTAGAGAAAAATTTATATAGAAATGTATTTTTTTTTTTAACTTACAACAGAAAGAGAAAAAGGTAATTTTTTTTGCAAAAATTTCGGTCATTTTTTATTAATATCAAAAAAAGTAAAAATGTCAGCAACAATGAAATACCACCAAATGAAAGCTCTATTAGTGAGAAGAAAAGGAGGTAAAATTAATTTGGGTGGTAAGTTGCATGACCGAGCAATAAACCGTGAAAGTAGTGTAGTGCAGAATTGTAAAAAGTGGTCTGGTCATTAAGGGTGTTTAAGCTAAGGGGGCTGAGGTGGTTAAAGATTTTTTTTGTTTTTCATCATCACATTTAAAGAGCAAAGATGTTTTTTTTCCCCCCATCGATATAGCTGTACAAGTTGCATTTTTTAATACAATTTCTGGGATACTTATAATTTATTAATTAGCATATTTTTCATGGGGAAAGAATGCAAAAAACACAGCAATTCTGACAGTCTTTTGCCTTTTTTTAAATTGCTATTTACCATGCTGTAAGGTATCAAGTTAACCCTATTCTACAGGTAAGTATGTTACATTTTAGTATTTTAGAATAATAAATACATTTTTGTGCTGCCAAATTCCGAGAACAACTTTTTATGTTTCTGTTTATGTGGCTGTATGAGGGCTTGCAGTTTTTATTGCCACCAATTTGGTGTTCTATCAACATAATTCACTTACTAACATATCTAAGTTTTTGTGGTGGGGAGTAGATAACAGAATCAGCAAATCAGACATCTTTTATTTTATCAAGTGCCGTATGGCAAAAGTGTTAACTTTATTCTGCGAGTTATTACCAAACATGTGTTTCATGACATGAGTTGATTTTCAAAAAATAAACTAATTTGCAACCTGATTAAGACCATATTTTGGGATTTTCCACAATGCACTTTTAAGGAATATTAGCTATATATGTGATAAATATGTCAAACTATGCTTGTCTGTTGTCATATATGTGAAGCCACTTTGCTGTAAGGAACAGAGACCCAGTTCTCAGCAGAAGTCAGGATCCCACCAATCATGCAATAATGACATCTGTATTAGAATCCATTTACAGATATAGCATTTGTAAAAATGACTTCATCTGTAGTTTGTATATGCTATATTTTCTGTTTCTGTATGCCTATAGCTGTTATAAAAGCTGCTCCATATATATTAACCTGCTTCCATACCATGGGGTAATTGTACATTAAGGTTTAGACTGACTTTGCTTACCCCATGTACAATTATCCTGACCTATTAAGTCCCTAGATGCCATGGTTGTAGTGATTAAGGATTAGCGAATCGACTTCGGATGAAACATCCGAAATCGATCCGCATAACACTTTGTTTCAAGAATGTATTGGCTACCATGAGCCAACGTTATTACTTTGAGAAGTCACAGAAGACTTCAGGTCATTTCATAAATTGATTTCTACTGTAAAAAAAACATTTCCCGAACTCGGGTTCGGTTCCAAGTGGTACCAGGACTGAGAGGAAACTGTGGAGCGGATCCCAGAACAGTACCTACACAGACAGAGCCCAGGAGTGCAACGGTGAATGGGAAGCACTGGCCGCAGATCACCGCTGAACACGGTGCCCAGAACCGCAACAGTAAGCAGGGAAACAGTGGCACACAGCAGTTGCTGTTACAGTAGCCCCCCCCCCCCCCTTACGCCCCCTCTTCCTGAGTCCACAACGAGACAGAAACCTTTTTATCAAGTTCTTCTGGTTCCCAAGACCTCTCCTCAGGACCAAAGCCCTTCCAGTCCACAAGATAGTAGGTCTTCTTGCCACTCTTCTTGATGTCCAGGATGTCTTTGACCTTAAATATCTTGTCAGAATCTTTAGATACCGGAGTTGGAGTAGAAGGAGCCGTCGAGAAGCGATTAAGGACTACTGGTTTTAGTAAGGACACGTGGAAGGCATTAGGAATACGCAGAGAGAGAGGCAGACGTAAATTATATGTCACTTCGTTGATCCTCCTCAATACTTCAAATGGTCCAAGGAACCTAGAAGCAAACTTGACACTGGGAACGCTTAAGCGGATGTTTTTAGAGGAGAGCCATACCTTATCTCCAGATGAGAACTGAAGCGGTCTTCTTCTTTAGTCTGCATTGCTTTTCATGCGAGTCACCTCTTTGTTGATGCAGTCCTTGGTGTCACGCGAAATCTTCAAATAATCCCTACAAGAGGAATCCGCAGCTGGTACCCCAGAAGATGTAGGAACAGGGAGAGGAGTATGAGGGTGTTGTCCATAAACGACAAAGAATGGAGAGGATCCAGTAGACTCACTAGAGTGGTTGTTATCAGAGAACTCAGCCCAAGGAAGCAATTGAACCCAGTTGTCGCATTGAGGCGAAAAAAAAAAATGCCGGAGATAATTCTCTAATTTTTGATTGACCCGCTCTACTTTCCAATTGGTCTGGGGATGATAACCAGAAGAGTAGTCTAGCTCAATTTCGAGCAGCAGGCAAAGGGCTCTCCAGAGGTTAGAGGTAAACTGGACTCAGCGATCGGAAACAATATGCCAAGGTAGTAAATGCAAGTGAAATATGTGTTTCACAAACAGTTTAGCAAATTCAGCAGCTGAGGCAGTCCAGATGAAGGAACGAAGTGCGCCATCTTGGAGAACCGATCCACAACCACCCAGATAGCTGTACATCCGGCAGAAGAGGAAAGATTGGTAGCAAAGTCCATGGCAATGTGTTGCCATGGGGATTCAGGAACAGGAAGAGGTAACAACAGCTCGTGTGGTTTGGTCCTGGAGACTTTATTCTAAGCACAGACGGTGCAGGCAGACACAATCACGCACATCCTTAGGCAGTGTGGACCACCAGTAGCGGTGAGACAAAGTTTTAAGGTCTTGCGGATCCCTGGGTGACCAGCCAGTTTGGAGTTGTGCCCCCAAGCTAGAATACATTTTCTCTTGGCAGACAGCATAAATGTCTTCCTGGGAGGGATGTCTTTGACCAGGACAGGAGCCACTGTGGTCAATCGAGCAGGATCTACAATGTACTGGGGCTCCTCCTGCTGGTCGGAGAAGTCAAACGACTGAGACAAAGCGCCTGCCTTGATGTTCTTCTTGGCCGGGGCAAAAGTGAAGCTCAAAATCAAAACGTGATAAGAAGAGTGCCCATCTTGCTCGGCGAGGGTTCAGACGCTGGGCAGTCTACAGATATGTAAGGTTCTTATGGTCGGTGAAGATTATCACTGGATGCCAGACTCCCTTCAATAGATAACGCCACTCCTCCAAGGCTAGTTTTATGGCCAGAAGCTTTCTATCTCCTATACAGTAATTCCTCTCAGCAGGGGAGAAGAGCTTGGAGGAGGATCCACATGTAAACACCTTGCCCTTGGAACCTTTCTGTAGTAAAACAGCATCAGCTCCTATGGAGGAGGCGTCCACTTCCAAAAAGAATTGGCAGGAGACATAGGGATGACGCAGAACAGGTGCAGAAGCAAAGGACCTCTTTAATTGGACAAAAGCGGCCTCCGCCTCAGGAGTCCAGACTCTGGCATTCACCCCTTTCTTAGTAAGAGCAGAGATTGGAGATGTAAGAGATGAAAAATTCGGGATGAATTGACGATAGAAATTAGCAAAACCAAGGAAGCGCTGTATAACACAAAGACCCTGTGGGCGGGGCCAAACCATTACTGCATTCAATTTGTCAGGATCCATCTGCAACCCGGCATCCGAGATGATGTATCCGAGGAATGGTACAGTAGATTTTTCAAAAATGCATTTCTAGAGTTTGGCATAAAGTTGATTCACTCTCAACCGCTGTAAAACTAAACGTACATGCCTCCGGTGCGTAGTAAAATCTGGAGAATAGATCAGTATATCGTCCAGATACACTATCACGCAGACAAAGAGCAGGTCCCGGACGATATCGTTTACCAACTCCTGGAATACCGCGGGAGCATTGCACAGACCGAAGGGCATGACGAGATACTCGTAGTGTCCATCATGAGTGTTAAAAGCAGTCTTCCACTCATCGCCCTTACGATACGAATGCGGATAAGGTTGTATGCGTCGCGCACGTATAATTTTGTGAAGACCTTAGTTCCCTGGATCCAGTCAAAGAGTTCGGAGATTGGCGGAAGAGAGTATCGATTCTTGACTGTGACCTTATTCAGACCTCGATAGTCGATACAGGGCCGTAAGGATCCATCTTTTTTCTGCACAAAGAAGAACCTGGCACTGGCTGGAAAAGTAGATTTCCGGATAAGCCCCCTCTCAAGATTCTCCTTGATGTAATCAGACATCGCTTGGGTCTTAGGAAGTAAGAGTGGGTAGACTCGACCGCAAGGAGGAGTGGCACCAGGCAGAAGGTCAATCGGACAATAATATGGACGATGAGGCAGGGTCTCGGCCTCTTCCTTACTGAAGACATCCACAAAACTTGCATACTGGTGTGGAAGTCCAGGCAGGTTTAGAGGTACAGTAGACGAAGAAGCAGGTCGGACCTCTGATAAGCAGGTAGACTGGCAGGAAGATCCCAATGAAGAATCTGACCGGAGTGCCAGTCCAGAACAGGAGTGTGCTGACGCAGCCAGGGAAGACCAAGGATAATCGGATTCAGGGATGCTGGCAGCACATAGAAGGAGATCATCTCTGAATGGACAACCCCTATTTGCAACTTAAGGGACATATAATATACCAACAACCTAAATCACAATATTGTGTGACATAATAATATATAACCAAATGACCATCAAGGGACACACATATAAAATTACAAAACTTTATTGACTTGATTAAAAATCAACAACAAGTATATATATATATATATATATATTTATATATATTCAAAACAATATGGCGGCAGTGCAAGTAGTAGCCAAGTATGTGGCTCCCCCATACACAAGAGGACCAAAATCATACCTCCCTCTAAGGGTATTAAACCTATCCCAGTGCAACACAGTTAAAACCTCTATTTGAATGTTCAGGCTACAAAAATACCTCAATCAATATTTAGCTTAAAGATGCATGTTGCTTCCCATGCTGCGTAAGGTACATAAGCCCACATCCAATATATAATATACCTGTAATGCACTTGACAAGGAAGACCGGGCCTCTGGTGAGGAACGGAGTCCACCCGACGTACGTTTCGCTCCACTTTTTCAAGGGGCGTGTCTAAATCTCATCTCTAACCTCATTAATATACTCAGATAATTCCACCTTAAAACGGGACACATGTAAGTAAATGGACAAACCTGACTAATGTGCAACCAAAAACTGACTCCTGCTGCGCCATCCTGCCGCGATGAAAGTGTGAGTTGCAACGTCATAAGATCGCGAGACATCGCCCACCAGTCTGCTAATCATATGCGAAATCACGCGACACCTGCCCGTTATTTTGCGAGAGTCCGCCCATCACATGGTACACATATGGTATCGCGCGAAGCTACCACGCAATACAGCGAGATTGCAGCACAGGAATCACAAATATTCGCCAACAGGCACACGAAATCTCGCAATACCGGCTGGCTAAATAAGGACCACACATTATAAAAATATTACATATCAAATCCATGATATAACCTCTAAAATAAATAGGGATCAAAAATACCTATAATAAAGTGCATACAATAATAAGCATACATATACCAAACTCCACTTTAGATGTGGTCATATGACCGCATTTTTCATGTGACACCCCTACTACTCCATCAAGCCATTCATATATTAAAACCTGAAAATCTCCCTCCAATACTATAGTGTATGATGTGTGATACGTGTATGACACGTAAATAACATACAAAGCATAAAAAACCTAATAAATGCATAATCATTGAATATATAAAACAATATGTATAAATATGAATAGTAACATAGTAACATAGTAACATAGTATATAAGACCGAAAAAAGACATTTGTCCATCCAGTTCGGCCTGTTTCCTACAAGTTGATCCAGAAGAAGGCAAAAAAACCCTGTGAGGCAGAAGCCAATTTTCCCCACTTAAGGGGAAGAAAATTCCTTCCCGACTCCAATCAAGCAATCAGAATAACTCCCTGGATCAACGACCCCTCTCTAGTAGCTGTAGCCTGTAATATTATTACACTCCAGAAATATGGTACTTTATGGTACTCACCATCACCACCTCCTCAGGCAGAGAGTTCCATAGTCTCACTGCTCTTACCGTGAAGAATCCTTTTCTATGTTTGTGTACAAACCTTCTTTCTTCCAGATGCAGAGAATGTCCCCTCGTCACAGTCACAGTCTTGGGGATAAATAGATGATTGGAGAGATCTCTGTACTGACCCTTGATATATTTATACATGGTTATTAGATCTCCCCTCAGTCGTCTTTTTTCTAAAGTGAATAACCCAAATTTTGATAACCTTTCAGGGTACTGTAGTTGCCCCATTCCAGTTATTACTTTAGTTGCCCTCCTCTGAACCCTCTCCAGCTCTGCTATGTCTGCCTTGTTCACAGGAGCCCAGAACTGTACACAGTACTCCATGTGTGGTCTGACTAGTGATTTGTAAAGTGGTAGGACTATGTTCTCATCACGGGCATCTATGCCCCTTTTGATGCAACCCATTATCTTATTGGCCTTGGCAGTAGCTGCCTGACACTGGTTTTTGCAGCTTAATTTGCTTTTTATTAAAATTCCTAGATCCTTTTCCATGTCAGTGTTACCAAGTGTTTTACCATTTAATATGTACGGGTGACTTGCATTATTCCTTCCCATGTGCATAACTTTACATTTGTCAGTGTTAAACCTCATCTGCCATTTCTCTGCCCAAGCCTCCAATCTATCCAGATCCCTCTGTAGCAGAAAATTGTCCTCTTCAGTGTTAATTACTTTGCACAGTTTAGTGTCATCTGCAAAAATTGATATTTTACTGTGCAGGCCTTCTACAAGATCATTAATAAATATATTGAAGAGAATAGGGCCCAATACTGACCCTTGAGGTACCCCACTAGTGACAGTGACCCAATCTGAGTATCTACCGTTAATAACCACCCTCTGTTTTCTGTCACTCAGCCAGTTACTTACCCACATACAGATATTTTCTCCCAGTCCGAGCATCCTCATTTTATATACTAACCTTTTATGAGGTACAGTGTCAAACGCTTTGGAGAAGTCCAGATATACGACATCCATTGATTCGCCGCTGTTAAGTCTAGAACTTACCTCCTCATAGAAGCTGATTAAACTCGTTTGGCATGACCGATTCCTCATGAAGCCATGCTGATATGGCGTTATTTGCTTATTTTCATTGAGATACTCTAAGATAGCATCTCTTAGAAACCCTTCAAACAGTTTACCCACAACAGATGTTAAACTTACCGGCCTATAATTTCCAGGCTCTGTTTTTGGACCCTTTTTGAATATTGCCACTACATTTGCTATGCGCCAATCCTGCCAATCCTATGCGGCAATAATGTGCCGTGTGAAAGTGCTTAGTGCTAAAGTGAACATGCAATTGTGCACAAAACAAAAGAAAATAAACTTACATGTGTCCCGTATTAAGGTGGAATTATCTGGGTATATTAATGAGGTTAGAGATGAGATTTAGACATGCCCCTTGAAAAAGCGAAGCGAAACGTACGTCGGGGTGGACTCCGTTCCTCACCAGAGGCCCGGTCTTCCTTGTCAAGTGCATTACAGGTATATTATATATTGGATGTGGGCTTATGTACCTTAGGCAGCATGGGAAGCAACATACATCTTTAAGCTAAATATTGATTGAGGTATTTTTGTAGCCTGAACATTTAAATAGAGGTGTAAACTGTGTTGCACTGGGATAGGTTTAATACCCTTAGAGGGAGGTATGATTCTGGTCCTCTTGTGTATGGGGGGGAGCCACATACTTGGCTACTACTTGCACTGCTGCCATATTGTTTTGATATTATATATATACTTGTCGATTTTTAATAAAGTCAATAAAGTTTTGCAATTTTATATGTGTGTCCCTTGATGGTCATAACTTAAGGGGCATAGTAACAGAGAGCACATGTTCAGGGAGTGACAGTCCATTTACGGAAGCCACTGACAGAGGCCTTTCTAGACGGACGGTAGGAAGCCGGTACTTCTCCTTGTCTAGGACCACCTCTCCAACTGATCCTAGACATTGGCATTTCCCGGCTTTTGTGGACAATTACGCACAAAGTGGGCCTTGCCTCCACAATACAAACACAGGTTCTCCGCTTTGCGGCGTAAACATTACTGGTCAGAAAATCCAAGGTGCTCTATTTGCATGGGCTCTTCAGATGGGGTGGACACTAGAGGAAGAACCGGCCTCTGGAATGATGGAGCCAAACGAGGTGGTCTTCTGGTGCATGCGACCTCATTAAAACGTTCCCTAAAATGCATATCTATCCTTGTGGCCCAGGTGATCAGGTCATTCAGAGTAGACGGATGGTCGCGACCAGCTAATTCATCCGTAATCCGGTCAGAAAGGCCCTCCCAGAACACCACCAGTTGAGCCACATTGTTCCATTCAAGTTTGGCAGCCAGGGTACCAAATTGGATGGCGTACTGACCCATAAACGAAAAACCCTGTCGTAGACGCAGCAGAGCTGATGCAGCAGAGGACGTGTGGCCGGGCTCTTCAAAGACTAGCCGTAAAGTAGCCAGAAAAGACTGCAGATAAGTGGTCTCTGGACCTCCATGTTCCCAAATAGGATTTGCCCAAGCAAGGACCTCATCAGACAGCAGGGACACAATGAAGGCAACCTTGGACCGCTCAGTGGGAAACTTCTGCCCATGCAACTCAAGTACCTGAGTAAGGTACCATAGGTACAGTCGTTGTCAGCAGGCTGAGTCGTTACCAGGAGCAACAGTGCAGGACCGAAGGATGAGGCAGAGGCGAAGTAAGAAAGGGAAAAGGTCAGATCAGGCGGCACAGGTACAAATCAGGCAATCTGGGTCGGCAACAGGAGAGTCAAGGAAAGCATGCAGGGATCAAACGGGTAGCAGAATCCAGGAACACAAGTACGAGTCAGGAACACAAGCGGATACAAAGAACTTGACACTGGGGCATCTGGGAAGGGGGATGAGCCACTTATATATGTGCAGGAGGGCTAGGATTGGTCAGCAAGGTCACATGACCTAACCCATAAAGCCCGGAAAGTTACGCTCGCCGGCCCTTAAAGAAGTGCTGCGGGAAACAAGCAGCAAGCATGCTGTGGTCATTGCTCAGAGGAAACTGTGGAGCGGATCCCAGAACAATAGTACCTACACAGACAGGGCCCAGGACCGCAGCAGTGAATTAGAAGCACTGGCCGTAGATCATCGTTGAACACTGCGCCCAGGGACCGCGGTGGTAAGCAGGGGAACAATCACGCAGTTAAGTCCAATAATGAGTAAAAAAAAAAATTCTCATGGAAACCAAGCATGTTTGCTAGGCATGACCTGTTTTGCATGAATCCATGTTGGTTATCAGCTATTCGTTTATTCACTGCTAGATACTTTTGCAGTTCATCTCTTAGAATATCTTCAAACATTTTACATACCATAGATATTAAACTTCCAGATAGTAATTATATGATTCCACCTTTTTATCTTTCTTAAATATTGGTACAATATTAGCTGTCCTCCAGTCATGTGGCACTGACCCTGTACAAGAGTGCTGAGAAGATGAGATACAATGTTCTATCAATTACCAAGCTCAATGCCCTCAGCACCCATGGATGAATGTCATTTGGGCCGGGGGTTTTAGCAATGCTTAATTTGCTCAGATACAACTGTACGTCTATTTGTGTTAAGATGGTGACAGAGAACTTTGATTACTGTCCTAGCGACATCATGGGATCAGTGGTATGGAGATTTCAGTGGTGTAGTAAAGGGGATTCTAACTTTTTTTTAAACCAATGCCTTTTACTAATAGTCAGAAACATCTTAAATATCTTCCCCATGATGATATAGTTTTTGAATATTTTTCCTGATAGCTATGAGAGGAGAAAAGACACAGATTCTCCTTTCTCTGTATAACCTTACCTGACTCCAGGGGTCGAATATGTTCACCCTTGCATTTTTATTTCCATTGTTTTGCTACATTATAGGAGCAGAACCATGAAAACAATGGAAGGTGTTTCAATCAGATAACGGAAATTATCTCCACCTGACAGACTCCACTGACTGGTATCTGGTTTCTATTAGGCCTTATTCACAAGTCCGTTGTGTTTATGGATCCGCAAATTGCGGATCCATAAACACACCCGGCCGGCAGCCCCATAGAAATGTCTATTCTTGTCCGCAATTGCGGACAAGAATAGGACATGCTCTACTTTTTTGCGGAGCTGCGGCCATAAGATCGGCGGCGCTCTCCGCAAAAACTGATGCGGAGAGCACAGTGTGTGCTCTCCGCATCGTTCCGTGCCCCATTCACAGTCAATGGGTCCGCATGTATTCCGCAGAATTGCGGAATACATGCGGACGACATTGCGGACGTGTGAATAGGGCCTTAGAGAATGTGGCATGCTGTGCTATTTAGTTTCTGATGCAGATGTGAATGAACCCTAACATGGACTTCTGGGCGTGTAAAATCTGTATACGTTCACATCAGCGTTAATGGTTTCTGATCTGTTTCTTTAAAGAACAGACAAGGGTAAATAAAGTTAACCCTATAATTGCCATTAATTTCAGTCATGTAATATTAACATCTGTCATGTCTCTGTTATTTTTGACAGAACAAAATATAGATTTACGATCAGAAATACTCCTATATTAGACGTATTTCTGACGCAGATTGTCTACTTCCCGGGAAAATAACCTTTGCATCGCAATCTGCAACTTTTCCCCGCTCACACCAGGTCTACAAAAGGGAGCGTGGCATGGACAGGGAAGTAGACGTAGTTTGAGGCATAGAAAATGGTCTAAATGTAAGGCAGAAGTTATGTAGAGGCAGGCTTTTATACTCTTTAGAAAAGACGGACAATAGATAAGACGGTGGCGTGTTACTGTATGTGAGGAGTGATCTAAAAGCGAGTGTGAAAGATGCAATTGTAGGTGAGTATGTTTAAACCTTATGGGCGAAATTACAAAGAGAAATAAACTGTGAAAAAATAATACTTGGTGAAATCTATGGACCCCCTAAAATCAGAGAGAGGAATTAAGTTTAGTTGTATAACCAAATAGAGCAGGCAGCACAGGCTGGTACAGTGGTCATAATGGGAGATTTTAACTTCCGAGATAATGACTGAGGTCATGGTTCTACCTTAACTGCAAAGGGGAGAAAATTCTTAACTTTCTGCAGGACTACTTTATGGGCCAGATAGTGGAACATCACACTAGGGTTATGCTCTGTTGGATCTGGTAATTTCTAATGATGCAGAGCTTGTTGGAAATTACTGTTCGTGAAACACTAGGTAATGGTGACCATAATATAATTATATTCCCCCTGAATTATAAAAAAGCAAACTCCGGCTGGTAGAGCAAAAACACTGAATTTTAAAAAGTCCAATTTCAGGGCAGCATAGACTGGTAGTATCTATTGTCATGTAATAATACTGAGGATAAATAGGAGAAGTTTATATCCCTATTAGGTAATTACACTGCAAAATTCCTGTAGGTAACAAGTATAAACTGCTAAAATTAAACCCCCCATGGCTTACAGCTACTGTAAAAAGGGTAATAAATGGCAAAAAAGGGCATTTAAAAATACAAATCTGAGGGGTCAGCTGTAGCCTTTGAAATTTACAAAGAGCTTCATAAAATCTGCAAAAACACAACACGTTTTAACTATATAAATGTTAAAAAAAACAAGGTCAAAGCAGGTAGGTCCCCTAAATACATAACGGAAAAGGGGGGTGGTCACAGAAGATAAGAAAAATCCAGTTAATAAATGGGTTTTTATATACAAAGGAAGAGAAAAGAGCTGATATTGTTGGTGCCAGCGCTGCCAGTACATGCAGTAATATACTCAATTGGCTAAGGGTACTTTTCACATTAGTGGCAACAGGGTACGGCAGGTTGTTCCGGCAGCGGAATGGCCTACCGGATCCGTACTAACTCTAGCCCATGTGTGCTGCCGGAAGTCCGCTCCGGCTCCATTCACTATAATGGGGACGGGACAGAAGTCCGGCAGCAGCACGGCCGAACTTTACAAAAATGTTCGGGTTTGGGATTCGAACTTGACCCCGAACCCCATTTAAGTCAATGGAGACCCGAACTTTTGGGCACTAAAATGGCTGTAAAATAGCCCTGGAAAGGGCTAGAGGGCTGCAAAATGTAGGTAAATCCCCTGCAAACAAATGTGGATAGGGAAATTACTTAAAATAAAATAAATAAAAATTAACTAATATTAATTGGAAACTTGGAGGAGGAGGAGGTGGAATAGGAGGTTGGGGTGGCGTCAGGTGGGAATACAATGGTAGTTGAAGTTTTCCTCACAGCCATTAAAGATTCATGTCTGCCTGCAGCGCCACAGGCCTTATTCACAGCTTCAGGCCCATGGCAACCATACATGGGAGTTGGAGAAGTTCTCACCACAGCCAAAAAGGATTCATGTCTGCCAGCAGTGCCACAGGCCACATTCACAGATTCAGGCCCAAGACAACCATACATGGGAGTTGGAAAAGTTGTCATCACAGCCAAAAAGGATTCATGCCTGCCTGCAGTGTCACAGGCCTTATGCACAGATTCAGGCCCCTGGCACACACAAAAAGGAGAGTTCAAATCACGCCAAAACAGTATTGATTTCACCCAGCAGTGCCACAGGCAACAATTACTCATTCAGGTCCATGGCTCCCGCAAAGAGGAGAGCGGTCCCGTAACAGCAAAACAGTCTTCAGGTCAACCTGCAATGGAACAAGCCGCTTTCAGGCCCTAGCACCCAGACAGAGGGGAGAGGTCCCATAACAGCAAAACAGGCATCATGTCACCCACCAATGAAGCAGGTGATTATTATTAATGTAGGCCCCTGGCACCCAGACAGAGGAGAGAGGTCCAATAACAGCAAAACAGGCATCATATCACCCAGCAATGGAACAGGCCACTTTCAGGAATTTAGGCCCTAGCACCCAGTCAGAGGAGAGAGGTCCTATAACAGCAAAACAGGCATCATGTCACCCACAAATGCAACAGGCCACTTTCAGCAATTTAGGCCCTAGCACCCAGACAGAGGAGAGAGGTCCCATAACAGCAAAACAGGCATCATGTCACCCACCAATGCAGCAGGCGATTATCATTAATGTAGGCCACTGGCACCCAGACAGAGGAGAGAGGTCCCATAACAGCAACACAGGCCTCAGGTCAACCTGCAAAGGAACAGGCCATTATCATTTATGTAGGTCCTGACACCCAGACAGAAAAGAGTTCATTTGTCGGCAAAAAGATTTAATGTCTCCCACCAATACGGCAGGCGATTAAACGAAATGTAGGCCCCTGACACCCAGACAGAGAAGTAATTTGACAGTAAAAAGAGGTTAATGTCACGCACCAAAGCAGCAGGCGATTAGCTGAAATGTAGGCCCCTGGCACCGAGACAGAGGAGAGGTTCATTCAACTTGGGGTTGCACCCCAAAATAATGGTACAATTAAAAAAAAGAGGATTCAATAAAGAAGTGCACTAGAGTACAAGAATGTATGGTTGAGGGCGAGGCAGTTATAAATCCATGCCTGGTTCATTTTAATGAACGTGAGCTTGTCCACGTTGGCTGTGGGCAGGTGGCTGCATTTGTCTGTAATGACGCCCCCTGCCATGCTAAATACACGTTCAGACAATACACTGGCTGCAGGGCAGACCAGCACCTCCAAGGTTTAAAGGGCAAGCTCTGGCCATGTGGACAATTTGGAGACCCAGAAGTTGAATGGGGCAGAACATCAGTCAGTACATGGAGGCGTGTGCACACGTACTGTTCCACCATGTTGTTGAAATGCTGACTCCTGCTAACATGTTCCCTATCAGCTGGTGGTGCAGTGACAAAACTCACCCTGCTAACCCTGCTGTCTGAGGAGGTGGCCGTGACACACATGCATTGGCGACCTCTTCCTCCTCTGCCTTGTGCTTCCACTTGTCCCCCCGTGTCAGTTGGGAATGCCCTCGGAGGCGCGTCTACCAGCGTTCGCTTGTAGTCGCGCATCTTTCTATCATCCCAGTGCGGGAATTAAGGTGGGCACGTTGTCCTTGTACTGGGGATCCAGCAGGGTGGCAACCCAGTAGTCAGCACAAGTTAAAATGTGGGCAACTCTGCTGTCGTTGCGCAAGCACTGCAGCATGTAGTCGCTCGTGTGCCAGGCTGCCCAGAGGTAACGATAAGCTGTCCTTTGTAGGTGGTGTATGATCTGTGTCCTCTGTATCCCCCCAGCCACGCTCCAGTGATGGCCCTGAGCTGCGTAGGGTGCCACCCGGCAGTGAAACCGTTTCCTCCTCCTCCTCCTCCAGAAGTGTGCCCTGGCTGTCCATATGTGTACCTGGCCTCTGCTGGTGCAGGAACCCACCCTCTGAGTCACTTCTGTATGACCTGCCTGAAACCCTGTGAAATGCCCCCTCTTCCTCCTCCTCCTGTGCCGCATCCTCTTCCATCATCGCCGTAATATTTTTTTCAAGGAGACATAGAAGGGGTATTGTAATGCTAACAACGGCATCATCAGCACTGGCCATGTTGGTTGAGTACTCCAAAGACCGCAACAAGGTACACAGGTCTCGCATGCAGGCTCAGTCACTGGTGGTGAAGTGGTGCTGATCCGCAGAGCGACTGACCCTATCGCCCGCTGCTGCTTGCACAGTCTCTCCAGCATATGTAAGGTGGAGTTCCACATTGTGGGCATGGCGCATATGAGGCGGTGAGCAGGAAGGCCGAAGTTACGCTGCAGCGCAGACAGGCGAGCAGCAGCAGGGTGAGAACGCAGAAAGCGCGCACATAAGGACCGCAATTTTAGCAGCAGCTCTGACATGTCTGGGTAGTTTTTAAGAAACTTCTGCGCCACCAGACGCCACCAGATTCAAACCAGCTAGTCCCAGAGCTGCAACGAGATTTATACCATTATCGCACACCACCAGGCCGGGCTTGAGGCTCACCGGCAGCAACCACTCATCAGTCTGCTGTTCTATTCCCCTTCCAAAGCTCCTGTGCGGTGTGGGGTTTGTCACCCAAACACATTAGTTTTAAAATCGCCTGCTGACGTTTACCCCGGGCTGTGCGGAAGTTGGGGGTGAGGTTCTTTCGATGACCAGATGTGGGGGTTGTAGAAGAGGAGTAGGAGGAGGATAATGCGGAGTAGGAGGAGGAAGCAACAGGAGGCAACGAATAATGCCTGCATTCCTCGGTGGTGGAAGGACATGCGCCAAACTGCTATCCGCCTCGGGCCCAGCCGCCACTACTTTTACCCAGTGTGCAGTTAGGGAGATATAGCAACCCTGGCTGTGCTTACTGGTCCATGTATCTGTGGTTATGTGGACCTTGCCACAGATGGCGTTGCGCAGCGCACACTTGATTTTATCCTCCACTTGATTTTGCAGGGAAGGGACGGCTCGCGTGGAAAAGTAGTGGCGGCTGGGAACAACATACTGGGGGACAGCCACCGCCATCAGCTGTATGAAACAGTCTGTCTCCACCAGACGGAATGACAGCATTTCAAATGTGTTTACTCCACTGCAGTTCATGCTTTGCATCTAGATGCCTGGTCATGCAGATTGTACTCAGGTTAAGAACGTTTATGCCTCACTTAAGGCTCTGATGGCACAACATGCAAACCACTCGTGTCTTGTCGTCAGGACATTGTGTGAAGAACTGCCACGCCAATGAACTCCTTGGAGCAGGCCTTGGGGTGCTCGGTGCCTGGGTGCGGTGGACAGTAGCAGGCGTACTGTCTCTGGAACGGCCACTGCACTTTTGCACCCTGCTCCCCTGTGCTGTTGCCTCTGTGCGCCCACCGCCTTTTCCTCAGAACTGCATGCCTCACTAGCATGACCTTCAATCCAGTGTGGGTCTAGGACTTCATCATCCTCCACATCATCTTCCACCCATTCATGACCCCTGCCCTCCTCGTCGTTCTGCACATTGCAGAAAGCCACAGCAGTTGGCATCTGTGTTTCGTCATCATCAGAGACGTTTTGCGGCGGTATTCCCATGTCCTCATCCTGCAACAAAAGTGGTTGAGCATCAGTGCATTGAAGATCTTCCTCTTCTGGGGCAGGGCTAGGTGGATGGGCCGGGGAAACCTTGCCAACAGAGTCATCAAAAAGCATGAGACTTTCCTGCATGATTTGGGGCTCTGACTGCTTGGCTGATTTGCAAGGGGGTGAGGTCGAAGACTGATGGGCATGGGCTGCAGGTGCCAACTCTGAGCTTTCTGCAGAGGACAGGGTGTTAGACACTGTGAAGGAACTGGAGGCACTGTCAGCCACCCAATCTACTATCTCCTGTACATGTTCTGGCTTCACCATCTGTAAAGCGCCATTTGGGCCTAACAAATAACGCTGCAGATTCTGTCGCCTACTCGCACCAGATGAAGGTGTTTGACTTGGAGCGGTAGTTGGCCCTGAACGGCCACGTCCTCTACCAGCAATAGGCGCTCCACCAACACTACCATGACCATGCCCACATCCCTTATTTGATGTTCTCCTCATTATTTGTGTTCACCCACCAAGCTGAAAGATTGGTCTCTCTCCGGTGTCAATTTACCTGCCACTAGTCGACAATCACGTTCGCTAAGGCAGTGCCCGAGTCATAAAAATGCTCTGTGGACCCAGAATAATGTTTTTGGGCCCAAAATACACTGATTCTCAATTTCTTTGCGGATATGTAAAAAAATTTTGGTACACTGTATGCACAAGTGGTTTGTGGAACAAGAACAAGTATTTTTGTAATAAAATACAGAAAATTTGTATTTCGCCGATGTAAATTGAAATTAATTATTTATATGCCGGATGCACAACAGATTTTTGGCCTAAAACACAGCTTTTTTTAAAAAAATGCAGTTTTTAACTGCTGTACATTAAAAGTAGATATTTATACTATGTATGGACACCACATTTGGGGACCCAGAACACAGATTTGGTCACCAAGATTCACAAATGCAGTATTTGACTGCTATAAATTGGAAATAATTATTTAAAAGACGGATGCACAACTGTTTTTTCGGCCTAAAGCACAGCTTTTTTCAATAAAACCACAAAATGCAGTTTTTCACTGCTGTAAATTAAAATTTGATATTTATACCATGTATGTACAACTGCTTTGTGAAGCAAGAATATTGCTTTTTTCCCACAAAAAATTATAATGCACTATTTCTCAGCTGTAATGTGAAATCGGTATTTAAGCGGTGTATTTCAAGATGTTCTGTGGATCAGGATTACCATTTTTTTTGTCAAAAAACATACACTTATGCTGTATTTCACAGCAGCAATGTAAAAGAGGTGGTTGGAATGGGTATTTCAGACTGTTTGGTGGACCTTGAATAAGTTTTTTTCTATAAAAAACAAAAGCACTATTTCCATGCAGAAATAAAAAATCTGTCGTTGGACAGTGTATGCAGAACTGTTTTGTGGACAAGGAATACGGTTTTTCCCCAAAAATTACACGGATTCTCTATTTAACCGCATGAAATGTCAAATATATATATTTTGGCGGTGTAAAATAGGCTTGGTGGATCAGGATGACTTTTTTTTACCTAAAATACACTGATGCACGATTTGATAACTGAAATTGAATATACGGTTTAGTGCATAGTATACAAAAGTGCTCTGTGGCACCACAGAGTCCAGACTAGACAAATGGACTATGTCACGGCTTTTGCCCCCAAAATTCACAAATGCAGTTTTTCACTGCTGTAAATTAAATGTAGGTATTTATACCGTGTATTTACAACTGCTTTGTGAAGCAGTAATTTTGCTTTTTTTACACAAAAAAAGAATAATGCACTATTTCTCAGCTGTAATGTAAAATCGGTATTTAGGCGGTGTATTTCAAAATGCTTTGTGGATAAGGATTTCCACTTTTTTGTCAAAAAAATACACTTATGCTGTATTTCACAGCAGTGATGTAAAATAGGTGGTTGAAATGGGTATTTCAGACTGTTTGGTGGACCTTGAATAACGTTTTTTTTCTTTAAAAAACAAAAGCACTATTTCCCTGCAGAAATATAAAATATGTCGTTGGATGGTGTATGCAGAACTGTTTTTGTGGACAAGGAATACGTTTTTTCCCCCAAAATTACACGGATTCTCTATTTCACCGCAAAAATGTCAAATATATATTTTGGCAGTGTGACCACTTGTCTTGGTGGATCAGGATGACCACTTTTTTTTTTACTAAAATACACTGATGCACTACTTGATAACTGAAATTGAATATACGGTTTAGTGCATTGTATACAAAAGTGCTCGGTGGCACCACAGAGCCCAGACTAGACAAATGGACTATGTCACCCCTTAAACATACAAAAGGCAATATAGGGGACTTGAGCAGCCAGAAAAAAAAGTTCACTGAACTACAAAATAGGATTAGGCTGATGTCCCTGACTGGTTGGCACACATGCAGTACACTGCAGTGGCTAAAATGGCCGCCAAGCACCACCTAAGTAACAGATGGATTACAAAAAAAGATTTCCCTTGCAGTGGCTGGGTACAGAAATGTTGGATTGCTGAAGCTCCCTCCCTCTCTATTTGCTGTATCTTGTGGATTAAAGTAGCACAGGTTCTTCTGGTTTCTGCCCTATTCTGTCCCTGATCGCAGCACCAGCATCCTCCCCATAAGCTCAAATCAGCGTGAGTGACGTGCGGCAGTACGTGACTCCAGCTTATAAAGAGGCTGGGTCACATGCTGCACTCAGCCATGCCATTAGTAGGCATGGCTGTGATGGTTTCTTAGGGCAAGAAGTAAAACGCTTGCTGATTGGCTGCTGTACAGCCCTTCAGAAAGCGGAAGAAATCACCGAACAATGGACCCGAACCCGAACTTTTTTGAAAATGTTTGGGTTCGGGTCCGTGTCCCGAACACCCCAAAATTCGGTACGAACCTGAACAATACAGTCCGGGTTCGCTCAACTCCAGTCTCCAGGGCATATGATTACAGTGACATTCAGTCACAGTAATTATACAAAAGTTTGTGTATAAATAATTGTGATGATAGTGATGTATTAATAGTAAACAATATAGCACAGCGCTGTGATGTTTCGCTGACACACACACACACAGCCATCAAAATTCAGCTGTATTTCAGAGACATTACATATTCACTTGCCCCTTGGGAGTTTTAAACCGTTTCTGATCGACTAATTTTCTGTTAGAAATAACTGAAATGGCACCAGACTGGTATCCACTTAAGTAAGAGTTGTTGGTTTCCTAGGCAACCTGTCAGAGTCTATATAAACGGGATGCAGGAGTCCATTTTGTGGTAGTGAGTTCAGAGAGAGCAGCAGAATAGAGAGCCGTGTTGTCATGGCACCAACAGCGATACCAAATGTGTGCAGGACTCTAGACAGAACCTAAGATATAGAGCCTAGATAATACTCATTTAGGAAAGGTATTTTTTCAATGTTAAACCCCTTTGTTTACATTTCATGCCCTATGTCCTGTCTACCATTTTTCTGTAAGTCTTTTGAAAACACATCTTGTTATAACTGACTTTGTTCGATTAAAAATAACTATTTCTTTTTAATTGTCTGTTTCCTTTCGCTCTGAAATATTAACAGTTTGAGAATCCAACTTCCTTCAGGAGAGAATTGATATATTCTAGTGTTATGGTTAAGATTTAATTGTATGACGATTATATATGTATGGGGACTGTCCAATCAGATGTGGGTCATCTGAAAAGAGATTATTGTGTTCAGGAAAGTGACAAATACAGTTGTGTTCAAAATTATTCAACCCCCAATGCTGTAAAGGGTTTTAGGGAATTTAGTGTACATTTGTAATTGTGTTCAGAATGAAATCTTACAAGGACTTTTTAACCACTTGAAGACCACAGGTTTATACCCCCCTAGTGACCAGGCCCTTTTTTACAAATCCGCACTACACTACTTTCACCGTTTATTGCTCCGTCATACAACTTACCACCCAAATGAATTTTGCCTCCTTTTCTTCTCACTAATAGAGCTTTCATTTGGTGGTATTTCATTCTTGCTGACATTTTTACTTTTTTTGCTATTAATAAAAATGTAACGACATTTTTGCAAAAAAATGAAATTTTTCACTTTCTGTTGTAATTTTTTTTTTTTTAAAACTACATTTCTATATAAATTTTTCACAACATTTATTGTTCTACACGTCTTTGATAACAAAAAATCCAATAAGTGTATATTTATTGGTTTGGGTAAAAGTTATAGTGTTTACAAACTATGGTGCAAAAAAGTGAATTTCGGCATTTTGAAGCAGCTCTGACTTTCTGAGCACCTGTCATGTTTCTTCAGGTGCTAGAATGTCAGGAAAGTATAAATACCCCCCAAATGACACCATTTTAGATAGAAGACACCCCAAAGTATTCACGGAGGGGCATGGTGAGTTCATGTATCATTTCATTTTTTTTCACAAGTTAGCGGAATATGACACTTTCTGAGGAAAAAAAAATAATAATAAAGTTTCAATTTCTGCTAACTTCTGGCAAAAAAAAAAAAATCTCAGACGGACTCACTATGCCCCTCAGTGAATACCTCGGGGTGTCTACTTTCCGAAATGGGGTCATTTGTGGGGTGTGTTTACTGCTCTGGCATTTTGGGCGGGGCTAAATTGTGAGCAGCCATGTAAAACCTAAAGGTACTCGTTGGAATTTGGGCCTCTTTGCGCACCCAGGCTGCAAAAAAGTGTCACTTATGTGGTTTCGCCTTACTCAGGAGAAGTAGGGCAATGTGTTTTGGGGTGTATTTTTACATATACCCATGCTGGGTGAGAGAAATATCTCTGTAAATTGTCAACTTTGTATAAATTTTTTTTAAAAGTTGTCGAAAATTTTAAAAGTTACAGCGATATTTCTCACACACAGTATGGGTATATATAAAAATACACCCCAAAACACATTGCCCTACTTCTCCTGAGTACGGCGATACCACATGAGTGGCACTTTTTTGCAGCCTGGGAGCGCAAAGGGGCCCAAATTCCAACGAGTACCTTTAGGATTTCACAGGGCATTTTTACGCATTTGGATTCCATAATTCTTCTCAGGCTTTAGAGACCCCTAAAATGCCAGGGCAGTAAAAATACCCCACAAGTGACCCCATTTTAGAAAGAAGACACCCCAAGGTATTCCGTGAGGGGTATGGTGAGTTCATGTAAGATTTTATTTTTGTCACAAGTTAGTGGAATATGAGACTTTGTAATGAATTATAAAAAAAAAAGTACATCCATTTCCGCTACCTTGTGCCAAAAAGTACAATTTTCATGAACTCGCCATGCCCCTCACGGAATACCTTGGGGTGTCTTCTTTCCAAAATGGGGTCACATGTGGGTATTTATACTGCCCTGGCATTTTGGGCGGGAGCTAAATTGTAAGCAGCCATGTAAAAGCTAAAGGTACTCGTTGGAATTTGGGCCCCTTTAGCATCTAGGCTGCAAAAAGTGTCACACATGTGTATCGCCGTACTCAGGAGAAGTAGGGCAATGTGTTTGGGGTGTATTTTTACATATACCCATATTAGGTGAGAGAAATATCTCTGTAAATTGACAACTTTGTATAAAAAATTTATAAAAGTTGTCGTTTACAGCGATATTTCTCACACAAAGTATGGGTATATATAAAAATACACCCCAAAACACATTGCCCTACTTCTCCTGAGTACGGCAATACCACATGTGTGACACTTTTTGCAGCCAAGATGCAAAGGGCCCTAAAATCAATGAGTACCTTTAGGATTTCACAGGGCATTTTTACGTATTTGGATTCTCACGCTTTAGGACCCCTAAAATGCCAGGGCAGTATAAATACCCCACAAGTGACCCCATTTTGGAAAGAAGACACCCTAAGGTATTCCGTGAGGGGCATGGCGAGTTCACAGAAAAAAATTTTTGGCACAAGTAAGCGGAAATTGATATATATATATTTTTTTTACAAAGTCTCATATTCCACTAACTTGTGACAAAAATAAAATTTTACATGAACTCACCATACCCCTCACGGAATACCTTGGGGTGTCTTCTTCTAAAATGGGGTCACATGTGAGGTTTTTGTACTGCCCTGGCATTTGAGGGTCTCCGCAATCATTACACGTATGGTCAGCATTAGGAGTTTCTGCGATTCTCCTTATATTGAGCATACGGGTAATGAGATTTTTTTTTTCCGTTCAGCCTCTGGGCTGAAAAAAAAAAAAATGAACGGCACAGATTTTTTCATTCGCATCGATCAATGTGGATGAAAAAATCTCTGCCAAAATCAGTGACTGCGGTGCGGTGGGCTGGGCGCTAGCTACCTAACAAGTAGCTAGCTAACTGGCGGTGATAAGGGACCCTTATGCCCCATTCACACGTCCGAAATTCTGTTTACGGAACGGAATTGTGGACCCATTCATTTCTATGGGGACAGACTTTGTCCCGCTCGGATCTGGAATTACGGATCCGCGCTTCCGGGTCTGCACTTCCGTTCCGCAAAAATATAGAACATTGCCGGTGTCCGTATTTTGCGGATCCGTAGATCCGTGGATCCGCAGATCCATGGATCCGCAAAACACATACGGACGTCTGAATGAGCCTTACAGGGGGGTGATTAGTGACAGGGGGGGTGACAGGGGGTGATCAGAGGGGGTGACATGGGTGATCAGGGGTTAATCAGTGATGAGGGGTGGGGGGAGGGTGTGTGTGTAGTGATTGGTGCACTTTACCTATGTTTCCTCTGGTGGTCCCAAACAAAGGGACCATCAGACGAGCAGACAGCAGGCATATCAGACGCTGTTTACAAAACAGCGTCTGATATGCGATTTAACCCCTTAAGGACGCATGACGTACCTGTACGTCATGGTTTCCGAGTCCTTAAGGACCCATGACGTACAGGTACGTCATGAGTAGTTCCGATCACTGCAGCTCAGCCGGCAGTGATCGGAACAAGGTACCTGCTGAAATCATTCAGCAGGTACCTTGTTACAATGCCCAGGGGGGTCTTGTGACCCCCCCATATCGGCGATCGCTGCAAACCGCAGGTCAATTCAGACCTGCGGTTTGCAGCTTTTTGTGCGATCTCTGATCCCCGCGGTCTGTGACTGCGGGGATCAGAGGGTTAATGCACCCAATGTGTTTATTTTTAACCCCCCCTGCAGCCCCCAATCATATTGTGGCTGCGGGGGTGCAGGGGGGGTGGTTGCGGGCGGCGGGAGGTGGGCGGGAGGCGGGCGGTGCGGTGGGCGGGATCGCGATTGCGATCCCCCGCCCGCCTCCTCTGTTATGTATCCCTGGTGTCTAGTGGGTCTATCAGAGTGTCAGCACATTGCTGACACTCTGATAGAAACGGCTGGCATCTGTGCTTGATCAGATGCCAGCCGTTTAACCCCTTCTGTACCGCGGTCCGTACGGACCGCGGTATGGAAGGGTTAACAGGGAGGGAGCTCCCTCCCTCTCCCATCGGGGGGCTGCTGTGCCTTTGCAGCCCCCCAACAGGATGGGATCGCAGAGGAGGGGGCTCCACTCCTTCTGCTAATCACCCGCTGCCCTCTTATGGCAGCGGGTGATGGTTGCCATGGAGACAGGACGCTTTCAGAAGCGCCCTGTCTCCATGGTGCTGAAAGTCTGAATAGACCTGCTAAAGGTCTATTCAGACTTTCTAAAGTACAAAATACAGCACAGTGCACTATATAGTGTACTGTACTGTATTATACAGACACCAGATCCACTGGATCTTTCAGAACCAAGTGGGTCTGGGTCAAAAAATGTAAAAAGTGAAAAAAAGTTAAAATGAAAGAAAACACATATCACTGAATAAAAATTAAAAAAATAAAATACACTACACATATTAGGTATCGCTGCGTCCGTAAAAATCTGCTCTATAAAAATATCACATGACTGAACTCGTCAGGTGAACGCCATAAAAAAAACCAAAAATGGTGTAAATAAGCCATTTTTGGGCAACTTACATCACTAAAAGTGTAATACAAAGCGATCAAAAAGCGTATGCCTCCCAAAATAGTACCAATCAAACCGCCATCTCATCCCACAAAAAATGAGCCCCTACCTAAAACAATTGGCCAAAAATAAAAAAATATGCTTCTCAGACTAAAACATGATTTTTTTGTTTCAAAAATGCTTTTAGTGTTAAATGTATAAAAAAACTAAAAGGTAGACATATTGGGTATCTCCACGTCCGTAAGAATCTGCTCTATAAAAATATCACCTGACCTAACCCCTCAAGTAAAAACTGTAAAAAAATTAAATAAAAACTTTGTCAAAAGCCATTTTTTGTCACCTTACATCACAAAAGTGTAATAGCAAGCGATCAAAAATTCATATGACCCCCAAATAGTGTCAATCTAACCGCCACCTCATCCTGCAAAAATGAGCCCCTACATAGGACAATCGCCCAAAAAAAAAAAATATATATGGCTCTCAAACTATGGAGACACTAAAACATGATTTATTTTTGTTTTAAAAATGATATTATTGTGTAAAACTTATATAAATAAATAAAAAGTATACATATTAGGTATTGCCGCGTCCGTCACAACCTGCTCTATAAAAATAACACATGACCTAACCCCTCAGCTGAACACATCAAAAAATAATAATCAATACGGTGTCAAAAGCCATTTTTGTCACCTTACATCACAAAAAGTGTAATAGCAAGCGACCAAAATGTCATATGCACCCCAAGATAGTGCCAATCAAACCGCCATCTCATCCCGCAAAAAATGAGCCCCTACATAAGACAGTCGCCCAGAAAATAAAAAATAGACTATGGCTTTCAGAATGTGGAGACACTAAAAAATAATTTTGTTCAAAAATGCTTTATTATGTAAAACTGAAACAAAAACCCGTAAAAAGTAGTCATATTTGGTATTGTCGTGTCCGTTACAACCTGCTCTATAGAAATAGCACACAATCTAACCTGTCACTTCAACAATGTAAATAGCAAAAATAAAAACAGTCCCAAAACAGCAATTTTTTGCAAATTTTCCATTTTAATCAATTTTTCCAGTAACAAAGCAAGGGTTAACAGCCAAACAAAACTCAATATTTATTGCCCTGATTCTCTTGTTTGCACAAACACCCCATATGTGGTCGTAAACTGCTGTATGGCCAAACGGCAGGGCACAGAAGGAAGGGAACGCCATATGGTTTTTGGAAGGCAGATTTTGCTGGACTGGTTTTTGACACTATGTCCCATTTGAAGCCCCCCTGATGCACCCCTAGAGTAGAAACTCCAAAAAAGTGACCCCATTTTGGAAACTACGGGATAAGGTGTCAGTTTTGTTGGTATTATTTTAGGGTAACTATGATTTCTGGTTGCTCTATATTACACTTGTTTTGAGACAAGGTAACAAAAATAGAAATTCTGAAATTTCATCTCCATTTGCCAATAACTCTTGTGGAACACCTAAAGGGTTAACAAAGTTTGTAAAACTGGTTTTGAATACCTTGAAGGGTGTAGTTTCTTAGATGGAGTCACTTTTATGGAGTTTCTACTCTAGGGGTGCATCGGGGGGCTTCAAATGGGACATGGTGTCAAAAAAACAGTCCAGCAAAATCCACCTTCCAAAAACCATATGGCGCTCCTTTCCTTCTGCGCCCTGCAGTTTGGCCATACAGCAGTTTACGACCACATATTGGGTGTTCGTGCAAACTACAGAATCGGGGAATAAATATTAAGATTTGTTTGGCTGTTAACCCTTGCTTTGTTACTGGAAAAATGGATTGAAATGGAAAATTTTTCAAAAATCGAAATTCTGAAATTTTATCTCCATTTGCCATTGACTTTTGTGGAAAACCTAAAGGGTTAATTACGTTTTTAAAATCAGTTTTGAATACCTTGAGGGGTGTAGTTTCTAGAATGGGGCAATTTTTGGGTGGTTTCTATTATGTAAGCCTCACAAAGTGACTTCAGACCTGAACTGGTCCCTAAAAAGTGGGTTTTGAAAATTTCTGAAAAATTTCAAGATTTTCTTCTAAACTTCTAAGCCTTGTAACGTCCCCAACAAATGAAATAGCATTCCCAAAATGATCGATACATGAAGTAGACATATGGGGAATGTAAATCAATAACTTTTTTTGGTGGTATTACTATGTATTATAGAAGTAGAGAAATTGAAACTTGGAAAATTGCTAATTTTTCAAAATTTTTGGTAAATTTTGTATTTTTTTATAAATAAAAATGAAATTTTTCGACTTTATTTTACCACTGTTATGAAGTACAATATGTGACGAAAAAACAATCTCAGAATGGCCTGGATAAGAAAAAGCGTTTTAAAGTTATCACCACATAAAGTGACACTGGTCAGATTTGCAAAAAATGGCCGAGTCCTTAGGGTGAAATAGGGCTGAGTCCTTAAGGGGTTAAATGCGTTTTTTTCCGCATCTACAGCCTGCCAGCGCATGATCAGCGCTGGCAGGCTGTAGTTTCAGTTGTCCCGGCTCTGTTCATGCGAAATCTCAGGTCTCACGAGATGACTCCGATAGGCGTGACTGAGACCTGACAGAGCCGCCGCGCTGACGCCCATCGGCGTTAGCGTGGCGGCAAGTGGTTAAAGAACCAAATGCAACTAAAATGACATCAATTGTTTTTGTAATACAGTATTAAATGTTTTTTTGGTGATTTCTTCATTGACACAATTATTCAACCCCTTAAAGACTACCACTCTTAAGAACAGAGGTTCATTTAAGTGTTTTCGATCAGGTATTGAAAACACCTGTGGATGTCAAGGAGCAGAAATCAAGCATAATAAGCACCAATTAGGCAGATTTAAAATGACTGTGATACTCAGCTCCTTCTAGACATTTACTGGTGTGTTTACAAACATGGTGAAGTCAAGAGAATGGTCCAGGAAGACAAGAGAAGAGGTGATTTCTCTTCACAGGAAGGACAATGGCTATAAGAAGATTGCAAAGATGTTAAACATACCAAGAGACACCATAGGAAGCATCATTCGCAAATTCAAGGCAAAGGGCACTGTTGAAACGCTACCTGGTCGTGGCAGAAAGAAGATGCTGACTTTGACTGCTGTGTGCTACCTGAAGCGCAAAGTGGAGAAAAGTCCCCGTGTGACTGCTGAGGAACTGAAAAAAGATTTGTCAGATGCGGGTACTGAAGTTTCAGCTTAGACGATAAGGCACACACTGTGTAATGAAGGCCTCCATGCCAGAACTCCCAGGCGCACCCCCTTGCTGTCTCCAAAGAACAAGAAGAGTCGACTGCAGTATGCCAAAAGTCATGTGGACAAACCACAAAAGTTTTGGGATAGTGTTCTGTGGACTGATGAAACAAAATTAGAACTGTTTGGGCCCATGGATCAACGCTATGTTTGGAGGAGGAAGAACAAGGCCTATGAAGAAAAGAATACCTTGCCTACTGTGAAGCATGGCGGGGGGTCAATCATGCTTTGGGGCTGTTTTGCTTCTACAGGTACAGGCAAGCTTCAGCGTGTGCAAGGTACCATGAATTCTCTTCAGTACAAGGAGATATTGGATGAAAATGTGATGAAGTCCGTCACAAACCTGAGGCTTGGGAGACGTTGGACCTTTTAACAGGACAATGATCCCAAGCATACCCCCAAGTCCACTAGAGCATGGTTGCAGATTAAAGGCTGGGACATTTTGAAGTGGCCATCGCAGTCACCAGACTTAAATCCGATTGAGAACCTTTGGTGGGACTTAAAGAAAGCAGTTGCAGTGCGCAAGCCTAAGAATATGACTGAACTGGAGGCTTTTGCCCATGAAGAATGGGCGAAAATACCCATAGATCGCTGCAAGGCACTTGTGTCAAGCTATGCTTCACGTTTAAAAGCTGTTATAACTGGAAAAGATTAAATGTCACTTGGGGGTTGAATAAAACTGATAATGATGTGAGCACAGAAAAGACATTTGTGGTTATTTCATTATAAATGTTATGTTATATTTGTCTGACTTACAATTAAATCTGTTCCGTTTTTTTGCTGAACCATCTATTGAAAATTTTAAGCCCAGCCCAATTTTTTCTATGTAATTACTGTACACTGTATATGCCATACGGAAAAACGGAACGGAAAAATGGAATTGAAACGGAAATACAACGGAAACAAAAAACGGAAAACACTGAAAAAGCCATACGGTCGCGTGAAAGAGGCCTGAACCTGAGGATCAGGGATTTTGATACTGTAATTGCCAATCTACCGTCAATTAAGCATCAACTTGCTCTCTGCCGATCGATATCTTTAATTGTAAACAAGATGACTGAAATGATCAAAATCAATGTCAAACTGGCCAAAACACTCAATTTCAGTGGGGGTTGAATAATTTTGAACACAACTGTAGGTCTTTTGGCATAGAACCCAAGAGTTACAGTGCAGTAGGTCATAGGCGATTGATAAGATATCGATCGGCAGAGAGCAAGTTGATGCTTAATTGACGGTAGATTGGCAATTACAGTATCAAAATCCCTGATCCTCAGGTTCAGGCCTCTTTCACGCGACCGTATGGCTTTTTCAGTGTTTTCCGTTTTTTGTTTCCGTTGTATTTCCGTTTCAATTCCATTTTTCCGTTCCGTTTTTCCGTATGGCATATACAGTGTACAGTAATTACATAGAAAAAATTGGGCTGGGCTTAAAATTTTCAATAGATGGTTCAGCAAAAAAACAGAACAGATAAGGAAGACGAACCCATTGACTTGAATGGAGCCACGGATCATCATTTGCAGGCAATAATAGGACATGTTCTATCTTTGCACGGAACGGAAAAACGGAAATACAGAAACGGAATGCATAGGGAAACACTTCCGTTTTTTTTGCGGAACCATTGAAATGAATGGTTCCATATACGGAACACAAAAAAATGGTCCATACACTCGCAAAATAACGTGGCTGCAGACCAGTCACTACATGTTATATTTTGAGTTATTTATCCATAATATTCATCTGTGGTGTTTTTCTTTTTTCACTAAAATTTATGGCCAAAGTGTCCATTGACTTGTGTTCTGGTTTTTCATCCACCCAAAACATTTACATTTATATATATTTACCCTAAACAGAGACACACACATGAGTTTTGCACTTTATTTGTGAACATAATCTGTGTTTTAGTCATGTCAACATGAGGTATTAGAAGATTTTTGGGACCATATCCTTCCAAAACAACTGATTGTAGTCACCACCCAATGTTGGAGAATATTATGTCCCAAAAACCTTAGCCCGCAAGCCCAGGTAAAGGGTCCTCATTCTCTTGCGAGTCCCTACACTCAACTAAACTCAATTAAATACCATAATCTACCTAAAAAATAACAAACAAACTAACGAGAATAGAAGATATCAAACACTGCTACGAATAGCGTCCCTCTGCTATGGCAAGGACCCCTCTGGGCTCAAAAAGTAGTCTGCAAAGAGTTCCCGAACTACAATGCCTGCACTCCCAGGTTGTCTATGCAGGGTCCTATCCAAACCCAAAACTGTTGACGTAGGAAATTCGTCCATGTCAACAGAAGAGGAAGCCTCGTGAATCCTGGTAAAGTTGTGTAGAACAACATAAGCTTCAATCATCAGGGTACCATTCTCTGGATACATTTGTATATTGTCAAAAACACCCTCCACTTGCTAGAGAGTATTCCGAAAGCGCACTCCACATACCGATGGGCACGAGTCAATCTGTAGTTGAAAATACGCCTCCTGACATCCAAACCACGCTTTGGAAAGGGCCGCATAACATGGTCAATGCAAACCCTTCATCCGCCACGATCACAAATAGAGCCGGCAGACCTGCTGATCTGGGCAGTCTTCTGGACTTCGGCCAGTGCCACGAAGCCGGTCACCCATTCTAGAAGCACTAAATATGCGAGCATCCGCTATGCTTCCATAGGCCCCGATATCAACCATTATAAACTTATAGTTACTGTCACCAACAGCAATCAGCACTATAGAAAAATATTGCTTATAATAGAAGAATTGGGACCCAGAGTGAGGAGGCTTTTTCACACGAATGTGCTTGCCATCCATTGCCTCGAGGCAGTTGGGAAACTGTGCCCTCAGCGATCCGAACCCAATCATCCACCTTGGGCTGTGGCATCACCGTCTCTCAGAGTTAATGCCAGATGACCTGCAAGTGTGACACACAATCCAAGAAATCGTTGAGGTTCCCAAAAGAAACTCAAAATGCAGGAATGCAAACAAGTTCCCAGTAGCAAGGAATCTGTGGGAAAAACAAAAAAAGCATATCATTAAAGTAGCCCAAGAAAGGGGACATCATAAACATGGTTCCTATAATGCAGGGGTAAGGAATCTCCGGCTCTCAAGCTGCTGTGAAACTGCAATTCCCAACATGTTCCATTTATTTCTGATGGAGTTCAGAGAAGAGCATAATAAAGTATCCATGCTGGGAGTTGTAGTTTAAAAACAGTGGGAGAGACAGAGGTTCCCTAACACTTCCCTAATGCTTGATATGACACGTATTAAAACAGCCTATGTCCATTGTGAAATATATAACAAAAATTACATTAGCGTGGATAATATAAACACTACCACCAATGGCGGTGTGGCCACTACTCCTACAAGAAATGTTACACCTCCTGTGCGGACACCATTTACATGCACAATGCATAGTAAACGGAGGCTAATGGGGGAAACTCTGCATGATGCTGACATTGTCCTAAATTTACATTAAAAGTGGATTTGAAGACACAAATACCTATAAACTTGAAATGTTATATGCCAGGGATAACCAAAAAATTAAAATTTAGAATGGTACTAACATATTATAGCCAAACAAAGGTATCTTCCAATAACACAACCACATGTCTTATAACAGACATTTACGGAAAAATTTTACTGATGACAAAAGCCGTGCACATTAAAATTTGTTCAAGATTAATAAAATTTTGCTCACCTCAACGTGATGATGAGCCTTTCCTCTGGAGTAATGCTGCCCCTCATATTGGTGTCCATGAAGGTAAGGACAGTACGTAGAGACGACAGCAAGCAAACGAAAAGAACTTCTCTGGATGCTGACGAAGATCTTTGTAAAGGCTGTGGAAGTCTCCTTTCCGGTAGCTTTGAGAAACAATGGGATGGATCCAAAAACACTGCCTTCTAGTCGGTTCCTTGTCCAAAAAAAGGAAACGCTGTCCCCATTGATGAGAAACAGGGAAGTGCAGTACAACATCTTCCTCTGAATCATCTGCCATGGTGAGACCCAAGATGAAAAAAGGGAGAATCCAACAACAACAAAGCAAAGCAGCCAAACTCTGTACCCTGTGAAGACTACAGAAAATGGCCACCAAACAAAATCTCAGGTGACCAGCATATATACCTATATTGCTAGGTGTCGATATATCACATTAATTTTTAACTTCTTTTTTTTTTTTTTTTCGTGGTCCGCAGACACACGGAAAGACAACGGAAACGAATACAGAAACGGAAAACGGAACACAAATTTGCAGACCACAAAAAAATACTGTCATGTGCATGAGGACTAACATGGAGCAATAGTACTCCAAAATGACAGCCCACGATCCTCAGGTTGGTTGCACGGGAAGGGGCTATCCCCATATAGCAAGAAAAGGAAAAATCCCAGCAACAGTGGCTTCTTGTTTTTGAAATGCTGCTTTAATCACATCAAGTGATACAAAATTTAAAATTTAAATTTTGTATCGCTTGATGTGATTAAAGTGCATTTCAAAAACAAGAAGCCACTGTTGCTGGGATTTTTCCTTTTCTAACATGGAGCAAATCAGATTGCAACGCTTGAACCAGACAGCTATGCCTGCAGCTGTCCAGACGATCATTAAGACAAAATTACCAGAAATGGACACGGATGATGAGGATATTGAACTATTTCTGAGAGCCTTTGAATCGGCGTGTCACATTATGCAATCCCAGAAGTACAGTGGGCTGGTCACCTTATGTACACCCTGGAAGGCAGAGCCAGAGACGCACTTCTAGAGCTGCCGCTGGAGCCCCACGGTACATTTTTGGAAATCAGAACTGTTGTGCTCACAAAATACATGTTGACACCAGAGTCATACAGGCAGAAGTTCAGTCCGCTTCAGCGAGGCATTGAAGAGACCTTTATGGATTTTGCCAGTTGGCTGCGTACTACCTGGTACACCCCTCTAATTGAAAATACACGTCAGTCTTTAGCCGACTTGATCCAGAGAGAGCAGTCTATTTACATCTGTCCGCCGAAAGTGCTAAGGTATGTCTGCGAGCACAAGCAAAAGAATCTGCAGGAGGCTGCCACTTTGGCAGATAAATACCTTGCCTTGCTGAGCACCAAAGGAATGAAGGACATCTTGATCCAGATTGGGGAAGGAGTTGCTTCCAGTGCTTCTTCTCCCAGACCAGCAGTTACACAAGTGAAACGGCAGTTTCAGAAGCAGGCACCACGACCATCTGGAGCCCGGCATGCTGCTGCTGTCTTAGATTTGATCCGCGGCTGCTATATTTGTGGTAAATTGGATTATATCAGGTAATTGTCAAAAAAAAAGTGGGACCCTTGTCCCTGGCAACAGAGAAGTCCTCCAGCGACCATGTCAGAGTTCCACCCGTCAGCCACCAACCAAGGGTAGCTCTCGTGGGTTAACAGACCCACAGCACAGATGACAACTTGCAGGTTGTTACTGTTGGCAACCGATGCACCATGGGTTTCCGGGACACAGGAGCCCAAGTAACTCTTGTCCACCCCGAGATGGTGGAGAAGGACATCATCCCGGATAAAACACTAGCAATCACAGGTGTAGGAGGGGTTACTTCTGAGGTACCTCTAGCATATGTACAGTCGTGGCCAAAAGTTTTGAGAATTACATAAATATTGGGAATTGGAAAAGTTGCTGCTTATTTGCATATACTCCAGAATGTTATGAAGAGTGATCAGATGAATTGCATAGTCCTTCTTTGCCATGAAAATTTACTTAATCCCCCAAAAACTTTTCCACTGCATTTCATTGCTATCATTAAAGGACCTGCTGAGATAATTTCAGTAATCGTCTTGTTAACTCAGGTGAGAATGTTGACGAGCACAAGGCTGGAGATCATTATGTCAGGCTGATTGGGTTAAAATGGCAGACTTGACATGATAAAAGGAGGGTGATGCTTGAAATCATTGTCCTTCTATTGTTACCCATGGTGACCTGCAAAGAAACGTGTGCAGCCATCATTGCATTGCATAAAAATGGCTTCACAGGCAAGGATATGGGGCTACTAATATTGCACCTCAATCAACAATTTATAGGATCATCAAGAACTTCAAGGGAAGAGGTTTAATTCTTGTTAAGAAGGCTTCAGGGCATCCAAGAAAGTCCAGTAAGCACCAGGATCGTCTCCTAAAGAGGATTCAGCTGCGGGATCGGAGTGCCACCAGTGCAGAGCTTGCTCAGGAATGGCAGCAGGCAGGTGTGAGCGCATCTGCACACACAGCGAGGCGAAGACTTTTGGAAGATGGCCTGGTGTCAAGAAGGGCAGCAAAGAAGCCACTTCTCTCCAAAAAAAACACCAGGGACAGATTGATCTTCTGCAGAAAGTATGTTGAATGGACTGCTGAGGACTGGGGCAAAGTCATATTCTCCAGTGAAGCCTCTTTCCGATTGTTTGGGGCATCAGGAATAAGGCTTGTCCGGAGAAGAAAAGGTGAGCGCTACTATCAGTCCTGTGTCATGCCAACAGTAAAGCATCCTGAGACCATTCATGTGTGGGGTTGCTTCTCATCCAAGGGAGTTGCCTCACTCACAATTTTGCCCAAAAACACAGCCATGAATAAAGAATGGTACCAAAACACCCTCTAACAGCAACTTCTTCCAACAATCCAACAACAGTTTGGTGAAGAACAATGCATTTTCCAGCACGATGGAGCACTGTGCCATAAGGAAAAAGTGATAACTAAGTGGCTCCGGGACCAAAACGTTGACATTTTGGGTGCATGGCCTGGAAACTCCCCAGGTCTTAATCCCATTGAGAACTTGTGGTCAATCCTCAAGAGGCGGATGGACAAACAAAAACCCACTAATTCTGACAAACTCCAAGAAGTGATTATGATAGAATGGGTTGCTATCAGTCAGGAATAGGCCCAGAAGTTGATTGAGAGCATGCCCAGTCGAATTGCAGAGGTCCTGAAAAAGAAGGGCCAACACTGCAAATACTGACTCTTTGCATAAATGTCATGTAATTGTCGATAAAAGCCTTTAAAACATGTGAAGTGCAGGTAATTATATTTCACTACATCACAGAAACAACTGAAACAAAGATCTAAAAGCAGTTTAGCAGCAAACTTTGTGAAAACTAATATTTGTGTCATTCTCAAAACTTTTGGCCACGACTGTATACTTGGATTGAGGTGTTGGAAGGGGGATGAGGGAAGTGGGTGTCATGTCAAACATCCCTTCCAATGTCTTACTAGGTACAGATCTAGGACGTATGAAGTGTTTGTGTGTTGCACAGAAAGGTACATAGGATCTAAGCCCTAATAGTGTGCACTTGCAGTGTGACAAGAACGGCAGCGGTAGACTCACTTGAGTCCGAGCAGTCTAGGGCTTCAACTCTGGTCTGCTCCTGCCTGAGGTACTCGGATGGGGCTGCTTTGGAGCAAGCACTGAGGTGTGACCCCCCCCCCCCCATCTACAAACACTGAGAATAGTAGCGGAGAATGCCCCTGCAGAGGGAGCTACCCATACAGTGTTTTGGAAAGGTGGTAATTGTAACGGGAAGAGGTCCGGTCAAATGGTGGTGAGGCAGACGTGCTACACAGGGAGCTAATTGTGCCCAGTTCGTACCGGAGCCAGTTGCTGTATGTGCCGCATGAGATCCCCTTGGCTGGTCACTTGGGTAGCAAGAAGATGAGGTCCCGTCTGCTCCAAAATTTTTACTGGCCTGACACAAATAAAGATGTCGATAGCTACTGTCGGTCTTGCGTGACCTGCATGCGTGTCAGAAAAACTGTAGACATGGCTCGTGTCCCATTAAATCCTTTGCCAATTATTGAGGAACCATTTCGTCGGTTCCCTTAAGATAGTTAGCTCTTCAGGCAAACGATTCATTCTTACGGTCGTCGACTATGCAACGCAATGTCGTCGTTTAGGTCAGATAAAGTCATGGACGCCCTTCTAACCAACTTCTCGAGAGTAGGGTTTCCAGCAGAGATGGTGACCGATCATGGCCCTCAATTTATGTCAGACCTGATGCAAGCCCTGTGTAGAAAAATACAAGTGAGCCACATTGTTGCTACTCCCTACCATCCACAAACTAATGGCATATATGAACAGTTTAATGGCACACTAAAACAAATGTTGAGAGCCTTTGTCAAGGCAAGGACTGGGAGCGATACCTGCTGCACTTGTTGTTTGTCTACAGAGAGGTGCTCCAAGAGTCCACTGGTTTCTCACCCTTCGAACTCTTCTACAGTAGGAAAGTAAGAGGCTCATTGGACCTGGGAGAGTACTGGGAAGGCCCAAAAGAGGTGAATGAAGTGTCTGTCGTTTATTATGTCCTGAAGTTCAGGGAAAAAATAGAAACCCTTGTGGGTAAAATGAAGGTGAACATGGCGTAAGCACAGCGCACCCAAAAGCAGTGGTATGACCGGCATGCTAGAGAACGCTCTTACCAAGTGGGACAAAAAGTGTACATATTACTGCCTATCAGAAAACATAAGTTGCAAGCAGCATGGGAGGGTCCCTATCCCATCGTGGTGAAAAACAACAAGGTACATTATGTAATATACTTGGGTGGGAGGAGGCACAAAACTTTCCATGTAAATATGTTAAAGGAGAGCACTGAGAGACCGGCTCATGTTATGGAAGTATGCAACGTGTCCGACACTGATTAAGGGGTTACCTGTGAGATTTGTTGAATGATACAAAGGAAGAAGGGGCACATGGAAATATCAACCCTGAGCTGTCACTCCTACAGAGAAGTCAGCTTGGTGAGGTATTACGGAGATTTGCGTATAACTTCACAAGTAAGCCGGGGAAAACACACCTTACGACTCACCATGAAGAGACCGGTACCCATTCCCCAATCAAACAGTTTGCTTACTGAGTCTCAGATCAGGTTCGGGCAGACATAAAAAAGGTAAATTGAGGAGATAAAGAAGTTGGGGATGATCCGGGAATCCCATAGTGCCTGGGCTTCACCAGTGGTGCTAGTTCCAAAAAAGGACAAAACAGATTCTGTGTAGATTACAGAAGGCTCAATGCTATTACTTCTGATGCGTACCCTATGCCAAGAATCGATGTATTACTGAATGAGCTGGCTAAAGCCCGCTATCTGATGATCATGGACCTGGGCAGAGGGTACTGGCAGGTTCCCCTAACAGAAAAGGTTCAAAAAAGGTCAGCCTTTCCCACCCCAATGGGTTTGTTTACCCATGAGTTTACCATAATGCCTTTTGGGATGAAGAATGCACCTGCCACCTTTCAGAGGTTGATGAATAAGCTGTTGGAAGGACAGGAACAATTTGCTATAGCCTACCTGGATGATATAGCGGTATTCAGCAACACCTGGGCAGAGCACCTAGTGCACCTGTCAAAGGTAAACCGTTTGAAACGTGCCGGATTAACACTCAAGCCAAGCAAGTGTCAGCTAGGTATGACTGAAGTCCAATACCTGAGACATAGAGTGGGAGGTGGGACGCTAAAACTGGACATGGGTAAGATAGAGGCAATCACGAGTTGGCCCATCCCACGCACCAGAAAACAAGTACAATCTTTCTTGGGGACGCCAAGAAAGGAAGTCTGTTAAAGACTATAGTGCTCTAGCTAAGCCCGTGACGGACTTGACCAAGAAGGCTGGAGGGAAGGTCGTGACATGGACAGAGGAGTGCGACCAGGCCTTTCAAGCCTTAAAACACGCCCTAGGTAGTGCCCGTGTACTACAGGCCCCTGACATTTGGCGTAAGTTTGTGGTTCAGACAGACCCCTCAGACTTCGGCCAAGGCACTGTCCTAAGCCAGGTATATCAAGCTGGGGAGGAGCATCCTGTCCTGTATTTGAGCAGGAAGCTACTGCCCGCCGAGGTGGCCTACCCCACCATAGAGAAAGAATGTCTCGCCATTGTTTGGGCACTGAAGAAATTGGAGCCATACCTCTATGGCCGAAATTTCACAGCGATTACTGATCACAACCCCTTAAGTTGGCTGAATCAGGTATCTGGGAACAATAAGAAACTCCTCCGTTGGAGCCTCTGTCTCCAGAGCTATGATTTCAGTATTCAGCACAGAAGAGGCAAAACCCATCACAATGCAGATGCACTATCCAGGCAGGGGAATGAAGTTGCTGCGGAGTACGGTCTTGAAGACTGTACCCCTGGCTTCCATTTGGTTGGGAGGTGTGATGATAATGGTGTATTAATATAGTAAACAATATAGCACAGCACCGTGATGTTTGGCCGACACACACACACAGCCATCTGATCTGCAAATTTTTTGTAAGAAATAACTTAAATGGCACCAGACTGGCATCCACTTTAGTGAGAGTTGTTGGTTTCCTAGGCAACCGATCAGGGTCTATATAAACTGGATGCAGGAGTCCATTTTGTGGTAGTGAGTTCAGAGAGAGCAGTGGAGCTGTGTTATCACAGGACTGACAGCGATACCAAATGTGTGCAGGCCACTAGACAGAACCTAGATATAGAGGCTAGATAATACTTATTTAGGAGAGGTATTTTTTCAATGGGTCCGCATCGGTTCCGCAAAAATAGGCATTTTATATGAGAATGACGGCCATGTGCGTTCCGTATTTTGCGGATCCGCAATTTGCGGACCACAAAACACGTGCGGACGTGTGAATGTAGCATTACGTTTTATGCCCTATGTCTTGTCTACCATTTTTCTGTAAATCTTTGAAAACACATCTGTAATGGGGAGCTAGTGATGCGCTTACTCCTTGCAGCTTCGCCAGCATCCCGCCTGCGCGCAGAAGCGAGGACGCGGCCGACATCCTCGTCTCCATAGGGACCAGGGGGCGGGGAGAACTCTGCCGCGTATGCCTCCTCAGCGTGGCCGGCGTTCCCCTAGACAAAGATCGGTAGGGGAACTGAGCGCCGATAATGATGAATCGGCGCTCGGCTATGTTGGGCTGTGTGCAGCGTCCCACTCGTATACGTGGGCACTGCAAAGTCATGGTATCTTATGTCATATTGCATTTCATGTCATTTATACTTTTATATCTGTGTTTATCCTGTGAAATCCCTGGTAACAGAGTGTAGGGTGCAGTACATGCATCCACCACTAGATGGGGATAGCACCATAGTCTATATATAATACAGTTCAGGCCTAGTCAGTCAGTTTAGAGGTGTTCAGTCTAAAGTCATGTAGCCTGCTGGAGGGAGGAAAGAGGGGGAGAGAGAGGGCCCCTTCCTCTCAGCTCTCTCTAGGGCTTCACGGTCCAGAGCAGCCAAGTGTTCTTATCTCAAGTTATAAGCCAAGGGACAAGGCTGAGGTGAAAGAGGTCTCACCTCAGCCAAGGGACAAGGCTGAGGTGAGACCTATTTCTACTGTCCACTCTTCTGGGATGACAAATGAAAGATTTCTTTTTAACTAAACACAAAAGAAGGACAATAGCCATTACATTGGGCTTTCTAGTAGCCTTTGTACCCAGGTGAAGGATTTGAGCTTCCGGCAGCCTCACCTACAATATATTTTACAGCCAGGCCAGCTGTTATTTGCACTTATGTAGAAGGAAGGATCAGGAACCACCGTTACTGGTATTTGTATAAGGCAAGGAGCTAGATACCAGTCAGCCATATTCTCACTAACTTAACTGAACTTAAGCCTGTGATATACCAAGCCATGACAAGTCTGTTACCTTGGATTAAAGCTTACTACCTCCATGTACAAAAGAGACTGTGTTATATTTGGATGTCAATTTCTACTGAGAACCGGCAGACAGTAAAAGTTTTGAGTTGGATTCAACCTGTGTCTCACTCTTCAATTTCTCCACTACTATTCTCATCATTGTTGTACAGTAACGGTACTGGCGTCAAGACTTAATCCAGGGGCCCAGCCGCCAAAGCACACCAAACCTAGTTACCATCAAAGGCACCTCGAAATACCACCTAGCAGGTGTCCCCTGTAACAGAGTGTGCCCCAGAGAATCCAGTGCTGTTCTCCCCCGTCAACTGTGCAGCCCTGCCCAGGAACGACAAAACTGTGAGTAACCATGAACTGTGTTGTTTTTACCTTCGGCCTACCTATACTCACAACGTGACCTCACACAGACATTTCCTCTGCTGGTCTGGCATACTGCATGTGTAATGTGTAATGTGAGTGACGTGACGCTGGCCACATCATGTGACTCACCACTCAGGGCTACTTAAACAGGCAGCCTGATGGCCACAGGTCTTTTGTTACACAATCCAAGAGAACGCTGGTGAGGGTATCTCGTGTGTGCTTTGACCTTGGCTCTATTTGTGACCTCAACCTCGCTACCTCCTTTTGTACATGACATGATTGTTTGGCTTCTGACCTCGACTTTGTTTGTGACCTCGACCTTGCTAGCTCCTTTTGGTATTTACGCGTCCTCCTAGCTTGACCCTTGCTTTGTCTACGGTATTTGTATTTGTCTTTAAGCCCCTGCACTTATCTAAGAAAGGATACCAAATGTGTGCAGGACTCTAGACAGAACCTAAGATATAGAGCCTAGATAATAGGCATTTTATATGACAGTGGCGGCCATGTGCATTCCGTGTTTTGCGGATCCACAATTTGCGGACCAAAAAACACTTGCGGACGTGTGAATGTAGCCTTATGTTTCATGCCCTATGTTTTGTCTACCATTTTTCAGTAAATCTTTGAAAACGCATCTGTAACGGGGAGCTGGTGATGCGCTTACTCCTTGCAGGCCGACGTCCTCGTCTCCATGGGGAACAGGGGGCGGGGAGAACCTGGCCACGTATGCCTCCTCAGCGCAGCCGGCATTCCCCTAGACACTTATCTAAGAAAAGGACCGTCGCCAAGTTGTACGCCATCAGTTAGGATGGGCCGTGCAAGTAGGTAGGGATAGAGGTGTGGGTGGATATCAGGGCTGCACTTATCGCTCCCTACCGTGACAGAATCACAGGCCTTACCTAAAACCATTGACTTGATGTGAGTCCTTACGGACCAGGTACATAGTCTCGCTCAAATGGTGCAAGATTTGGCAGAGAGGCTACAGCAGCAGGAATTGCATGAACCCCCACCTGTAGTGACTTCCACCACTCAAAATCTGGAACCTCATGTCAAACTGCCTGACCGTTTTTCAGGGGATAAGAAGTATTTCCTGACATTTAAAGAAAGCTGCAAGCTTTATTTTCATTTACGTCCACATTCTTCGGGCTCTGAACAACAAAGGGTAGGCATTGTTATCTCTTTGTTGCAGGGAGACCCGCAAGAATGGGCTTACTCTCTCCCCACAGATTCCCCTTGTCTAGCTAATGTTGAAGTGTTTTTCAGGCCTTAAGTGTACTGTACTATGAACCTGATAAGTCGGCCGTAGCAGAGAGTCAATTAAGGTCGCTTAGACAGGGAGACAGACCCGTGGAGGAATATTGCACCAAATTCCGGAAATGGTGCGTTTCCTCTGGTTGGAATGATCCAGCGCTTAGATGTCAGTTTCGGTTGGGGCTCTCAAAAGACTTGAAAGATATGTTTGTCAGTTAACCCCTCTCTGACACTTTAGAACAGACTATAACTCTAGCTGTTAGACTGGACCGACGAATTAGAGAAAGACAAAGAGAACAACTGACGTCTCCACTGGTGGTGGTTACACCCGGCCCCTCACCCTCAGGAGTTCAATTGGGGAATCATCTAGAAGAGCCCATGCAGCTCTGAATTACCAGGAGGGATCTGAGACGTCAAAAGGGTTCCTGCTTCTATTGCGGAGAATCGGATCACTGGTTAAGGCAATGTCCTAAAGTTCCTCCTTCCAGGAGATCTGCACGTCCTGACGCCCAGAAGGATAAGGTACTTCCCAAGGTGGTTAAAGAGAAAGTGTTGCTGGTGGTTGTTTCTTTTGGCTCCAGTAAGGGCTCTGGGAAGGCGTTCATTGATTCAGGGTCCGCCCTCAAATTTTATTGACCATAATTTTGCCATGTCATTAGGACTACCCATTTTGTCTATTTCAAACCCTATACACATCATAGCTATTGATTCCACTCCCTTGATGGGCGGTACTGTGGAATATTGTACATTGGAGGTAGCTTTGACTGTGGGGGCCTTCCATACGGAGAGTAGTTATTTTCTTATTTTAAAGAATTTACCCGTGGAGATAGTGCTGGGCATGCCTTGGCTCCAGCTTCATAACCCAGTTATCAACTGGTCCACGCGTGAATTCGAGAAATGGGGATTAAAATATGATTCTTGCTGTCTTCCTGTAATTCAGGCTGGTATCACTACTGAATCTAAAAGTTTTTGTGCTTGTCAATCTCCTGATGCTCCACCAGAGCCTATTTTGCCGGCAGGTATCATGGTGGCTTCGGTCTCCTCCGATTTGACGACCGAGATTACTGCAGGACAACACTTGGCTCCAGTACAATTCCCTAAAGATTAGTTGTTTGTCCCTGGTCATTTGCATCTCTGGCTGCTAGGTGAGTACCACAATTTTGTTTTCAGTGGGCATCCACGTATTAATGCCACCAAGGAATTAGTGTCCAGGTTTTACTGGTGGCCCTCTTTGTCTAAAGATGTCCAGTCATATGTATCCTCCTGTGAAGTTTGTGCCAGGTCCAAGACTCCTAGGTCCCGTCCTATGGGTGAGTTACGACCGGTTTCTGAGGGTAAGTCAGTTGTGTGGGTGGTGGTGGATAGATTTAGTAAAATGGTACACTTCATCCCTCTGTCAAAATTGCCTAATGCCAAGACTCTGGCTTCCCTGTTTGTTGAATGTGGTTTCGGATAGAGGTGTCTAATTTTTTTTTAAGGTTTTGGAGGGCCTTTTGTCGTAAATGTAACATCTCTGTCTTTTCTTCAGCCTTTCATCTGGAAAACAACGGTCAAACTGAACGTTTCAACCAGTCTCTACGGCAGTATTTGAGGTGTTATGTCTCTGATAACCAATAGCTGTGGGTAAAACATCTGCCTCTGGCTAAATTTGCCATTAACAACCAGGTGAATTAATCTACTGGTATGTTTCAGTTTTACTGTAATCCTGGTTTTTATCCACGATTTAGGTCGCTTTTGCCGTCCTCTTCGCAAATTCCAGAGGCTGATGTAATGGCTAGAGAACTGTGCACAGTCTGGGCCCAGGTTTAGCCGAACCTGAGAAAAGCCCAGGAAGTTCAAAAAAGCAGATAAAAAGTGTTCTCAAAGACTAGATTTTGAGTTGGGTGATAAAGTGTGGCTGTCCACCAAGAATTTGTCTTTGAAGGTACCACCACGGTTTATTGGGCCTTATGAGATTGTGGGCATTATCAGTCCTGTATCTTTTAAGTTAAGATTACCTGACTGCTTTTGTATCCATATTTACTTAAAAAGTATGTGTCACCTGTATCCTTCACAGGAATCTCCACCACCTGTGGAGGTGGCCGGTCAACCTGAATTCGAGATCTCTAGGAATATTGATGCGAGAAAGGTCCAGAACGCTCTGCAATATTTGGTCCATTGGAAGGGCTTTGGTCCTGATGAGAGGTCTTTGGTGCCGGCTAGTAAGATGCATGCTGCAAGGCTAGTGAGAAGAATTAATCTAACTCACCCGGAAAAACCTGCTCCAGTAATTATGGGTCCGGTGGCCCCTCGTAACGGGGATCTGGCTACGCGCTTCCTCCTTACAGCAATGCCGGCATCCCTCCTGCATGCAGGAGCGAGGACGCGGCCGACGTCCTCGTCTCCATGGGGATCAGGGGGCGGGGAGAACCTGGCAGCGTATGCCTCCTCAGCGTGGCCGGTGTGTCCCTAGACAACGATCAGCAGGGGAACTGAGCGCTGATAATGATGAATCGGCGCTTGGCTATGTTGGGCTGTGTAATGTGAGTCACGTGACGCTGGCCACGTCATGTGACTCACCACTTAGGGCTATTTAAACAGGCAGCCTGTTGGCCACAGATTGCCTGTGATTGGTCTTTTGTTACCCTCACCAGTGTTCTCTTTGATTGTATATCTCGTGTGTGCTTTGACCTCTGCTCTATTTGTGACCTCGACCTCGCTACCTCCTTTTGTACTTGACGTGATTGTTTGGCTTCTGACCATGGCTTTGTTTGTGACCTCGACCTTGCTAGCTCCTTTTGGTATTTACGCGTCTTCCTGGCTTGACCCTTGCTTTGTCTACGGTATTTGTATTTGTCTTTAGGCCCCTACACTTATCTAAGAAAGGGACCGTCGCCAAGTTGTACGCCGTCAATTAGAACAGGCCATGCAAGTAGGTAGGGATAGAGGTGCGGGTGGATATCAGGGTTGCACTTATCCCTCCCTACCGTGACAGCATCTTGTTATAACTGACTTTGTTCCATAAAAAAGAACTATTTCTTTTTAATTGTCTGTTTCCTTTCGCTCTAAAATATTAACAGTTTGAGAATCCAACTTCCTTCAGGTGAGAATTGGTATATTCTAGTGTGATGGTTAAGATTTAATTGTATGACTATTGTATATGTATGAGGACTGTCCAATCAGATGTGGGTCATCTGAGAAAAGATTAATGCGTCCAGGAAAGTGACTAATAGGTCTTTTGGCATAGAACCCAAGTGTTACAGTGCAATAGGTCATAGGCAATCAATAAGATATCAATCGGCACAGAGCAAGTTGATGCTTTATTGACGGTAGATTGGCAGTTACAGTATCAAAAGGTTTAGTGTGGTTCTTTTTACAAACCTTGTGGCAGCAAGTATAGGGTGTGGGGAGTTAATGATTTGATTCTCAGCACCCATATATTGTCACGGCCGCGTTACGCTCTTTCCGGCAGGCGCCTGTGTTACCAGTAGCAACTGGAGGTGGTTGCGCTGGAGTTAGCTTGGCTGTGGGTGCGGTACATGACAATAATAAACTTATATAAAGTTACTATCATCTCCTTCTCATCACAGCCTGCCAGAAAGGGAGACTGGTAAGTATAGAGCACCTAAGGCTACTTTCATATTAGTTACAATAATACAACCACATGCATCCGTCATGAGGAAAAATCGCAAATGGTAAGACTGATCACTACATTCAATTCTAAATCACAGGAGATACGATCAATATTACAGAATTTCTGGCCGATACTCCTATCTGATAGGACATTAAGGAAGTATCTCCCTCCTCAACCATCCATAGCTTACAGAAGGAGCAGGAACTTACGGGACATCCGTCATGGCTCCCCCCCCCCTCCCTCCTCTTCCCCTTTCCTTTCCCCACCTTCCCCCCCCCCTCCCCCTCCCTTTTTTACCATTTAATATTTTATATTGATTTTATCCACACATTTATTTTTATACACTACTATTTGTACACATATATTTAGTTTTTTCCCTCACATATACTCATTTTTTCCCTTTCTTTACACAATTCACCACTATTTATATTCTATTTTCAGTACATATAAGTACACATATTTCATCACGATATTTATACATTCCCCCACTGAATGACTTTGAATGATTCTTGTTTACACACATATTCTTCATGCACATATATATATATATATATATATATATTTATATATATTCCAATAAGATCAGGCAGCACTCCACTTCAACACACGGTGCACGCGTCCGCTCGTGTCCAAGAGCCGCATATATTCATAGAAAGAACGCAGCACTCTTCCAAAAGTAAAAGCGGTGATTTATTCAGCACACATGTGCTGAATAAATCACCGCTTTTTTTACTTTTGGAAGAGTGCTGCGTTCTTTTCTATGAATATATATATATATATATATATATATATGCTTTGTATATGTATTCTCTATATATTTATAGTTTTTTTTTTACACACATATATATGCTGTTTATATACCTATTGTGTTTCTTTATCCAGGTGGTAAACTTATTACATTATCACAAAAGTAATTTTCCGAGAATTCTTTTCACTTTTTTCACTGGTTTCACTGTTCCCAGGTGGTTTCTTCATTGTGCACATTACGGTCACTTCTTTATACAATTGTATGTAACTTTTCCCAGTTTTAGGATTTATAACTAGTTTTTGGTTCTTTGTGCAATACATACTATCGATTCCGTGCGAGGTACCGATATCAGGTGACCGATCACATGTTCAGAACCTCCGCGCATGCGCGGGATACCTTTATTCGCCATATTTAGTGAGGGCATCATTCGCCCTTTGCATTACATCCGATGATCGGCGCAAGCGCGTATATGTATACATATACTCTCTTGAGAATCATCCACACCCGCAATTCTTTAACAACAAGGCACTGTAACAAAAGTATTATTGTTTTAATCTTATACATGGCTATATCGAATGCCCTGTGGGGGGGCGTGGTTTAACATCAGGTGACCTGTGACGTCCGGGGACACCGCAGGTGTTAGTGATTCACCTATTATTAAACTGTGTATTCATTCTGCAACCTTCCCACTGTCTCTCACTTCCCCTGACGAAGCCTGGTGGTGAAACGCGTTGGGTAGGTGAGGGGACACTGGGAAGGGGGCAGCTCATGTCTATGTATTTGTATAATCACTTTGAGTATTGTCTGACTTACTATATGGCCATGTGTGTTTTTGCCTGCATGCTGCATTACTTGGCCTAGGCCTCTGCGGATTTGTGTGGGAATTCCCTTTTACATACCACTCATTGCCTATGACCGCTGCTTAATATAATGCTTTTGTCGTTTTTTGGAGCCAACTTTTGTTGGGCCCTGCATTTGAACTTTATCTTACTTTTCTGCCGGCAGCCACACATGACCATATATAATAAATTGGTGATTTTTTATTTATTTACTTACATGTCATGTACTAGCCCCCTTCCTAGTACCCCTCGTCTTTTTTCTTCCCTCATTCTGCTCCATATGTATGTTTTTTTAATGGTAAATTTTCAATAAAGCTATTTTGTGATAATTAGTAGTGTTTGACTGAGTACTGAGTACAGGCAGCACCAAGAGGGGGCAGCAGAAGGGCCATGGGCAATGAGAGCTTTTATTGTGGAAACGCTCATCTCTACATATTCAGTACATCTCTGTTAGAGATGTCCCGAACTATTCGCCAGCGAACAGTTCCCGGCGAACATCGCATGTTCGCGTTCGTCGCGGCGGGCGAACATATGCGATGTTCGGTGCGCCCCCTATACATTATCATTGAGCAAACTTTGACCCTGCACCTCACAGTCAGCATACACATTCCAGCCAATCAGCATACCCTCCCACCTCCTATCAAAAAGAAAGGACAGCATCCATCTTAGATTCATTCTGAAGCTGCAGTGTTAGTTAGAGCAGGAAGAGTGCTGCTGCTGCTGAATAAATAGGAAAAGTGTTAGCTAGGCCAGTGTTCTGTGTCCACTCCAGTCCTCAAAGACTCATCTGCTGTAAGGACAGCGTCCTGTCTGTTGAAGTCTATGGCGGTTCGCCCGTTCGCGAACATTTGCGGAAAATCGCGTTCGCCGCTTGCAAACGGATAATTTTATGTTTGCAACATCTCTAATCTCTGTACTCAGGACAGCAATACAGTTGAATGCCATGACGGGACACACCGTTTCCTCTAATAGGCTTTAGTCCTAGTTCCTGTAGCCTAACAGAGGCCGGTGTTATCATTATCGCGCTGACTGAGCTGGGTGTTTCAGTTTTTGTCTCAAGCAGCAGAAAGGCTAGGTTCACCCCTGCTTTTCACCCACTTACTATTAATTGACACCATGTTATATAAAGGTGGCTATTAGTGCATGGTTAGAAGAGCATCACGGATGTGGACCCATTCACTTGAATGTGTCTCCAATGTGGAAGGTCGGTGCGGAATGACGTTTGCCGTGCTGCGGCCGCATCTCCCACCCGTCCCCATTATATTGAATGGGACCGGAGCAGACTTCCGGCAGCATACTCGTGCGAACGTTCGTATGGATCTGGCAGACTGTTCCCTTGCCAGAACAGCCTGCTGGACAATCCTAACGCCAGTGTGAAAGAAGCCTAAGGTGGTCAGCATAAATTGCAAACTCAGTGTATAATCTTTTAAAGGATATTATTAATTAGCTACTACTAAGTACATTTAAAGGATATTCTTTTTATTTGTCAGATACTCAGCATCAGACATGTCACATAGAATGTATAGTGCTGAGAAGGCATATGCCATGCTTTGTTCCTCTGATCAGGAAAGTAGTTTAGAAAATTCTGACTCTGAATATGGATATAAAAAGTCTACACACCCCTGTTAAAATGTCAGGTTTCTGTGCTGTAAAAAAAATGAGACAAAGATAAATCATTTCACAACTTTTTCCACCTTTAATGTGACCTATAAACTGTACCACTCAATTGAAAAACAAACTGAAAACAAACTTTAAAGTGCCTCTGATTAACCCCAAATAAAGTTCAGCTGCTCTAGTTGGTCTTTCCTGAAATTTTCTTACTCACATCTTACAGCAAAAGCCATGGTCCACAGAGAGCTTCCAAAGCATCAGAGGGATCTCATTGTTAAAAGGTATCAGTCAGGAGAAGGGTACAAAAGAATTTCCAAGGCATTACACATACCATGGAACACAGTGAAGACAGTCATCATCAAGTGGAGAAAATATGGCACAACAGTGACATTACCAAGAACTGGACATCCCTCCAAAATTTATGAAAACACGAGAAGAAAAGTAGTCTGGGCTGGTCAGCAACATTAACCCCTCCAGGACCTAGGATGAGAATGCTCGTCCTAACTTGTGGTTACTTAATGCACTAGGACGAGCATTCTCGTCCTAGGGTTAATGCGCTGTCCCACACCTCCTGCCGCGATCAGCAGCAGGGGCTGGGCTGATACTGACAGCCGGACCCCTGCTGTATCCGCCAGCATTGGTGAAAACACTGATGCCGGCGGATTAACCTTCTGTATGCCACGGTCGCGCTGACCGCGGCATACAGGAAGTTTGCTGCAGTTTCTACATCCCCATCGGGTCCCCGGGTCTCCTAGGCAACTGTTAGCGTCTTTCAGTGTAAGATGTATTGTGGTATATTAAAACAGGGATCAGACCCTGAAATCTTGAAGTCCCATAGTGGGACAAAACATAAAGTGAAAAAAGTAGTTAAAAAAAAAAAGTAAAAAAAAAAAAAAAAAAAAAAGCGCCATTTACCAAAATAAAGTAAAGAAAATTGTCAAAAATAGGAAAACAAAGAAAAGTAGACATATTAGGTATAGCCGCGTCCGTATCGACCGGCTCTATAAAACTGTCACATGACCTAACCCCTTAGGTGAACACCTTAAAAAATAAAAAATAAAAACGATGTAAAAAAGCCATTTTTTTGTCACCTTACATCACTAAAAGTGCAACACCAAGAGATCAAAAATGTGTATGCCCCCCAAAATAGTACCAATCTAACCGTCACCTCATCCCACAAAAAATGAGCCCCAACACTAGACAATCGCCCAAAAAATAAAAAAACTGTGTCTCTCAGACTATGGAGACACTAAAATATGATTTTTTTTTTGTTTGTTTCAAAAGTGATGTTATTGTGTAAACCGTGAATAAATAAAAAGAAAGTAGACATATTAAGTATCGCCACGTTCGTAAGAACCTGCTGTAGAAAAATATCACATGAACTAACCTCTCAGGTGAACACCGTAAAAACAAAAAAAAAACACGTGTAAAAAAAAGCAATTTTTTGTTACCTTACATCAGAAAAAGTGTAATACCAAGCGATCAAAAAGTCATACGCATCCCAAAATTATACTAATGAAACAGTCATCTCATTCCGCAAAAAATGAGACCCTAACTAAGACAATCGCCAAAAAATAAAAAATCTATGGCACTCAGAATATGGACACCAAAATATGATTTTTTTAGTTTCAAAAGTGTTGTTATTGTGTAAAACGTAACTAAATAAAAAGAAAGTATACATATTAGGTATCGACTCGTCTGTAAGAACCTGCTGTATAAAAATATCACATGACCTAACCTCTCAGGTAAACACCATAAAAAATAAAAACGATGTAAAAAAAGCCATTTTTTGTCACCTTACATCACAAAAAGTGTAATAGCAAGCTATCAAAAAGTCATATGCACTCCAAAATAGTGACAATCTAACCGTCATCTCATCCCGCAAAAATGATACCCAACCTAAAACAATTGCCTAAAAACTGAAAAAACTATGGCTCTCAGACTATGGAGACACTAAAACATGTATTTTTTGTTTCAAAAATGATATTATTGTTTAACCAGCTCTGGACCGCTGAACGCACGGATGCATCCAGGCGCCGGCTGGTTTACTCCTCCTGGACGCATCCGCGCGTCATCTCGCGAGACGCGAGATTTCCTGTGAACGAGCGCGCACGCTCACATGATCGCGCCGGGGAGAAGTTAAACTACAGCCTGCCAGCGCTGATCGTGCGCTGGCAGGCTGTAGAAGTTAAAAAAAACCGCCTATCAGACGCTGTTTTGTTAACAGCGTCTGATATGCCTGCTGCTTGTTCCTCTTATGGCCCCTTTTGCTTGGGACCACCAAAGGAAACATATGTAAGTTCACCAATCACCACACAGACCCCCCATCCAACCCCCCCCCTGTCACTGATTAACCCCCGATTAACCCCTGATCACCCCATGTCATCCCCCCTGATCACCCCCTGTCACTAATCACCCCCCTGTAAGGCTCATTCAGACGTCCGTATGTGTTTTGCGGATCCATGGATCTGCAAAACAAGGACACCGACAATGTGCTTTCCGCATTTTGTGGATCCGCACATTGCCAGAACTATATAGAAAATGCCTTTTCTTGTCCGCAGTTGCGGACAAGAATAGGACATGCTCTATCTTTTGAGGAGCTACAAATGCTGATGCGGCGAGCACATAGTATGCTCTCCGCATCACCGCCGGCCCCATTCACACTGAATGGGTACGCATCTATTCCGCAGAATTGCGGAATAGATGCGGACATTTTTGCGAATGTGTGAATGGGGCCTTACTTCTTTTTTTTTTTTTTTGCACATTTTTTGTCTGAGATTTTTTCACCCACATTGATTGATGCGAATGAAAAAATCTGTGCCGTTAATTTTTTTTTTCAGCCCAGAGGCTGAACGGAAAAAAAAAATCTCATTACCCGTATGCTCAATATAAGGAGAATCGCAGAAACTCCTAATGCTGGCCATACGTGTAATGATTGCGGAGACACCTAAAATGCCAGAGCAGTATAAATACCCCACATGTGACCCCATTTTAGAAAGAAGACACCCCAAGGTATTCCGTTAGGGGTATGGTGAGTTCATGTAAAATTTTATTTTTAGTCACAAGTTAGTGGAATATGAGACTTTGTAAGAAAAAAAAAATGTCAATTTCCGCTAACTTGTGCAAAAAAAAAATCTTCTATGAACTCGCCATGCCCTGCACGGAATACCTTGGGGTGTCTTCTTTCCAAAATGGGGTCACATGTGGGGTATTTATACTGCCATGGCATTTTAGGGGCCCTAAAGCGTGAGAAGAAAAATGCGTAAAAATGCCCTCCTAAAAGGTACCCATTGGAATTAGGGCCCCTTTGCGCATCTTGGCTGCAAAAAAGTGTCACACATGTGGTATCGCCGTACTCAGGAGAAGGAGGGCAATGTGTTTTTAGGTGTATTTTTACATATACCCATGCTGGGTGAGAGAAATATCTCTGTAAATGACAACTTTTTAATTTTTTTTGCGGAACGGAACGCGGACCGCAAAACACGAACGGCCGTGTGCATGAGGCCTAAGACAATCGCCGAAAAAGTATAAAAACTATGGCTCTCAGAATATGGAGACACTAAAACATGATTTTTTTTACAGAAATGCTTTATGTAAAATTGAAACAAACAACCAAAAAAAGTACACATATTTAGTATTTTCGCGTCCGCAACAACCTGCTCTATAAAAATACTACATGATCTAACCTGTCAGATGAACACGGTAAATAAAAAAATAAAAAAAAAACGGTGCCAAAACAGCTATTTTTTGTTACCTTGCCTCACAAAAAGTGTAATACAGAGCAACCAAAAATCATATGTACCCTAAAATAGTAGCACAAAACTGCCACCTTAACACGTAGATTCCAAAATTGGGTCTTTTTTTGGAGTTTCTACTCTAGGGGTGCATCAGGGGGGCTTCAAATGGGACATGGTGTTAAAAAAACAATCCAGCAAAATCTGCCTTCAAAAACTGTATTGCATTCCTTTCCTTCTGCGCCCTGCCGTGTTCCCGTACAGCAGTTTACGACCACATATAGGGTGTTTCTGGCTATTAATCCTTACTTTGTTACTGAAAAAAAATTATTAAAATGGAAAATCTGACAAAAAAGTAAAATTCTGAAATTTCATCTCCATTTTCCATTAATTCTTGTGGAACACCTAAAGGGTTAACAAAGCTTGTAAAATCAGTTTTGAATACCTTGAGGGGGTGTAGTTTCTAAAATGGGGTCACTTTTGGGTGGTTTCTATTATGTAAGCTCCACAAAGTGACTTCAGACCTAAACTGATCCTTAAAAAGTGGGTTTTGGAAATTTTCTGAAACATGTCAAGATTTGCTACTAAACTTCTAAGCCTTCTAACGTCCCCAAAAAATAAAATATCATTCCCATTATGATCCAAACATGAAGTAGACATATGGGGAATGTAAAGTAATAACTATTTTTGGAGTTATTACTATCTATTATAAAAGTAGAGAAATTGAAATTTGCTAATTTTTCCAAATTTTTGGTAAATTTGGTATTTTTTTTATAAAAATAAATTTCATTTTTTGACTCAGTTTTACTGCTGTCATGAAGTACAATATGTGAAGAGAAAACAATCTCAGAATGGCCTGGATAAGTAAAAGCGTTTTAAAGTTATTACTACATATAGTGACACATGTCAGATTTGCTAAAAAATGGCCTGGTCCTTAAGGTGAAAAATGGCTGGGTCCTTAAGGGGTTAAAAGAGCTGCAGGAATATCTGGCAAGGACTGGCTGTGAGGTACATGTGACAACAATCTCCCGTATTCTTCATATGTCTGGGCTATGGGGTAGAGTGTCAAGACGAAAGCCTTTTCTTACGAAGAAAAATATCCAAGCCAGGCTACATTTTGCAAAAAACACATCTGAAGTCTCCAGAAAGCATGTGGGAAAAGGTGTTATGGTCTGATGAAACCAAGGTTAAACTTTTTGGCCATAATTCCAAAAGATATATTTGACAGAAAAACAACACTGCACATCACCAAAAGAACACCATACCCACAGTGAAGCATGGTGGTGGCAGCATCCTGCTTTGGGGCTGTTTTTCTTCAGCTGGCGACTGGGTCCTTAGTTAGGATAGAGGGAATTATGAACAGTTCCAAATACAAGTCAATATTGGCACAAAACCTTCAGGCTTCTGCTAGAAAGCTGAACATGAAGAGGAACTTCATCTTTTAGCATGACATCGACCCAAAGCATACATCCAAATCAACAAAGGAATGGCTTTACCAGAACAAGATTAAAGTTTTGGAATGGCCCAGCCAGAGCCCAGACCTGAATCCGATTGGAAATCTGCGGGGTGATCTGAAGAGGCTGTGCACAGGAGATGCCCTCGCCATCTGACAGATTTGGAGTGTTTTTGCAAAGAAGAGTGGGCACATCTTGCCAAGTCAAAATGTGCCATGCTAATAGACTCATACCCAAAAAGACTGAGTGCTATAATAAAATGAAAAGGTGCTTCAACAAAGTATTAGTTTGTGCACACTTTTGCAACCATATTATTTTATTTGAATATTTTTTCTTCCCTCTGCCTAAAAGATTTCCGTTTGTTTTTCAATTGAGTGGTACAGTTTATAGGTGACATTAAAAGGTGGAAAATGATTTATCATTGTCTCATTTTTTTTACAGCACAGAAACCTGACATTTTAACAGGGGTGTGTAGACTTTTTTATATCTTTTGCTCCTATTGATTTGACAGAACAGCTTCTAGAGGAAATAGTACTGCAAACAAACATATATGCCCAGCAGTTTCTGGCAAGTAATCCTTCTTCCTTCTATGCCAAACCCCACTACTGGAAACCAACAGGTAGTCCTTCTGGTTGCCCAATCTACATGGGAATTAATGGGAAAATTGTGTGGGATCTAATTAGTCCACTTTTACAAAAAGGCTATCATTTATACTTGGACAACTATTATACAAGTGTCCCACTTCTCAAACATCTGTATATGGAGGGCACAGTTTGTTGTGGAACAGTGAGATCCAACAGAAAAGGCTACCCACAGTCTCTTGTAAACACAAGACTAAACTGGGGAGAGTCTTCATGTCTCAGAAGTTCAGAACTGCTGGCAGTAAAGTACAAAGACCAGAGAAATGTTTTTCTGATAAACACCCTTCACACTGATACAACAGTTCCAGTGGCAGTCACCCGCAGAAATATGCATGCAGAGAAACCTGCATGTGTGGTGGACTATAACAAATATATAGGGGCAGTTGACTTTAATGACCAAAAGCTTAAGCCATATTTGGTCTTGCGTAGATCGAAGTACTGGTATAAAAAGGTATGTCTATACTTGTTACAATTGGCAGTGTACAAGTCTTTCGTAATTTATAAAAAATCTGGAAACAAGGAACCCTTTCTAAAGTTTCAGGAACAAGTAATTATATCTCTACTTTATCCATCCAGTATTATTCTTTTGACTATGCATTCAGTAACAGTCAGCAGGCTGCATAGAAGACATTTTCCTGACATCCTCCCTGCAACAAGAAATGATCAGCATCCACCAAAAAAGTGCAGGGTTTGCGCCAAACGTGGCTTTAGGAAAGACTCCAGGTACTACTGCCCAGGATGCCTATCAAAGCCTGGACTCTGTATAAAAAAATGTTTCCTTGACTATAAACACAAGTATTACATTTTAAAGGTACTATTTTCTTGTTCAACCTGTAGCTTTTAAGCTTATAAACATGCAACTGTTTTACATATAACTTCACTTTTATTATTATTAGTTTCAGAGAAATATAACTTTTATCAAAATTAGTGTATGTAGAGATTTAATTGTTTTGCTGCATCAGTACAATAAATACAAATTCATTAACCCCTTAAGGACACGGCCCTATTTCACCTTAAGGACCAGGCCATTTTTTCAAAATCTGACCATTGTCACTTTATGTGGTGATAACTTTAAAACGCTTTTTCTTATCCAGGCCATTCTGAGATTGTTTTTTCGTCACATATTGTACTTCATGACACTGGTAAAATGAAGTCGAAAAATTTCATTTTTATTTGTAAAAAAATACCAAATTTACCAAAAATTTTGAAAAATTTGCAATTTTCCAAGTTTCAATAACTCTACTTCTATAATACATAGTAATACTGCCAAAAAAAGTTATTGATTTACATTCCCCATATGTCTACTTCATGTATCGATCATTTTGGGAATGCCATTTTATTTTTTGGGGACGTTACAAGGCTTAGAAGTTTAGAAGCAAATCTTGAAATTTTTCAGAAATTTTCAAAAACCCACTTTTTAGGGACCAGTTCAGGTCTGAAGTCACTTTGTGAGGCTTACATAATAAAACCACCCAAAAATGACCCCATTCTAGAAACTACACCCCTCAAGGTATTCAAAACTGATTTTACAAACGTCATAAACCTTTTAGGTTTTCCACAAGAGTTAATGGCAAATGGAGATAAAATTTCAGAATTTCAATTTTTGTAAAATTTTCCATTTTAATCCATTTTTTCCAGTAACAAAGCAAGGGTTAATAGCCAAACAAAACTTAATATTTATTCCCCTGATTCTGCAGTTTGCACGAACACCAAATATGTGGTCGTAAACTGCTGTATGGCCAAACTGCAGGGCGCAGAAGGAAAGGAACGCCATATGGTTTTTGAAGGCAGATTTTGCTGGACTGGATTTTTGACACCATGTCCCATTTGAAGCCCCCGATGCACCCCTAGAGTAGAAACTCCATAAAAGTGACTCCATCTAAGAAACTACACCCTCAAGGTATTCAAAACCAGTTTTACAAACTTTGTTAACCCTTTAGGTGTTCCACAAGAGTTATTGGCAAATGGAGATGAAATTTCCGAATTTCTATTTTTGTTACCTTGTCTCAAAAAAGTGTAATATAGAGCAACCAAAAATCATGTTTACCCTAGAATAGTACCAACAAAACTGACACCTTATCTCGTAGTTTCCAAAATGGGGTCACTTTTTTGGAGTTTCTACTGTAGGGGTGCATCAGGGGGGCTTCAAATGGGACATAGTGTCAAAAAACCAGTCCAGCAAAATCTGCCTTCCAAAAACCATATGGCGTTCCCTTCCTTCTGTGCCCTGCCGTTTGGCCATACAGCAGTTTACGACCACATATGGGGTGTTTGTGCAAACAAGAGAATCAGGGCATTAAATATTGAGTTTTGTTTGGCTGTTAACCCTTGCTTTGTTACTGGAAAAATGGATTAAAATGGAAAATTTGCAAAAAAAGAGCTGTTTTGGGACTGTTTTTATTTTTTGTTATTTACATAGTTGAACTGACAGGTTAGATTGTGTGCTATTTCTATAGAGCAGGTTGTTACGGACGCGACAATACCAAATATGACTACTTTTTGGGGTTTTTTGTTTCAGTTTTACATAATAAAGCATTTTTGAAAAAAATTTTTTTTTGTGTCTCCATATTCTGTAAGCCATAGTTTTATTTAATTTTTTTGGGCAACTGTCTTATGTAGGGGCTCATTTTTTGCGGGATGAGATGGCGGTTTGATTGGCACTATCTTGGGGTGCATATGACATTTTGGTCGCTTGCTATTACACTTTTTGTGATGTAAGGTGACAAAAATGGCTTTTGACACCGTATTTTTTATTTTTTTTTGCTGTGTTCATCTGAGGGGTTAGGTCATGTGTTATTTTTATAGATCAGGTTGTGACGGACGCAGCGATACATAATATGTATACTTTTTATTTATTTATATAAGTTTTACACAATAATATCATTTTTTAAAACAAAAAAAAAATCATGTTTTAGTGTCTCCATAGTTTGAGAGCCAAAAATTGTAGGGTGACAAAAAAAATGGCTTGTTTGACAACGTTTTTATTTTTTATGTTTACGGCGTTCATCTGAGGGGTTAGGTCATGTTATATTTTTATAGAGCAGGTCCTTACGGACGCGGCGATACTTAATATGTATACTTTTTTTATTTATTTTGGTTTTACACAATAATATCCTTTTTGAATTTAAAAAAAAACATGTTTTAGTATCTCCATAGTCTGAGAGCCATATATTTTTCAGTTTTTAGGCAATTGTCTCAGGTTGGGTATCATTTTTGCGGGATGAGGTGACGGTTAGATTGGCACTATTTGGGGGGTCATATGACTTTTTGATCGCTTGCTATTACACTTTTTGTGATGTAAGGTGGCAAAAAAATTGCTTATTTACACCATTTTTTGGTTGTTTTTTTTATGGCGTTCACCTGAGGAGTTCAGTCATGTGATATTTTTATAGAGCAGGTTTTAACGGACGTGTAGATACCCAATATGTCTACTTTTTAATTTTTTTTTTACATTTAACACTAAAAAGCATTTTTGAAACAAAAAAAATCATGTTTTAGTCTGAGAGGCATAGTTTTTTTATTTTTTGGCCAATTGTTTTCGTTAGGGGCTCATTTTTTGCGGGATGAGATGGCGGTTTGATTGGTACTATTTTGGGAGGCAAACGCCTTTTTGATCGCTTTGTATTACACTTTTAGTGATGTAAGGTGCCAAAAAATGGCTTATTTACACCATTTTTTGGTTGTTTTTTTTATGGCGTTCACCTGAGGAGTTCAGTCATGTGATATTTTTATAGAGCAGGTTTTTACGGACGCGGCGATACATAATATGTGCAGTGTATTTAATTTTTTTTAATTTTTATTCAGTGTTATGTGTTTTTTTCATTTTTACTTTTTTTCACTTTTTTACATTTTTTTTTTGACCCAGACCCACTTGGTTCTGAAAGATCCAGTGGATCTGGTGTCTGTATAATACAGTACAGTACACTATATAGTGCACTGTGCTGTATTTTGTACTTTACAAAGTTTGAATAGACCTTTAGCAGGTCTATTCAGACTTTCAGCACCATGGAGACAGGACGCTTCTGAAAGCGTCCTGTCTCCATGGCAACCATCACCCACTGCCAGAACTGAGCAGGGGGTGATGGGGAGGAGTGGAGCTCCCTCCCTCTGTGATCCCATCCTGTTGGGGGCTGCAAAGGCACAGCAGCCCCCGATGGGAGAGGGAGGAGCTCCTCCCTGTTAACCCTTCCATACCGCGGTCCGTACGGACCGCGGTATAGAAGGGGTTAAACGGCTGGCATCTGATCAAGCACAGATGCCAGCCGTTTCTATCAGAGTGTCAGCAATGTGCACCCCCGCCGCCATAATATGATTGGGGGCTGCAGGGGGGGTTAAAAATCAAGACTTTGGGGGCATTAACTCTCTGATCCCCGCGGTCACAGACCGCGGGGATCAGAGATCGCACAAAGCGCTGCAAACCGCAGGTCTGAATTGACCTGCGGTTTGCATCGATCGCCCATATGGGGGGGGGGGGTCACAGGACCCCCCCTTGGGCATTGTAACAAGGTACCTGCTGAATGATTTCAGCAGGTACCTTGTTCCGATCACTGCCAGCTGAGCAGCAGTGATCGGAACAACTCATGACGTACCGGTACGTCATGTGTCCTTAAAGAGAACCTGTCACCAGGAAATTCACTGATAAAGCAGGCATGCTTCCTTGTAGGGCTCACTCTGCTGAATATAATGATACCTTTCACTTGGTGATCTGTTGCTTTATTGTGGAGAAAAAGTACTTTTAATCCATATGCTAATGAGCTGATTGGAGTCCAGCAGTTGATGTGAGTCCAGCGTTTTTTCTATTCAGAGCTGTAGCCCCTCCCCTATTCACGTCTTCAGTTGTAAAAGGGGCGTGGTTTATTTATTTATTGGTCTATAGAAGTGAATAGGGGAGGGGCTACAGCTCTGAATAGGAAAAACGCTGGACTCGTATCAACTGCTGGACTCAATCAGCTCATTAGCATATGGATTAAAAGTACTTTTTTTCCACAATAAAGCAACAGATCACCAAGTGAAAGGTATCATTATATTCAGCAGAGTGAGCCCTACAATGCAGTGTGCCTGGTTTATCAGTGAATTTCCTGGTGACAGGTTCTCTTTAAGGACTCGGGAAACATGCCGTACCGGTACGTCATGTGTCCTAAAGGGGTTAAAAAAATAAAAATAAAACAATGTAAGATAGAGGGTCTGATTTGTTCGTCATTGTGAGGGTGTTCTTGACGTTTTTGCTCTTCACAACACCAATAACCACACTATGGTATCAGCAAACATTAAATATTTACTATCCGAAAACCTCTGACACTTATTCCTTCTGAGCCCTACGGCATGCCCAATACAGCAGTTTACAAGAACATATGGGGTGTTGCAGTATTCAAGAGCAAATGGGTAACACATTGTGGGGTGCTTTTTCACCAGTTCCCCTTAAGAAAATGAAAAATTTGGGGATAAAGTGACATTTTATTGGAAAAAATGTTTTTTATTTTCAGAGCAATGTGTTTCTAAATTCTATGAAAAGCCTGTTGGGTTAAAGTGCTTATTATACCTATTTAAAAACTCAGTGAGGGGTGTAGGTTCCAAAATGGGGTCACTTTCGGGGCATTTCCACTGTTGGGGTACCTCAGGGTCTCTCCAAATGTAACATTGTGCTTGGAAACTTTTCCAGCAAAATCTGGCTTCCAAAAGCCAAATAGCGCTGCTTCCATTCTGAGCCCTTTGGGGGTGCTCATACAGCAGTTTACAACCACATATGGGGTGTTACTGCATTCAGGAGACAATGGGTAACAAATTGTAGGGCACAAATTTTTAGTTCCCCCTTATGAAAATGAAAAATTTGGGGATAAAGTGACATTTTATTGGAAGAATAGCAATTTCGTAAATTTCACAGCCTAGTAGGGGCGTGGCCAGCCATGAGAGTGTGAAGACGTGCTTACAGGAGCTCCACTGCATCTCTAGCAATTTTCTCCACATTTTCGCCTCCACTGATGGGCAAAATGGTCAGAAAGGGTAGAGCTCGGCCATCGGCTCCCCTGACATCTTCGCAAGGGGATCTCCCTCTCCTCTTCGCCCGGCAATCCTCCTCCCTGGACCCGGTTCTGCAAGTTCGCGCCATGCACTCCCAAGATGGCGCTGGTGCTTGCACCCTGCGGCCTCCAGAATCTCCACCTGAGGTGCCTGAAAGCCCTGCCCCACAGGCCTACAGATGCCGCTCCGCATCGGTGCCCTCCCTACCTCCTCCTGCTGCACACCAAGCACCGCTCCAGGGTTCCGACCTGCTCTCTCTGTCACCATCGGGGTCGTGCTCGCCACATGCACACCCTGGCCTCTCCTCTCAGCCCCTACCGGAACCTTCGCTGACCTCGGCGATGCCACTACAGACCAGGGCGTCACAGGTCAGTCCAAGAGGCCCATCTTCTCTATCTCCACCAGTAGTGGCCTCTAGGCCTGCAACCCCAGTGGACTGTCTTTTGAGGCCTTCAACACAACACTTTTGGCCCAGAGGACCCTCATCTGAAATGTCAAATACCCCAGATATCCACCACGGGCCCTCCTCTGTCTAGACACTGCTCAACATGGGTCTCTCTTATCAAGGGTACCCCATTGACCACCACTATGTTCACGAACGGGTGAAGCGGGCGAACCGCTATAGACTACAATAGGCAGGCGAATTTTAAAACCCACAGGGACTCTTTCTGGCCACAATAGTGATGGAAAAGTTGTTTCAAGGGGACTAACACCTGGACTGTGGCATGCCGGAGGGGGATCCATGGCAAAACTCCCATGGAAACTTACGTAGTTGACGCAGAGTCGGGTTTTAATCCATAAAGGGCTTAAATCCCCTAACATTCCTAAATTGTTTGGAATAACGCGCTTTAAAACATCCAGTGTATGTATACGATCAGGTATGATGTTCTATCGATCAGGTAGTGTAAGGGTTATGCCCGCTTCACAGTGACAGACCAAACTCCCCGTTTAATGCACCGCAAACAGTCCATTTGCACAACCGCAAACTCCCCATTTGCACAAGGTTGGATACCAAGCTAGCCATGTCCTGTTCCTTGTCCTCACTGACATCATTGAAGGTCTCTTCCTCCACCCAGCCACTTACAACACCAAGGGTCCCCGAAAGGTGACAACAAGCCCCCTGGGACGCCTGCTGTGGTTGGTCTTCAACCTCCTTAAAACCCCACCTTCCTCCCCAGACTCCTCTTCTTCAGACTCCTCTCTCTGCGTTGCTGCAGATGCAGCAATCGGCGACGACAAGGCTGCTTCTGGTGGTGATAGTGACCACAACTCTTCCTCTTCATGCTCATCTACGGCCTGATCTAGCACTCTTCGCAGGGGACGCTCCAGAAAAAACGCATATGGGATGAGGTCGATGATGTTGCCTTGGGTTTGGCTGACCAGGTTTGTCACCTCCGCAAAAGGACGCATGAGCCTACAGCCATTGTGCATGAGCGTTCAGTAACGCGGCCAAAAAATACCCAGCTTCGCAGAGGCTGTCCTCTTTTTTTTAAATTAAAAAAATCTGTTCTTACCAGTTTAATCTCTGTTTTGTCCCCTATCAGGGGCCGGTGTATGGAATAGATTTTAGGAACCGGGAGATGGAAAAAGATGGTTGGTCGGTCTTCTTCCTTCCAATTTGGGGCACTGCGCGTGCGCCATGCAATGTACTGTGCCACCCTATAGGAGTGGTGTGTTAAGTAGTACTATTCCTATCAGTTTAATCCCTGTTACGTCCACTATCAGGGGACGTGTATCGAATAGATTTTAGGAACCGGGAGAAGGAAAAAGATGATTGGTTGGTCCTCTTACTTCCAATTTGGGGCACTGCGCGTGCGCCGTGCAATGTACTATACCACCAATACAAATAGTGTGAACTACTATTCTTACCATTTTAATCATTGTTAAGTCCCCTATCAGGGGACATGTATTGAATTGAATCCTTGCATGGGGAGATAGAGAAAAAAGCTTGCTCTGTCCGCTGTCCAGTGTAGTGAATAGATTTTTGGAACCGGGAGATGGAAAAAGACCCATGCTCGGTCTGCTTCGTTTGAATTTTAGGTCACTGCGCGTGCGCCGTGCAATGTACTGTGACACCTTATATGAGTGGTGGACAGTGGGCACAGTACAGTCTGTTGGCCTGACACACACTGGCAGGCAACTGCAATTATATTAAAGGGTAAAAATAAAATGACTTTTTTTTATCTGCAAGGTACTGTGCCACCCGATATGAGTGGTGGGCACTGGCATTGGGCACAGTACAGTCTGTGGGCCTGACACTCACTGGCAGGCAACTACAATTATATTAAAGGGTAAAAATTAAATGACTTTTATCTGCAAGGTACTGTGCCAACCTATATGAGTGGTGGGCAGTGGGCACAGTACAGTCTGTGGGCCTGACACACACTGGCAGGCAACTGCAATTATATTAAAGGGTAAAAATTAAATGACTTTTTTATCTGCAAGGTACTGTGCCACCCTATATGAGTGGTGTCCACACAGAACAGTCTGTGGGCCTGCGGCCTCTCACACATGGGCAGGCAACTGCAATATAAATATATAGAAAAAATAATAATAAAAGCAGACTGATGTACCAGTCTGCTTTGGGGTGCTGTCAGGACGCTATCCTTACAGCAGATGGCCCCTTTCACATGAGAGAGTTTTCCATGCGGGTGCAATGCGTGACGTGAACGCATAGCATCTGCACTGAATCCTGACCCATTCATTTCAATGGGTCTGTGTACATGAGCGTTTTTTTTCACGCATCACTTGTGCGTTGCATGAAAATCGCAGCATGTTCTATATTCTTTGTTTTTCACGCAGCCCTAGCCCCATAGAAGTGAATAGGGCTGCGTGAAAACGCATTGCATCCGCAAGCAAGTGCGGGTGTGTTGCGTTTTTCACTGATGGTTGCTAGGAGATGTTGTTTATAAACCTTCAGTTTTTTATCACGCGGGTGAAAAACGCATCAAAACGCATTGCACCTGCGCGGAAAAAACTGAACAGCTGAACGCAATCGCAGGCAAAACTGAATGGCTTTGCCAGTGAAATCGCACATTTTTCACTGAACGCATCCGCAACGCATGCCCAATATACACATCCGCAATTTTTGTCATTGCGAAATGGATGCGGACCCATTCATTGTAAATGGGGCCGGACGTGATGTGGAGAGCACACTATGTGCTCTCCGCTTCCTCATTAGCGGAGCCGCTGCTCCGCAAAAGATAGAGCATGTCCTATTCTTGTCCACAGCCTGCGGACGAGAATAGGCATCTCTATGGGAGTGCCGGCATGGTGTGATCCGCAACACACTACGGACTTGTGAATGGGGCCTAATCCGGACACGCTCGTGTGAAAGAGGCCGATGAGTCTTTGAGGACTGGAGTGGACACAGAACACTGGCCTAGCTAACGCTTTCCCTATTAATTCAGCAGCACTCTCCCTGTTCTACCTAACACTGCAGCTTCAGAATGAATCTAAGATGGATGCTGTCCTTACTTTTTGATAGGAGGTAGGAGGATCTGGGAGGGAGGTCTGGGACTGATTGGCTGGAATGTGTCTGATGACTGTGAGGTACAGGGTCGAAGTTTGCTCAATGATGACGTATAGGGGGCGAATCGAACACATATGTTTGCCTGCCACAGCGAACGCGAACATGCATTGTTCGCCGGCGAATCATTCGGGACATCTCTAACCACGACCAATGGTCCCCCAACATACCCTTACATCAGGACCCCCTCATCTCCTATTCCACAAGATCCTCTCCTCCCTCCCTCTCACTCCCCTGGACCTTCCCTAGCAGCATCCCCACACTGGTCCACAGGTTCCTCATGGGATGAATCCCACCCACAGATGCATGGATCGGTGCCACCTGATCCCAAAACCATGATCGATCCTGCAGCCATACCCCCCAGGGGTCTCCCTTGCATCCTGCTTTGAGGCTCTCATCCTCCGCAGATTTATTTGATGAGGACTTTAGACCACCAACTATGGCAGACTTGAGTACCCTAATCTGTTCGCTACACTCTAAGGCAGACCTGTCCAGTTTTGCTACCAACATCTTAAAAGAATGTAAGCGTGAATTCTCCCAGATTTGCTCAGAGCTGGCCGCAATCGACACGAGAGTCAACTTTGTCACACAAGACCAAGAAACCCTGTCTGCGACTGTTAAAGCCTTACAAGATAAGACTCAAACTCACGACGCACAACTCTATGTCTTACAACAACACCTAGACGATGTAGAGAACTGCAGTGGCCACAACAATATACAAATTAGAGGTCTCCCAGAGTCAGTAACAATGACTGATCTACTGCCTACGATTGTGGGAATTTTCCAACGACATCTTAGGCCGCCCGCCAAGGGCTCGCATAGAAATTGACAGGGCCCACCGAGCCCTCAGACCTCCTAACCCAGATGGCGCTACACCAAGGGATGTCATTTGCAGAATCCACTTTTATGCAGTTCAAGAATAAATCCTCAATAAAGCTCGATAAACCACTTCCCTGTCCTACGAAGGGTCCCCCATCATGTTTCTGCAAGACCTCTCTCGTCATACCCTGCCCTACGTCCTCTACTGGACCTCCTCAGAGATCGTGGAATTCCTTACCACTGCGGCTATCCATTTGCCCTTTTTGCAGGCCCCAAGGGATATGTTGCTGCTCTTCGTAACCCCATGGACCTACCGCAATTCCTTAAACAACTGGATCTGCCATTGGTCGACCTGGGCCCTTGGCCCTCTATTCTTATATCCTGCAACCTCCGGACGACCTCATCCCCCCCAGACCGTTTGCGCCGAGATTCCGGGATCGACCATGCTAGCTCCTCGAGGACGGCAACCCCGATCTGTTGGTTACAGATGAGGATCCCCATCTAACCCCATCATCTGAGGACTTCCTGCTGATCCTGCCTGGGACTACTATCCTGTTACCATAATGGCTCCTCTTTTTGTCTTTAGCCTACCTCTGTTTTCCTTGACTCCCAATCAGGTGATATCCTTTGGTCAGTTTATTTAGACAGGGATTGTGGCATGTCTGCTCCTCTCTGGTTGTTACTTTCCCAATAGACTGAGACACTCCCTTGGAGCTTTTATGGTTCCAGGAGACTGTCTCCTTAGGCCGTTTGGTCACACGAGATAGCTAACCCATGTTTCTCCTTTTTTCTTTTGTTGCTTTGCTTTATTTTCTAACCTTTCTTTTTTTTTTATTCTCCCCCTTTGGGGTTTTTCTTTTTTTACATGCCTATTCTCCCTCCCCCTTGTCCCTTTTGTTTTTTCCTCACTCACAGATATGTCGTCACTCTAGATAGCGTCTTTCAAGGCGAAAGGTCTCAACACCCCTTAAAAAAGAACTCAGGGACTTCACCATTTTCACCGCCAGAAGGTAAACATTATATGTTTTCAAGAAACACACTTCAAGAAGGGTGGTGCTCCTGGCATTCGGCATCAACACTAAACGACCTGGAACTTTAAAAACAACCCAATAAATAAGACTAAGGGGGTCTCCATAGCAATCCATAAATCCTTGCCTCATTAGGTGCTGGGCTGTACTGTCGATGCTGGGGCCAGTTACTTGATTCTCTCGCTATCGATTGGCAGACGAGAGTTTATGCTCTTAATGTTTATGCTCTAAATCAAAATCAGGCCTCCTTCCTCCTAGACCTTGTTGACAAGGCCCTGCCCCTAATCCGTGGTACGGTTGTACTCTGTGGGGACCTCAACCTCACTCTAGACCCCACACTTGACAACTCTACTGGACACGCTTCCTTTCCCTATTCGACCATTTAAAAAGTTAGGAAAGCGCTCCTCCAACTACAATTACATGACGCGTGGCGTCTTCAACACCCGTCAGACAAAGACTACACTTTGTACTCTGCCCCACACTCTTCTTATAGTCGAATAGACTACATCCTACTACAACAATCGGCTCTCTCGTGGCTGGACTCCATACTAATAGGCAACATCTTGTTGTCAGACCATGCTCCGGTATACTGCTCCCTAAATCTCCCTTTCCTTACTAAAGGAGAGTGGACATGGCGGTTAAATGAATTTCTCCTCTTTGACTCGGTATGTTCAGCTGACCCTGACAGCACTGTAAAAGACTTTCTCACTGACCCCTAAACAGACCACACCCCTCTCGCAACACAATGGGAAGCTCTAAAATGTGTTCTGTGCGGAGAAAGCACAGTCTCTTAAACTTGCATAACAGAAGGTTGCCTCTCTCGAGGAGTCGTCCTACAAGCGCATGATCCAACTATGCCATAGTAAATTTTACAAATATGGCAACAAGAGTGGTCGTATGCTGGCAAGAGCTCTCAGGGGGAAACTGGTTACATCCCACATCCCCGCTATCACCCCCGCGGATGTTGCCTCTTCCTTTCACTCCTTCTATTCTGAGCTTTATTACCTACCCCGCTCTGCCCTAGGGCAACCAGACCAAGGACCTGACCCCTCCCCCCCGCCCTCCTCCTCAGCTTCCCAATCTGTCAGAACTAGAGTCCCCTAGTTTAGAAACTCCATTCACAGAGACTGAACTCCAAATAGTTCTCAAATCCTTACCAGGGGGGGCAAAAGACAGCTAGGTTTTACAAGTGGCTCTCTACTTCCATCTCCCCCTTCTTGCTCTGGGTCTTTAATACTGAAAACACTGGATATTATCCATCATGCAAAAACCAGCAACATCCCTCTCATGAATCTGTCCCTAGACGCTGAAAAAGCCTTTGACCGTATTTCCTGGAACTCTATCCGCTCTGCCCTCTCTCACGTAGGAATAGGTCTGGGATTTTAATCAAAGATCCTCAGCTTGTACCAATAACCCTCAGCGTGAGTCAAAGTCAATGGCACCCTTTCTTGCCCCCTTCCCTATTCATAATAGTATGCGACAAGGCTGTCCATTGTCTCCCCTGCTTTATGTCTTGGTTATGGAACACCTTATGTCCTCCATCCATAACAATTCGGACATTTCAGGACTGGAGTAAAAATTGGAGGCCATGAATACAAATGCTGATTCCTGCTCTATATAACCAATCCTCGCATTTCTTTACCATCTTTGCTCGATGAGATCTCTCGCTTCGGTGATTGGAATAACTTTAAGATCAACATGACCAAGTCTGAAGCCTTAAATGTTTCCCTACCCGACCCCTTGGTCTCCTCCCTCAAAGAGCCTTCTTTCCCTTGGTCTGGCCATCAAACGGGATAACATACTTGGGTATAAAAACTACCGCTGACCTATCACAACTCTTTAGATTAAATTTCTCCCCTCTTCTTCAACGATTCCAGAAAGATCTGGAGTCCTGGCACTGCGGGGACTTCTTTTGGTTTGGTAGAATCAGCATCTTAAAGATTAACCTATTACCGAAATTACTCTACCTCCTGCAGACCAACCCCCTTCGCATACCGTAAATGTTCTGGTCCCAAAGCTAGGCTTGTAGACATGTTGCGTACTGACACCTCCAAGGCCTAGGTACACATAGCGCAAGAATCTTTCTCTTGTGCTCTGACTGTACTCCCATGGATCATAGGCAGCCCATGTTATACCTCTTCTCAGCTGTCCTTCACGGCCCACCATACTTTTGTGATACTAGCATCCAATAACCGACAGACCTCTCTTATCGACCCTAAGGGCCCTCTCGTCCCAGTCACTGATCACCCGTGCTTCCCCCAGGACACTCTCCCCAGTCTTTTTTACAAGGCACGAAAATCCGCCCTCTCAGGTTCTGCCATGTTCTTTCGGGATCTTCCCTGAACCCTTTATCCCTACTGTTGGAGACCCCAAGCCCTAGAGCACGAAACTCTTTTGAACACTTACAATTACAGCACGTTTACTCCTCCATGCGCAAAACACACACATTATCCCAAAATCTCTCACCATTTGAAAAGATATGCATGTCCCCGTCTGCGATATTCAGGAATATTTCTACCATATATAAGCTACTAATACCCTTCTGTCTGGGAGCGTGACCTGGGTATACACATCACCCCCTCTCAGTGGAATAGGAGCTTTCTCCTAGCCCACAAAGCTCTGATCTCCCTAAGGCCCAGGAAACAAGTTATAAGATCATCTCCAGATGGTACAGGGTGCCCACGCTTCTCCATAGATGGCTCTTTACTGTGTCAGACCACTGCTGCAGATGTCACACAGAGGAAGGTACGATGATCCATATCTGGTGGCGTTGTGATGTCCTGCGCCCCTTTTGAAACTCTGTACACAAGACAATACAAGAGGCGACGGGCATCCCTGTACCAAGCTCCCCTGAATGTTTTGTATTATTTGTGCTTGACCTTAACATTCCCGCATATAAGAAAATCGCTCCTAACTGCAAATACCCTTCCCCTCCTACGTTGGAGGAATGGTTCGAAGAGATCACCCTCTATCAGCAAATGGAAGATCTAATAACCCTGACAACCTTAAATTCCTTAAAGTCCTTTCGCAACATACAGCTCTGAACTAAACATTTAGTTCCATATCCCTCCTTACCTGACCCCCTGACCCCCCCCCCCCCCCCATTCCTTCTCTTGTTTCTTTTCCTTTTTACCTATGCTCCCTTTTCTTCTCTCTCTAGTCATTCAACAAATGTTTATGTTTTATGTCTAATTACTTGTCTTTGCCCATGCTGTTGCATGGTTAAAGATTAATGAGCACAAGAAGTTACCTGTGCTCACCTGTACTGTATGTTTATTACGGAATTGTATCCTAAAATGTTGTATAGAAAATAATTACAATGAAAAGTTTAATAAAACTTGAATAATAATTGATGTATCTGAGTTGGTTTTGATTTATGATTCTATCTATATGCCACTGTAATTGCAAATTGTTGCTATATGATTGTCCATGGTGGTTAGATAGTTGTATATATTATATATTAGTTCTATTCAGGACATCGGTTTATTAATGTGTAGTGTTATGAGGGGGCCAAACTTATAGGTGAGGTCTAGTATTTTCAGTGTTACTCATGCTGTCTATTTTTAATATGTTTTTTGGTTGTTAAGGGCTCTTTCACACTGGCGTTTTTGTTTTCCGGCATAGAGTTCCATCGTCGGGACTCTATGCCGGAAAAATCCTGATCTGTTTTATCCCCATGCATTCTGAATGAAGAGAAATCCGTTCAGGATGCATCAGAATGTCTTAAGTTCAGGACCGGAACGTTTTTTGGCCGGAGAAAATACCGCAGCATGCTGCGCTTTTTGCTCCAGCCAAAAATCCTGAACACTTGCCGCAAGGCCGGATCCGGAATTAATGCCTATTGAAAGGCATTAATCTGGATCCGGCCATAAGCTAAACATCGTTTCGGCGCATCGCCGGATCCGACGTTTAGCTTTTTCTCAATGGTTACCATGGCAGCCAGGACGCTAAAGTCCCGACTGCCATGGTAAAGTGTAGTGGGGAGCGGGGGAGAAGCATACTTACCGTCCGTGCGGCTCCCGGGACGCTCCAGAGTGACGTCAGGGCGCCCAATGCGCATGGATCACGTGATCCATGCGCATGGGCCGCTCTGACGTCATTCTGAAGCGCCCTGGGAGCCTCACGGACTGTAGGTATACTGCTCCCCCGCTCCCCACTACTACTATGGCAACTAGGACTTTAATAGCATCCTGGCTGCCATAGTAACGCTGAAAGCATACTGAAGACTGATTCGTCTTCAAATGCTTTCAGGTCACTTGCGTTGTTACGGAACCGGCGGGCACTTCCGGCAAATGGAGTACACGACGGATCCGGACAACACAAGTGTGAAAGAGGCCATTTTTTGTTGTGGTGTAGGTTAAAAGGAGTACTTCCATAATTACTAGCTCTTCAGTGGATACTTAAAACTTGAATAAGTAAAAAAAAAAAAAATTTCACAGCCTAGTGTTTCTAAATTCTATGAAAAACCTGTTGGGTCAAAGTGCTCATTATATCCATTCAAAATTCCTTGAGAGGTGTCGTTTCCAAAACAGGGTCACTTTTGGGGCATTTTCACTGTTAGGGTACCTCAGGTGTCTTCAAATGTGACATGGTGCCAGAAAACCATTCCAGTGAAATTTGCCCTCTAAAAGCCAAATAGCGCTGCTTCCATGCTGAATCCTTTGGGGTGCTCATACAGCAGTTTATCACCACATATGGGATGTTGCTGCATTCAAGAGACAATGGTTAAATTGTGGGACATTTTATTGGAAAAAAATTCTTACATTTCACAGGCTAGTGTTTCTGAATTCTATGAAAAACATATTGGAACTCACGCAGTATTAACCGACTAATTCACATTTTGTCTCACAGTAATATTATTCCGCTAGATAATTTGATAAAAGGCACAAAAGCCACTTTTTTAGATAGGTATAGGTATGCATAAATGAGCCACGCATTTATGAAAACCCAGGATAAACGTCTCTTGACTATTACGGCAAATTCTTTTTTGGATTATTGTTTTAAATTTAAGGGGACACAACTCACACTTTCCCAAATATATCACAGATTCTGGGACTCTCTTGGTGAAATAATAACATATAAAAGTGAGGGAGGCTGGGGAGATGAACTGGGAGTTGGAGATATCTTGGATTGGGATATAATATATAAAAATATTAAAAAAGTATCGATCTCTCAGAAATATAGACTGATCCAGTTTAAGATTGTACATCGCCTATACTACTCCCCCGCCTTCCTTGCCAAAATATATAAAGAAAAAAAGAGTGAGTATTGGAAATGCCTGGCAGAAAATGCTGATTTGAGTCATATATTATGGAAATGTCCAGAGATAAGTAGTTTCTGTTCTCGTATCCATGAGGAACTATCCAGACGACATAAGGTCCAAATGGACCGCTGCTTTCTGCAGGCAATACTGAGTTTTTTTCCCCCCTAGTGACCTAACGCCCCACCAGATATGAACTTGTTTGGAGGGCTTTATGGCCGCGCAAAGGCTTTGACAGTTAAATATTGGGGCACTAATAATAGTCCTAGTTTCTCCGAGTGGTTGGCTTTGATGGACACTATTGATGCTTATGGCAAAATAGCAAGGAAATCAAAGTGGAGCTAGAATGGGTGGGATTTCCGCTCCTCAATCCCTGGTCAATACAAAAGTGTCAATAAAGGTCTGGTCGGACCCCGCAACAGTAAATAAGGGTGGGTGGGTGATCAATAGGGTTAATTATAATATTTCTATGTATAACCACTATATATATTTTTTTCTTTTATTACCCGTAAACTATATGCTATGAAATTTTATATCTCTATTTAAGAAAACAATAAAGATATTAAAAAATAAATAAATAAATTCCATGAAAAACCTGTTGGGTCAAAGTCCTGATTACACCTATTCAAAAATTCCTTGAGGGGTGTAGTTTGCAAAATGGGGTCACTTTTGGGGGTGTCCACTACAAAGGTACTTAAGGGTCTCTTTGAATGTGTCATGACACCCTAAAACTAGTCTTACAAAATCTGTCCTCCTAAAATCATATGGCGCTGCTTTCATTCTGAGCCTTAGGCCTCATGCACACGACTGCATGTATTTTGCGGTCCCCAAAAAACGGATCCGCAAAAAATATGGATGACGTCCGTGTGCATTCCGTATTTTGCTGAGCGGAACAGCTGGCCCCTGATAGAACAGTCCTATCCTTGTCCGTAATGCGGACATCCCCTTGAGGAAGCAGACCGCGAAACGCGCGTCGGGGGTTTGGTGACGTTGGTGTCAGTGTAACTTTACACTTTGGTCAGTATCTTTGCATAACATTTTGAATTATTGATACCTTTCAGTTTATTGTATGCAATATTGAGTTGTGGGGATTGCCCTCATAGTGTTGGCACAGTATTAGCTTCACTTGTATGCACTTGCACTTTATTTCTGATGTATTTTGTATAGGTGTGTCCCATTGTGAGAGCAATCAACTACAATATACATTATAGCATGAGTATGCATATATATATATTAGCTGTTTGGTGGGAAATTAATGTACTAGTATAAATTTATAATATTGGATGTAATAATATGCAAAGATATTGGTTAAAATATCTGGTTTTTGACTGTAAATGTAATATGGTTGACACCATCCACCATAATTTTTAAACATTTTAACTCTTTGTGTGATGCCATGTGATTAATGAATTAAATAAAGCTTAATTGTTAAATTGCAATTGCAGTTTATTCTTTGTTATGTTTAAACTTATAATTTGGATCTGGATATTAGTGTATTGGTAAAATAATAGGACATGTTCTATGTTTTTGCGGAACGGAAATACGGACATACGGAAACGGAATGCACACAGGGTAACTTCCTGTTTTTTTCGCTGACCCATTGAAATGAATGGTTCCGTATACAGTCCGCAAAGAAAACGGAACGGACACGGAAAGAAAATACGTTTGTGTGCATGAGGCCTTATTGTGTGCCCATTTACAACCACATAAGAGGTGTTTCTGCAAACTTCAAAATCAGGAAAATAAATATTCAGGTTTGTTTTGCTGTTTACCCTTGCTATCTTATGGGAAAAATGAATTAAAAATTTAAAATCTGCAAAAAATATATATTTTTAAATTTCACCTTCCTTTGGTTTTAATTCTAGTGGAAAATCTAAATGGTTAACAAACTTAGTAAAATCAGTTTTGAATACATTGGGGGCTATAGTTTCTAAAATATGTTTATTTATGGGAGGTTTCTATTATGTAAGCCACTCAAAGTCACTTTAGAACTGCAAAGGTCCTTTAAAATTAACTTTTGGAAATTTTAATGAAAATTTTTAAAATTACATCTAAAGTTCTAAGCCTTCTAACTTACTAAAAAAATAAAGGTACATTTACAAAATTATGCCAATATAAAGTAGACATATGGTGAATGTACATCAATAAAAATGTTATTAGATATCCCTATCCAACTTAAAAGTCGAGAAATTTAAAAAATTGTGATTTGTTTCAAAATTTTCTGCAAATTTTGGATTTTTTATAAATAAAGGTAAAACATATCGACTCATATCGTTATCATTGGGTTCAATGTTTCACGAGAAAACAATCTCAGAATGGCTTGGATATGTAAAAGCGTTCCAAAGTTATTACCGCATAAAGTGATATATGTCAGATTTGCAAAAATGGGCCTGGTCAGGAAGGTGGCAAATGGCCCGCTCTGGAAGTGGTTTAATAAGATAAAAGTGAACAAGGATCCAGGTCCATATGGATTACACCCAAGAGTTCTTAAAGAACTCAGTTCAGTTATTGTTGTGCCCCTGTTCATAATTTTAAGAGCTTCTCTTGGGACTGGTACAGTACTAAGTGACTGGTGGTGCCCATATTTAAAAAAGGCTCTAGGACCTTCACAGGTAATTATAGACAACTGTCCTGGATCTGAGTTCAGCCACAGTCCCAAAAAGGCGGCGTCATGTCCTGACTTCAATTGTATCTGCGTCGTCAGGATGCAGCTACAGTTGAATACAATAATAAAGCAGGAATTTGTAAAATAAAAGAAAAAAGTACTGGATCGCACATCCTCAATACCATGCTTTAGTCTAATAACTGCTTCTCAGCATAATTAACATGGCTTCTCAGTGCAATTTATTGTATACGTTTTTGAGGTGACAGGTTCCCTTTAAGTTAAAGAATTGACTGGGCTTGTCCCACAGCGAGCTGTTCAATGGTATGCAGTTATATGCGGCCATATTAATGCCCCCACATTACACAATGGAGGCTCTGTACAGATGGAAGTCGAGCATTCACAAGCCATTAATATAGCGCCTAGTCTTTTCTCCGCACAATGGTTTGTTTAGGCCACGTTCTGAACGTGTCACTGACGTACATTCCGCGGGAAAGGGCCGCCTCGCCACGCCCTCGTTTGTCCCTGTTCCGCTGACGTCATTGCTATGCGCCCAGCCGCTCTTTCCTGTTGTCCACGTGATCGCTGTGTTGCGGCGTGTGCTAGGTCGGAGCTGTAAGCATGGCGGATCAGCGCGTGGTTCCCAGCGATCTGTTCCCTCAGGTGCTGCGTTTTCTGCAGGACAACCAGTTCATAAATGCGGCTAAAGAGTTTAAGAAGGCCACCGGAGTGGTGAGTGACAGCCGGGGAGAGCACGGTCCTCAGGGATGAGCCGGGGAGAGCACAAAAGGTCCTTAGGGATGAACAACCCCTTTAAGAAATGTCATCCATTACTGCAGATTAAATTGACCTGCGGTGTAGACTTTAAATCGATATTCTCTCGATTTATTTTGCAGATTTCCACTGTAGATATCTCCCTCTGTATCGCATGGGGTGAGATCCACTGTAAATCCACAGCAGATTGTGCTACAGTAACAGCAGAAATTCTACCCTGTGTGGAGTACTATATTGGTGGCAGAGACCCTAATAAAAATGGGAGTCCTTTTCTTGTAGTGAACTAATCAGTTTCTTTGAAGGAGTTTTCTGGGACTTTAAAGCTACATGTGCACACCACCGTATGTGTTTTGTGGTCCGCAAAAAAAAAAAAAATGGATGACATCCGTATGGCATCTTTTTTTTGCAGGTCCATTGTAATAATGCCTATCCTTGTCCGTAAAACGGACAAGAATAGGACATGCTCTTTTTTTTTTTTTGGCGGGGCCACGGAACAGACATACGGATGCGGATAGTACACGGTGTGCGGTCAGCATTTTTTGCAGACCCATTGAAATGAATAGGTCCGCATCCTAACCGCAAAAAAGAACGGACACGGAAGCAAAATACGTTTGTGTGCATGTAGCTAGTGAGGATAGGTCATCAATATCATATCGACAGGGGTCTGATACCTGGCATCTCCACTAATCCGCTGTTACAATAGAAGGCAATTTGCGTGCGAGTGCAGCCTTCCCTTCATTGTTTACCTGCTCGCCATCAGCATCGCAGCAGTGAGTAGTGTAATTACAAGCCGCTTCAATGGTTCACTTCAATGGGACGGCTCCTTTCTATTCAAGTGTGTAGGAACAAGCCGTCCAATTGAACACTACTTGCTGCTGTGATGGCGAGCAGGTAAACAATGAAGGGAAGGCAGCACGAGCGTGGACCGTGACCTTCTCTTCAAACTGCTGATTGGTGCTGGGTGTCGGACCCCTGTCAATCTAATATTGATGACCTAACCTGACGATTGTGTAAGTGCACAGTAAGCACTCCTGGTCCCATGCCACATAGGGTGATAAACAGCGCCCCTATGGCATCACTTGGAGAGTTATTGATGCTTTCTTTAATTTACCTTGCTTTTTTTTCTTTGACAGAAGGATCAGGACGCTAGCCCGGCTTCGCTTCTTGAGATTTACAGTGATTGGATTAAGTGAGTTATATTTTTTTTCTTCCTTTGTCAATTTTTATTTTTTTTTGCTCAAAAGCTCCTGTACCTTACATGAGTAATGTTTCCCAGAATAGGGACAGACAACATAGTCACTCAGTCACCGTCACTTATGTGCTAAAGCAAAATTGCTGTCAACTTTCAGCACGCTGCGGGGAACAGTCTGGTTTATTCATAAGCCCCAGATAAACCAACCACTTGCTGATGATTGAGTAGAGAAAAATCATCTGCAGGGAGAGTGGTTATAAGAAGGGTCCATTCACACGACCGTATTTTCGGATCAGATGCTGACACATCCATTTCACTGGGGCCGCAAAAGATGCGAATAGCACACTGTGTGCTATCCACATCCATATGTCCGCTACGCTGCTCCTCAGAAAAGATAGAACATCTCCTGTTCTTGTCTGTTTTGCAAAAGAATAGGCATTTTTAACCTAGGGCAGAATGTGCAGGACTCACATGGCCTTTATCCATGTTTTGCAAAACTGATACGGTCCTATGAATAGATCCTGAGCCGGACTTTTCATCAGTGCACACTGTCAGCATTAGACTAACTGCACACGGGTGCAAGTTTACAAACAGAGATTTACGTGCATGTGTTGCTTGTGGTTTTTGGTGTGGTTTTGCCGCAAATCTTGCCCTTCCCTTGAAAAGAATGAAATCCGCACAGAGAATTGACATGCTGGGGATTTCAAAATCCACACAGCAGGTTGATTCCCGCCTGGAATTAAAAAAATCGAAGTGTACATAATTATGCTGCAGTTTTTCCATGTGAGAATCTATGCTGAAAAATTGCATGTAATTGCCAGTGCATGCAGGTCGCCTTAAACCGTACGTTCTCGGCAGCAACTTTACTTTGATTTCAGCGTATCTGTCACCACTTTATGCATCCCTCACTGAAGGGAGCATAGAGGAGCTAACCGGTTTCCATCAAGGGGCGGTCTCAGCAGAATACCTCTGGTCCATAAGCCTTATTAGAGTACATTGATTAGTGCTGGCTTCTTAAACAACTGCCCGGTGGGGGTCCCAAGTGTTGGTTGCTGATGACCTATTCAAAGGATAGATCATTTGTAAGAAAGATATAGATCCTCTATAAATGTATCCTCTGCTCATGACATGGTTGCTTTCTTAAAAAGACGGTGTCATGCTCATCTACAGCTTAAGGGCTCATGCACATGACATTATGTATTTTGCGGTCCGCAAAACATATGTATGATTTCTATGTGACATGCATATTGCATCCATTTTTTTGTGGAGCCGTTGTAACTAACGTACAAGAATAGGACATGTTCTATCTTTTTTGCGGAACATCCATGCAGACATCTGGAAATAGAATGCATATGTAATTTGTGTTTTTTTTTTGCGGACCCATTTAAGTGAAAGGTTCCTCATACGGGCCGCAAAAAACTGGAACGGACACAGAAAAAAAGACATTTTGTGCTTGAGCCCTAATTGTGTGATAATTTGCTTCAATCATGTGAATCGGGCTGGCAACTGCAATACTGCACATAACCCATGTAGAGGTGAAATCACGGGGCTCCGATCGGTTACCATGGCAGCCAGGATGCAATTGAAGCCATCCATTTTCTGTTGGTTATTTTGCGCTAAAAAACTCACTTTTAAAATATGTAAGTTACCTTGCTACCAGCAAGTAGGGCGGTTACTTGCTGGTAGCCGCCGCATCCTCCTTTCCAAAAAACGCCCCCTCCTCCTGTTGAGTGACAGGTCCAGCGAGCGCTCTCCTCCTCTGGCTGGCCCTGTCTCAGTTCCAAATCTCGCACCTGCGCCGTCCCGGTCTTCAGTCGGCGCAGGCGCACTGAGAGGAGGACGCTCGCTTGGCCGCTCCTTCCTCATTGCGCCTGCGCCGATGACGTCACATCTACACCCGGAAAAGAAGATGCCGGCGACTTCTGAGCGAGCGTCCTCCTCTCAGTGTGCCTGTGCTAACTGAAGACCGGTACGGCGCAGGCGCGAGATCTGGTACGGAGATAGGGCCAGCCAGCGGAGGAGAGCGCTCGCTGGACCTGTCACTCAACAGGAGGAGGGGGCGTTTTTTGGAAAGGAGGATGCGGCGGCTACCAGCAAGTAACCACCCTTTTTGCTGGCAGCGAGGTAACTTACATATTTTAAAAGTGCGTTTTTTAGCGAAAATAACCACAAGAAAAGGGTAAAAACAGTATATATTGAATAATCGCCCTATAAGGATTTTAGTAAGCCCAAAAAAGAAAAATGACTTTTGGGGGGTGACAGAAGCCCTTTAAATAAAATGCATAAATAAATATTAAGTTTAAATTACCCCCTTTCCTTATTTTACATCTAAAATATATAAACAATAAAAAAAAATTACATATCTTATGCGGTGCACGCTGTAACAGAATTTTTTTTTAAAAAAACGCCCAATTTGCCATTTTTTAGTCACCTTGTCCCCCCAAAAAATAGGATAGGACTGTTCTATTATGGGCTTGACGTTCCATAAAACGCGGAATGCACACGGCTTTCTTGGTATTTTATTTTTTTATACCTTTTTTATGGTATCTAAACGAGCGGTGTATAATGAATTGGAAAAGTGAATCAAGGCAGCAAAGGAGGCAATATGGCTAATCACATTACATTAGTAAGTGCCTTGTATTCACTTAGTCTACATGATAAACGCCATTTGCTGAAAAGAAACAACCCCTTTAACCTCGGAAATTACTTGTATGTATTGAATAATTTTTTTCTAAACCTTCAGTAAAATAAATTCTGTATAGTCTCCATTAGATATTTTTGGGACATGTCCATGTAATGTGGATAGATAATACAGCCAAAGCAGACGTGAATCCAGCCTTAAAGGAGTTGTCTGCTTTTTTTTATATTGATGAGCTATCCTCAAGAGCGCCCATACAAGCGCTGCCCTCTCTTAATTTACCTGCTCGCCGTCGCACCTGAATGGGACCCATAGTTGTATTGACACCGGCTCACCGTTGCATTTGTGCAGGTAAACAGTGAAGAGAAGGCAGCGCTCTTATGAGGTGAAAAAAACTCCTTTAATAAAATGCTGAAATGGAGATTTATCAAAACTGTTTTAAAGGAAAACTGGCTGGGTTGCTAGCAGGGTGGATTTGATTTAAATCACTAGTCAGTAAGGCTTGATTTAACTCAGTTTTCTACATAAAGCTACTTTCACAGTTGTGTTTGGGGATCCGCTTGTGAGATCCGTTTGAAGGTCTCACAAGAGGCCCCAAACTGATCCGTTCAGCCCAAATGCATTCTGAATGGATGCGGATCCGTTCAGAATGCACTGGTTTGGCTCTATACCGCCTCCTTTCCGTTTTGGAGGCGGACACCAAAACGCTGCTTGCAGAGTTTTGGTGTCCGCCTAGCGATGCTGAGCCAAACGGATCCGTCCTGACTTACGATGTAAGTCAATGGGGACGGATCTGTTTGCATTGACTATTAATGGGGGTCAGAATGTATCCGTTTGGGACTTAGCATTTTTTTCCACATATAATACAAACCGATCCGTTCTGAACGGATGCATTGGTTTGTATTTTCAGTGCGGATCCGTCTGTACAAGTACTGGACGGACCCGCACCGAACGCGAATGTGAAAGTAGCCCTAAGACTAAGTCTTGCTGGTATAACTTATAATATGCAAGTAGGTGAAGATTTGCTGTGAAGAAGAGGCATATGATCTCTGCTGAGTCAAATTCAGTTTTGAGAACTGCAAAAGTAAACCGAGCATCTGTGATATCTTGTAGGCAGAGAAACTGCCCAATAATCTAAGAAGAACCTCTGGAAGAGCATGACATTGTGAATGGATTAATGGAATTTATTTACAAAAAAATTAAACATATACAGCCTTATTCTACATAATTGAAAAACTAATTTATTTCATGATGGAATACCCTTTGGATGGTAATATATTTTTATATTTTCCTCAAAAAGCATTTTATATAAAAAATCCAATTTAAATCAAAAAAATCCGATTTAAATCAAATAAATCCGATTTAAATCAAATAAATCCGATTTAAATCAAATAAATCCAATATTTTTTTTAAAAAAAAAAAAATCGTTGATTTTTATCCACCCTGGTTGCTAGTAGGGATCGACCGATATTGATTTTTTAGAGCCGATACCGATATTCTGTGAACTTTCAGGCTGATAGCCGATATTTTATACCGATATTCTGCGCATTTAAGTTTTTGGATTTTTTCTGTTACAGCGTTCAACACCTTTTTTTTTTTTTTTTATTAATAGTTTGGACTTTTTGGGCACGGCGATATGTTTTTTTATTTATTGTTTATATATTTTATATGTAAAATTGGAAAAGGTTTAATTTATACTTAATATTTAGGTGTTTTTTTTTTTTTTTTACTATTTTTAATTTTTTTTACTTTTTATTTAATTACTATTTCCCCCCTTAGGGGTAGAACCTGTGCTCTTTACATCCCTTGTCCTATTCACCCTAATAGAGCTCTATTAGGGTGAATAGGACCTCACACTCTCCCTGCTGCCCTGTGCTCTGTGCACACAGCAGCAGGGATCTGACCATGGCAGCCAGGACTTCTGTAGTGTCCTGGTTGCCGTGGTAACCAATCGAGCCCCCAGCATTACACTGCTGGGGCTCCGATCAGAAGAGAGGAGGTGAGGGGACCCGGTGGCCACTGCCACCAATGATATTAATACTGAAGGGATGGGGAAAAGAGGGAGGAAGGGGGGATGGGGGAGGGCACACTGGCCACCAATGATAATAAGGTTTCAGATATTACAAACACAGGCATTAGAAGCACATTGCCCAGACCCCGCCTCTGACAGAGCGGTGCGATCCACGGCAATTAACCCCTCAGGTGCCCCATCTGAGGGGTTAATTGCTGAAGATCGCAGAACTCTGTTAGAGGCGGGGTCTGGGCAATGTGCTTCTAATGCCTGTGTTTGTAATATCTGAAACGTTATTATCATTGGTGGCCAGTGCGCACTCAGCCCCTTCTCTTCTCTCCATTGGTGGCCAGTGCGCACTCAGCCCCTCCTCCTCCTCTTCTCTCCATTGGTGGCCAGTGCGCCCTCAGCCCCTCCTCCTCTTCTCTCATTGGTGGCCAGTGCGCCCTCAGCCCCTCCTCCTCCTCTTCTCTCCATTGGTGGCCAGTGTGCCCTCAGCCCCTCCTCCTCCTCCTCTTCTCTCTGTCCATTGGTGGCCAGTGCGCCCTCAGCCTCTCCTCCTCCTCTTCTCTCTGTCCATTGGTGGCCAGTGCGCCCTCAGCCCCTCCTCCTCTCTATTGGGGGCCAGTGCGCCCTCAGCCCCTCCTCCTCTTCTCTCCATTAGCAGCGCGGCACAGGGGGAGGGAGAGACACTGCCTCCTTCTCCCCTGTGCTGCTGAGGGAACATGGCCGCGCTGAGAGCGGCGCGCTCATGTTCTGTGATAGCACAGTTATCGGTATATCGGCCTGGTTAGGTGCCGATACCGATAACTGTGCAAATCATGAATATCGGCCGATAATCGGTTGACCCCTAGTTGCTAGGGTGGCGGTATAGGGAAACTGGAGTACCTTTTTTAGGACAAAAGTGATATATTTAAGATAGCGCCAACTCAGACTCGCTCAAAATGGTCTTTATATAGTTGCCTCATGATAAATTCTCCCCCCGAGCAGTACTTCTACAGGAGTTCTGCACATGGGGAGCCTGATGGATTAAGCCACTTTTTTAAGCTACTTTTTTTTTATCTGTTGGATTTGTACAGAATCAAGAAGTAAAAAAGTATCTGAAATTGGAGACATATGGTGGTTCTGAAACAGCCCTACTATCTTTGTGCATGAGTCCTTGGAGGTCAACCTGATAAGAAACCCCCCAATGCTGTGGTACCTCTAGCATTTTAATTGTAGGGTCCTATTCTCTCACGCTATTTAAAGCAGTTAAGATTTTTTTTATATTTTTTTTTACTGTAAGTTAAGTTTACTTATGGTTCTCTGCGATTTCATATATTTTATTTAAGATGCATGAAACATAATTTCAGGTCTCCAGATTCAAAGAAAAGGAAACACCCAGTCAATGGTCTGCCTGCTAAGAAATCTGCCAAGGAATCCAGCAGCGATGAGAGCTCCAGTGAAGATGAGGAGCCACCTGCAAAGAAACAGGGTAAAATATGAGTGATGTGGTGCATTGTGTGGGTGTGTGTATGTATGTGTGTATAATATATATATATATATATATATATATATATATATATAATTTATTTCCATGGCACATCCAAAAATTTGTGTACATTTATTTACCAGAAAATAGACGTTTCGGTACGCCCAATGGTACCTTTCTCAAGCAGTGGTAAGCGTTAGCTGTGCGACCCATTCAAACTAATAAAAAAAAAAAATATATATATATATATATATATATACTGTACCTATAGAATTGAAAAGGTTCAAGGGGTTGTCCAGGATTAGAAGAACATGACTGCTTTATTCCAATGGCACCATGCCTGTCCATGAGTTGTGCGCTGTTTATGAAACAAAGCTACAGTGGAGTGAATGGGACTGAGCTGTAATACTACATAAAGCTTGTGGACAGATGTGGTGCTTTTTTGTAGAAAGTGCAGCCATCTCTATCTAGTCCCGGACAACCCTTTTAAGGCCTCTTTCACACTTGCGTTTTGAGGATCCGGCAGGCACTTCCGTCCCGCCGGATCCGTCAGAACGCAAGTCGCCTGAAAGCATTTGAAGACTGATCAGGATCCTGATCAGTCTTCGAAATGCTTTGAGGTTACTATGGCAGCCAGGACGCTATTAAAGTCCTGGTTGCCATAGTAGTAGTGGGGAGCGGGGGAGCAGTATACTTACAGTCCGTGCGGAGCCGTGCGGAGCCGCTCCCCACTACACTTTACCATGGCAACCAGGACTTTAGTGTCCTGGCTGCCATGGTAACCATTGAGAAAAAGCTAAACGTCGGATCCGGCGATGCGCCGAAACTACGTTTAGCTTAAGGCCGGATCCGGATTAATGCCTTTCAATGGGCATTAATTCCGGAGCCGGCCTTGCGGCAAGTGTTCCGGATTTTTGGCCGGAGCAAAAAGCGCAGCATGCTGCGGTATTTGCTGCGTCCAAAAAACGTTCCGGTCCTGAACTGAAGACATCCTGATGCATCCTGAACGGATTTCTCTCCATTCAGAATGCATGGGGATGATCCTGATCAGGATTTTTCCGGCATAGAGCGCCGAGAACGGAACTCTATGCCGGAAAAGAAAAACGCCAGTGTGAAAGGACCCTAATATACACTTCCTATTATTTATATTTTAGCTGTTAAAGCAGGCAAAAAGCCCATCGCCAAAGTGCCTCCACCAAAGAAAGCCAAAAGCAGCAGTGAAGACTCCAGTGATGATTCTGACTCTGAAGAAGACGCTAAGAAAGCTCCTCCAGTATGTTTACCGTTTTATTACATTCATTTTTGTGTTTTGATAGAAGCATTCTTGGACCTTTATCGGACCAGTGATTTGGTCAGTAAGAGAAAACTGGGAATAGGGCAGAAAAGCAGATAAGTGTAATGAAACGATTTGCACCCGTCTGTGTTTTTGACCTGTTCCTCATATTAACTTGAAAACCCTGATTTTAAAATACAGATCAAATTTGCATTGTGTTGCAAATCACCTTCTTGAGCCTTTTCCCTCTGGATGAGCACTCTTAACTGCATAATTTCTGCCGCCCCCCCCAACCCCCCCCCCAGCCACACACATGCCCATACTTGTCTTCTTTCAGCAGAAAAAGACCACTCCTCAGGTGAAGGCAACGAACGTCAAAACACCACCACAGAAAAAAGCGAAGGACTCCAGCTCTGACTCTAGTAGTTCTGAAGAAGAAGCACCGAAGAAAAAGCTACCAGTCACCAAGTCCCCAGGTAGTAACCTTGTCCCCATTTCAAAGTAGAAAAGCTGATAAATGATATAAGGCCTGCCTAAGGGTGCCCATATGT